>JAKWJD010001755.1:79465730-80027384 GCA_027705065.1 Solanum peruvianum
CCAACCGTATGCATAGACAAGGTCTTGACGGACGTCCACGAAAAAATTTGGCATTTTTGACGTCGGAATCCGGATCACCCAAAAAATGGTGTGCTATAGCACACGAAAATCGTCGAAATGAGGGGTATGCTCGCTTCGGGGCTTGTTTGACCTTCCAAATGGGTCGGACAGGCCGTGATGGCCAACCGTATGTATAGACAAGGTCTTGACGGACGTCCACGAAAAAATTTGGCATTTTTGACGCAGGAATCCGGATCACCCAAAAAATGGTGTGCTATAGCAAACGAAAATCGTCGAAATGAGGGGTATGCTCGCTTCGGGGCTCGTTTGACCTTCCAAATGGGTCGGACAAGCCGTGATGGCCAACCGTATGCATAGACAAGGTCTTGACGGACTTCCACGAAAAAACTTGGCATTTTTGACGTCGGAATCCGGATCACCCAAAAAATGGTGTGATATAGCACACGAAAATCATCGATATGAGGGGTATGCTCGCTTCGGGGCTCGTTTGACCTTCCAAATGGGTCGGACAAGCCGTGATGGCCAACCTTATGCATAGACAAGGTCTTGTTGGATGTCCACGAAAAAATTTGTCATTTTCGACGTCGGAATCCGGATCACCCGAAAAATGGTGTGCTATAGCACACGAAAATCGTCGAAATGAGGGGTATGCTCGCTTCGGGGCTCGTTTGACCTTCCAAATGGGTCGGACAAGCCGTGATGGCCAACCGTATGCATAGACAAAGTCTTGACGGACGTCCACGAAAAAATTTGGCATTTTTGACGTCGGATTCCGGATCACCCAAAAAGTGGTGTGCTATAGCACACGAAAATCATCGAAATGAGGGGTATGCTCGCTTCGGGGCTCGTTTGACCTTCCAAATGGGTCGGACAAGCCGTGATGGCCAACCGTATGTATAGACAAGGTCTTGACGGACGTCCACGAAAAAATTTGGCATTTTTGACGTAGGAATCGGGATCACCCAAAAAATGGTGTGCTATAGCACACGAAAATCGTCGAAATGAGGGGTATGCTCGCTTCGGGGCTCGTTTGACCTTCCAAATGGGTCGGACAGGCCGTGATGGCCAACCGTATGTATAGACAAGGTCTTGACGGACGTCCACGAAACAATTTGGCATTTTTGACGTTGGAATCCGGATCACCCAAAAAGTGATGTGCTATAGCACACGAAAATCGTCGAAATGAGGGGTATGCTCGCTTCGGGGCTCGTTTGACCTTCCAAATGGGTCGGACAAGCCGTGATGGCCAACCGTATGCATAGACAAGGTCTTGACGGACGTCCACGAAAAAATTTGGCATCTTTGACGTCGGAATCCGGATCACCCAAAAAATGGTGTGCTATAACACACGAAAATCGTCGAAATGAGGGGTATGCTCGCTTCGGGGATCGTTTGACCTTCCAATTGGGTCGGGCAAGCCGTGATGGCCAACCGTATGCATAGACAAGGTCTTGACGGACGTCCACGAAAAAATTTGGCATTTTTGACGTCGGAATCCGGATCACCCAAAAAATGATGTGCTATAGCACACGAAAATCGTCGAAATGAGGGGTATGCTCGCTTTGGGGCTCGTTGACCTTCCAAATGGGTCGGACAGGCCGTGATGGCCAACTGTATGTATAGACTAGGTCTTGACGGACGTCCACGAAAAAATTTGGCATTTGACGTAGGAATCCGGATCACCCAAAAAATGGTGTGCTATAGCACACGAAAATCGTCCAGATGAGGGGTATGATCGCTTCGGGGCTCGTTTGACCTTCCAAATGGGTCGGACAGGCCGTGATGGCCAACCATATGTATAGACAAGGTCTTGACGGACGTCCACGAAAACATTTGGCATTTTTTACGTAGGAATCCGGATCACCCAAAAAATTGTGTGCTATATAGCACACGAAAATCGACGAAATGAGGGGTATGCTCGCTTTGGGGATCGTTTGACCTTCCAAATGGGTCGGACAAGCCGTGATGGCCAACCGTATGCATAGACAAGGTCTTGACGGACGTCCAAAAAAAAATTGGCATTTTTGACGTCGGAATCCGGATCACCCAAAAAATGGTGTGCTATCGCACATGAAAATCGTCGAAATGAGGGGTATTCGGGGCTCGTTTGACCTTCTAAATTGGTCGGACAAGCCGTTATGGCCAACTGTATGCATAGAAAAGGTCTTGACAAACGTCCACGAAAAAATTTGGTATTTTTGACGTCGGAATCCGGATCACCCAAAAAGTGGCGTGCTTTAGCACACGAAAATCGTCGAAATGAGGGGTATGCTCGCTTCGGGGCTCGTTTGGCCTTCCAAATGGGTTGGACAAGCTGTGATGGCCAACCGTATGTATAGACAAGGTCTTGACGGACGTCCACAAAAAAATTTGGCATTTTTTGACGTAGGAATCCGGAGCACATGAAAATCGTCGAAATGAGGGGTATTCGGGGCTCGTTTGACCTTCCAAATTGGTCGGACAAGCCGTGATGGCCAACCGTATGCATAGAAAAGGTCTTGACAAATGTCCCGAAAAAATTTGGCATTTTTTACGTCGGAATGCGGATCACCCAAAAAATGGTGTGCTATAGCACACGAAAATCGTCGAAATGAGGGGTATGCTCGCTTCGTGGCTCGTTTGACCTTCCAAATGGATCGGACGAGCCGTGATGGCCAACCGTATGCATAGACAAGGTCTTGAAGAACGTCCACGAAAAAATTTGGCATTTTTGACGTCGGATTCCGGATCATCCAAAAAATGGTGTGCTATAGCACACGAAAATCGTCGAAATGAGGGGTATGCTCGCTTCGGGGCTCGTTTCACCTTCCAAATGGGTCGGACAAGCCGTGATGGCCAACCATATGCATAGACAAGGTCTTGACGGACGTCCACAAAAAAAATTGGCATTTTTGACGTCGAATCCGAATCACCCAAAAAATGGTGTGCTATAGCACACGAAAATCGTCGAAATGAGGGGTATGCTCGCTTCGGGCCTCGTTTGACCTTCCAAATGGGTCGGACAAGCCGTGATGGCCAACCGTATGCACAGACAAGGTCTTGACGGACGTCCACGAAAAAAAATTGGCATTTTTGACATCAGAATCCGGATCACCCAAAAAATGGTGTGCTATAGCACACGAAAATCGTCGAAATGAGGGATATGCTCGCTTCGGGGCTCGTTTGACCTTCCAAATGGGTCGGACAAGCCGTGATGGCCAACCGTATGCATAGACAAGGTCTTGGACGGACGCCACGAAAAAATTTGGCATTTTTGACGTCAGAATTCGGATCACCCAAAAAATGGTGTGCTATAGCACACGAAAATCGTCGAAAATGAGGTGTGATCGCTTCGGGGCTCGTTTGACCTTCCAAATGGGTCGGACAAGCCGTGATGGCAACCGTATGCATAGACAAGGACTTGACGGACGTCCACGAAAAAATTTGGTTTTTGACGTCGGAATCCGGATCACCCAAAAAATGGTGTGCTATAGCCCACAAAAAATCGTCGAAATGAGGGGTATGCTCGCTTCGGGGCATGTTTGACCTTCCAAATGGGTCGGACAAGCCGTGATGGCCAACCGTATGCATAGACCCTACTTGACGGACGTCCACGAAAAAATTTGGCATTTTTGACGTCGGAATCCGGATCACCCAAAAAATGGTGTGCTATAGCACACAAAAATCGTCGAAATGAGGGGTATGCTCGCTTCGGGGCTCGTTTGACCTTCTAAATGGGTCGGACAAGCCGTGATGGCCAACCGTATGCATAGACAAGGTCTTGACGGACGTCCACGAAAAAATTTGGCATTTTTGACGTCGGAATCCGGATCACCCAAAAAATGGTGTGCTATTGCACACGAAAATCGTCGAAATGAGGGGTATGCTCGCTTCGGGGCTCGTTTGACCTTCCAAATGGGTCGGACAAGCCGTGATGGCCAACCGTATGCATAGACAAGGTCTTGACGGACGTCCACGAAAAAATTTGGCATTTTTGACGTCGGAATCCAGATCACCCAAAAAATGGTGTGATATAGCACACGAAAATCGTCGAAATGAGGGGTATGCTCGCTTCGGGGCATGTTTGACCTTCCAAATGGGTCGAACAAGCCGTAATGGCCAACCGTATGCATAGACAAGGTCTTGACGGACGTCCATGAAAAAATTTGGCATTTTTGACGTCGGAATCCGGATCACCCAAAAAATGGTGTGCTATAGCACATGAAAATCGTCGAAATGAGGGGTATTCTCGCTTCGAGGCTCGTTTGACCTTCCAAATGGGTCGGACAAGCCGTGATGGCCAACCGTATGCATAGACAAGGTCTTGACGGACGTCCACGAAAAAATTTGGCATTTTTGACGTCGGAATCCGGATCACCCAAAAAACGGTGTGCTATAGCACACGAAAATCGTCGAAATGAGGGGTATGCTTGCTTCGGGGCTCGTTTGACCTTCCAAATGGGTCGGACAAGCCGTGATGGCCAACCGTATGCATAGACAAGGTCCACGAAAAAATTTGGTATTTTTGACGTCGGAATCCGGATCACCCAAAAAAAGGTGTAGCACACGAAAATCATCGAAATGAGGGGTATGCTACCTTCGGGGCTCGTTTGACCTTCCAAATGGGTCGGACGGGATGTGAGGGCCAACCGGATGCATAGACAAGGTCTTGACGGACGTCCACAAAAAAATTTGGCATTTTTGACGCCGGAATCTGGATCACCCAAAAAATGGTTTGCTATAGCACACGAAAATCATCGAAATGAGGGGTTTGCTCGCTTCGGGGCTCATTTGACCTTCAAAATGGGTCGGACGGGCCGTGAGAGACAACCGGATGCATAGACAAGGTCTTGACGGACGTCCACAAAAAAATTTGGCATTTTTGACGTCGGAATCCGGATCACCCAAAAAATGCTTTGCTATAGCACACGAAAATCGTCGAAATGGGGTCTACTCGCTTCGGGGCTTGTTTGAACTTCAAAACGGGTCGACTGGTGTGAGGGACAACCGGATGCATAGCCAAGGTCTTGAAAAACGTCCACAAATTTTTTTGACATTTTTGACGTCGGAATTTGAATAACCCAAAAAATTGTTTGCTATAGCACACGAAAATCACCGAGATGGGGGTATGCGCGCTTCGGGGCTTGTTTGACCTTTAAAATGGGTCGGAATGGTTGTGAAGGCCAACCGTATGCATAGCCAAGGTCTTGACGGACGTCTGTATAATTTTTTGGCATTTTTGACGCCGGAATCGGGATCACCCAAAAAATGGTTTGCTATAGGACACAAAAATCGTCTAAATAGTGGGTATGAAGCCAGTTGGCCCTCACGGCCAATCCGACCTGTTTTGAAGGTCAAACAAGCCCCGAAGCGAGCATACCCCCCATTTCGATGATTAGCAAACAATTTTTTGGATTATCCTGATTCCGACGTCAAAAATGCCAAAAGTTTATGTAGAGGTCCTTCAAGACCTTGGTTGTGCATCCGGTTGGCCATAACGGCCAATCCGACCCATTTTCAAGGTCAAATGATCTCCGAAGCGTGCATACCTCGCATTTAGATGATTTTCGTGTGCTATATAGCAAACCATTTTTTGGGTGATCCGGATTTCGACGTCAAAAATACCAATTTTTTTTGTGGAGGTCCTTCAAGACCTTGGTTGTGCATCCGGTTGGCCATCACGGCCAATCCAACACATTTTCAAGGTCAAACGAGCCCTGAAGCGAACATATCCCCATTTCGACGATTTTCATGTGCAATAGCAAACTATTTTTGGATGATCCGGATTCCGACATCAAAAATGCCAAAAAAAATTGTGGACGTCCGTCAAGATCTTTTCTATGCAGCCAGTTGGCCATAACTTCCACTCCGAACCATTTCCAAGGTCAAACTAGCCCCAAAGCGCGCATACCCCTATTTCAACGATTTTCGTGTGCTATAGCAAATAATTTTTTTGGTGATCCGCATTACGACATTAAAAATGCCAAAAAAAAATTGGAGGTCTTTCAAGACCTTGTCTGTGCAGTCGGTTGGCCATCACGGCCAGTCCGACCCATTTTCAAGGTCAAACGAGCCCCGAAGAGCGCATACACCCCATTTAGACGATTTTCGTGTCCTATAGCAAACCATTTTTGGGTGATCCGGATTCCAACGTCGAAAATGCCAAAAAAATTTGTGGACGTCCGTCAAGACCTTTGCTATGCATCCGGTTGGCCTTCACGACCATTCCGACCCATTTTAAAGGTCAAACAAGCCCTAAAGCGCGCATAACCCATCTCGATGATTTTCGTGTGCTATAGCAAACCATTTTTTGGGTTATTCGGATTTCGACGTCAATAATGCCAAAAATATTTGTGACGTTCTTCAAGACCTATGCGTCCGGTTGTCCCTCACGGCTAGTCCGACCCATTTTTAAGTTCAAACGAGCCCTGAAGCGAGCATACCCCTCATTTCGACGATTTTCGTGTGCAATTGCAAACCATTTTTTGGGTGATCCAGATTCTGACGTCAAAAATGCCAAAAAAAATTTGGACGTTTGTCAAGACCATGGATATGCAGCCGGTTGGACCTCACGGCCAGTCCGACCCATTTTGAAGGTCAAACGAGACCCAAAGCGAGCATACCCCTCATTTCGACGATTTTAGGTGATCCAAATTCAGACGTCAAAAAATCCAAAATTTATTGTGGACGTTATGCATCCGGTTGGACCTCATGGCAAGTCCAATCCATTTTCAAGGACAAACGTGCCTCGAAGCGCGCATACCCAACTATTTAGACAATTTTCGTGTGCTAGCAAAACATTTTTAGGGTGATCTCGATTCCTACGTCACAAATTCCAAAAAAATTTGGATGATATATGAGATAAAATATGAGATGAGATATGAGATGAGTTATGAGATGAGTGAGATATGAAATGAGATAAGAGATGAGATATGAGATGAGATATGAGATGATATATGAGATGAGATATGAGAGAGATATGAGATGAGTGAGATGAGATATGAGATGAGATATGAGATGAGATATGATATGAGATATGAGATGAGATAAGAAATGAGATATGAGATGAGACATGAGATGATGAGACATGAAATGATATGAGATGAGACATGAGATGAGACATGAGATGAGATATGAGATGAGACATGAGATGATGAGATGAGACATGAGATGAGATATGAGATGAGACATGAGATGAGACATGAGATGAGTTATGAGATGAGTTATGAGATGAGTTATGAGATGAGTTATGAGATGAGATATGAGATGAGATATGAGATGAGATATGAGACGAGATATGAGACGAGATATGAGATGAGACATGAGATGAGACATGAGATGAGATATGAGATGAGATATGAGATGAGTTATGAGATGAGTTATGAGATGAGATATGAGATGAGATATGAGATGAGATAAGAGATGAGACATGAGATGAGACATGAGATGAGATATGAGATGAGATATGAGATGAGATAAGAGATGAGACATGAGATGATATATGAGATGATATATGAGATGAGATATGAGATGAGATATGAGATGAGATATGAGATGATAGATGAGATGAGATATGAGATGAGACATGAGATGAGACATGAGATGAGATAAGAGATGAGTTATGAGATGAGATATGAGATGAGATATGAGATGAGATATGAGATGAGATATGAGACGAGATATGAGACGAGATATGAGATGAGATATGAGATGAGATATGAGATGAGACATGAGATGAGATATGAGATGAGATATGAGATGAGATATGAGATGAGTTATGAGATGAGATATGAGATGAGATATGAGATGAGATAAGAGATGAGATAAGAGATGAGACATGAGATGATATATGAGATGAGATATGAGATGAGATATGAGATGAGATAAGAGATGAGATAAGAGATGATATATGAGATGAGATATGAGATGAGATATGAGATGAGATATGAGATGATATATGAGATGAGATATGAGATGATATATGAGATGAGATAAGAGATGATATATGAGATGAGATATGAGATGAGATATGAGATGAGATATGAGATGAGACATGAGATGATATATGAGATGATATGAGATGATATATGAGATGATATATGAGATGATATAAGAGACGAGATAAGAGATGAGATATGAGATGAGATATGAGATGAGACATGAGATGATATATGAGATGAGACATGAGATGATATATGAGATGATATATGAGATGAGATAAGAGATGAGATATGAGATGAGATAAGAGATGAGATACGAGATGAGATATGAGATGATATATGAGATGAGATTAGATATGAGATATGAGATGAGATTTGAGATGCGATATGAGAGGAGTTAAGAGATGAGATATGAGATGATATATGAGATGAGATATGAGATGAGATATGAGATGAAATAAGAGATGAGATATGAGACGAGTTATGAGATGAAATATGAGATTAGACATGAGATGAGATATGAGATGAGATATGAGATGATATATGAGATGAGATAAGAGATGAGATAAGAGATGATATATGAGATGATATATGAGATGTGATATGAGATATGAGAGATGATATGAGATAATATATGAGATGAGATATGATATATGAGATGAGATAAGAGATTAGATATGAGATGATATAGGAGATATAAGAGATGAAATAAGATATGAGATAGGAAATGAGATGGGAGATGAGATATGATATATGATATATTAGATGAGTTGTGATATATGAGATGAGATATAAGATATGAGATGATATTTGAGATATGAGATGTGAGATATGAGATGAAGAGAGATTATATATAAGATATGATATATGAGAGATGAGATAATGATATTAGATATGAGATGAGAGATGAGAGACTATAGATGAAATGTAAGATGTGAGAAGAGATATGAGATATAGACATATGAGATATGAGATATGAGAAGGAATAGGAAACAGTGGAAGATTTAACTAATTTTAAGAAGATTTAAAACATTAAAAATCAATTGGAAAAGGCTCCGGAATTTATATTAACATTTCGAGAAAGATTTGAATGCACTCGAAATGTCATGCATTTATTCGATAATTAACGATTTTACTAATTATTTTAAGCAACTTAATCAAAATTGAGAAAATAACAATTTTAAAACTCAAAATCATTCTTTAAGGGGAAGATAAATATTAGAAGGGGGCTTTACTTGAGCGAAATATCTCAAAGTAATTCAAGGAAGACAACTAGTACTTATTCAAATATTATGAAAATATAAGTAATCGATTAGAAGTGGTCATCTTTTGGCGAATTGGTTTAGGAAAAACCTTAAAATTAAACAAACAAATAAACAAGCAATAACAATTAAAATAAATACAAGATGAAGAAGAGAAATTGGGCCTAATTTCATTTTGAGCTTTTGACTCGTCTATATGTGGCCCAATTCTTCCTGTCGTACCTGTCCTAAACTAACATAATAATTCGATTTTTAGTGGGCTTTAGGCTCAATCCTCCACCTGTCCTAGTCTAACAAATAATAATAAAAAGACAAAGGGGCTTAGGCCCAAAATAACAAAATACAATTTCTGAAATTTTGTGGGTTTGTTGGACCCATTTATGCTGCATTTATACACAATATACAGCTGATGTAATCGCTGTACACGCTGCATCTGCATATGTGGCCCAATTCTTCCTTTCGTACCTGTCCTAAACTAAATTTGATTTTTTAGTGGGCTTTACTTTACGCCCAATCCTCCACCTGTCCTAGTCTAACAAATAATAATAAAAGGCAAAAGGGGCTTAGGCCCAAAGTAACAAAATACAATTTCTGAAATTTTGGGGGCTTTTTGTGCCCATTTATGTTGCATTTATACACAATATACAGCTGGTGTATATCGCCGTATCACGCTGTATATCAGTGTATTCTCGGTTCCCGACCTGTGCAAGACACTAGTGAATCAATTTCATACCCTCTTTGTAGAGCATATAATACCCTAAGTGGATTAAAGAAAACGTACAACTCATATACCACACTTAAACAGTTAAAGAGATGTAGTTTTCAACTAATAATTTAAAGAGACAAACATTTGGGTCCTAAGCAATTAATGAAGAGATGGCATCCAAAGACATTATAGTATGATTCTTTACACATTAAGAATTGAAGAAATTATCCTAAAACACATATAAAAAATGAAACAAGAGAGTACATACTAATTTAGACAATGAATCAACACAAAGCTTCACAAAATCCATCTCAAAACAAACACCTCATAACATGACTGGAAATCGACATTACTGAATTCAAAGGAGCACAAGTAAACAAAATCTTCCTTCTAACATACAGCAAATAGCGACTAATAAGGGATAAATGGAAACTAAAGTTCACAAAGTTGAGAACGGTAGCGACTGAGCCAAATGATACTAAAGGAAGCTGAACATTTTAGTCATGAACCAAATCAACATATAATATCAACAAAGTATGACAAAAATACATAATTTTCACGGGACTTTATTGCTTGCAACTTCATAAAAAGGAAGTGAAGGGGAGGGATAGACAGTCTTTGCAAGGTTAACAAATATACAACACCAGCTTAAGGTGAAAAGAAAACAAACAGAAAAATAGGCTCAAACAAGCATTAAATCATCTTGAAAAAGAAACACGCATTACTCATTTTAGAAAAATAAGATGAAGGAGCTAACTCAAACTGAACAACACATCACCTAAACTCATTTCGGAATCCAGAAAAGAAACCAGACCAACACAACGAATTCAAAGTGGAGAAAAAGGGTGACGAGTTGTTTACCTTGTTGCAGGAAGCGAACGGGGATGAGACGAGCAGAGGAGACAGCGACCTCTTCCACATGAGTTCCGACTCGAGCAACAACCAAGAAATCCAAACAAAACCTGGACAAGGAACTTCCCGAAAATTTAGAGTTAGAGAACTTGTTCAAGAATCTCTCAAATGTCAAAGCGGCAAACCAAAAAAAACCTTTCGTAAGCTATTCTTTTTGTATGTCAATTCCGTCCAACCCAAGAACTGAGGAGAAGAGGGCTTAAATAGGAGGAAATTATGGTTGTTTTGGGGAGAAAAGTTAGGGGCAAAATCGGATAAGAGATTCCCAAATTCAAAAACTCTCTCCCAAGGAAATTCAAACAAATGAGAACTGAAGTGATGGCCAGTCTTGATCACTCGCAGATTCATTTTATGCAAAATAGTAAACTGACATTGAATGTTAGCATCGGCCAATAAGTACACCAAGAGGACATCAGCAAAACCTAATTAACATAAATAGAACAAAGCCTTCCAAATCTTTTAGTAACTCAGTCAAAGAAACACAATGTTTCTGGTACTTCAAGCTAGATTCAAGAAATATCAGTTTCTTTTCTAAATAGGAATTTCAGGCTATGCCACATATTGCAAAGAGCTTGTGGTCCATCACCACTCAAATTATTGATAAAGAAGTAAAATCTAGTCCAAACAATTGATATAACATCAGCAGGTTAGTAGTCAAGCAAATGCTGGTAATGTTTTAAGCAACTCTGACTAGAAACCAGTACCTTTTTTTTCATTTTATACCAGTCAAAATAATACCCAAGCATAGCAAGTGTAGTGGATGGTTTCTATGATTCCCAAATTACGCCATGTGGACTTAAGAAGCTGCAAAATTTCTTTAACTTCCTGGTTGGAAAAGATGAAGATAATTGGTCATTCAAACCTATAAATCGATTTCCAAAGGAATGTACTCACATAACATCATCCATTGCACTACTGTTCAAGATTTTACTATTATACACAGAGAACAGGTTATTTTGTTCCTACAAAACAACTGAACCTCTATCCTAAGCAAGTAGGGCCTCGGCTATATAATTCCTCCCTGATCATAATTCATACCGTTCCATTTTAAGCTCCTTAAGACCCATATTATTTATAATAATTAAATAATAATAATAATAAGCTCCAGAAGTTCTATATATTTTTGAAATGCATATTCATATAAGACTAAAGGACTCCTACAAATCACAAGACCTAAATTACTACTAACATGACTAAAACATAGTCCCAACTATATAAACCTTTTCTATTTTGACATAAGTACACAACATACCAAGACTGTAAATTCAACGACCCTTAAGAATATTACCTTCTTTTCAGAGAAAGGTGACATCCCAAGAGTACTACTTTTCAGTGTAAGAGACAAGATGATCATCTTTAGCCTGACACCATAAGGCATAGCAAGAATGGCAAGAATTAGAGAGAATGACATTCAAGTGGGTTTTACTGTGACCTCTGTGAGCTTTTCCCTCATCTAAAACATCAAAACACTGAGAAGTAGATTCTTGTATAATTTGACATTCAGGTGATAACCAGCAGCACGGTGGCATACTTCACCAGTTAAGTCACCTCGAGCTGGCCTTTCTGCCAGTGGCATAGGGATCTCATCTCTCTCAAAGATTTTAAACATTATCCTTTGCATCTCTGCTGCAGGAGGAAAAGACTGAAACAAAGAAATGATACTTTTTATGGAATATCATCTGGTATAGCTCAAAAAGAACCCTTTCTCTTTGTGATATGGTATCAGGACATGGGTGTTCATAGTATATAGTATCAAAATGTCCATGGATTGGGAAAAAAAGAAGATGAGAGTTCATATAATAATGATGAAGAGCATCAAACAAGCAAACAAGAACAAAAATCAATTGAACTAATTCCATGGGTTAATAAGATTCTTTTGAAAAGAAGTACAAGAAGATAAAACATGTCAATTTCCAAAAAATAGACACTTCCTTTTTTCAAACATGAAACCCCCGAGGGACAGGGACAGACAATTCGCAACTCAACAGATAATGAACCTCCAATCTAAAAGATGAAAATCCTCTTAGCAACTCAACTTTAATTCTAAGTTATCCTATGATTAGACATATGATAATCAAACTTCAAAACAGAACACTCAAGTAAATCAAAAATGTATTTAATTTGTTTGAAAGAGGTGGAGTGCATTTGTAGTTCCAAATCCATCTATTTAATATTTAACATACTTATTTTCGGCAATAAAATTAAGAAAATGAAATCCAACTAGGATCACCTCAAATTTACATTCATTGGTATCGACCATTAAGCAAATTGGTAAATCATGATTCAGTTTACAATTCCCTTATAGAAAAGAATGATAGGTTAAATTATAATGTTGTTAGTTCGTTGTTTGTATAGATGTTGTAGGGTCACATGCTTCCTGTCGCTGTTTGTATAGATGATAGAGGGACATGTATTTCCTGGCTCTTCCTTTTATATTATCGGTAAACAAAAGAGATCCCTAACTTCATTAAAGCGATAGTCAAAATGCGATCAGAAACTAACTAAACCAACTGAATGCATAATATTACTCAAAGTCGGAGATGCGGTATATGTTAAAGCATGTGCATCCACTGCATTCATATCCTTAGCCCCCCACTCTGAGTTGAAGCTGAATAGAAGAGACCAGTATTTTCTTGAAATATGCAATCAGACCACTACTTTAAGTATGAATATTGCATTTCACTATTTTCAAAGAAGTTAACATATTATAAAGTTCAGTATTTGGCTATTTGCAAGGATGCATGACCAAACTAGAATTGCAGATACTTCAGTATTAGTAATAAATCAGAAATTTCTCTTCAGCAAAAGTGGGATAGAAAGAAATGTACACACCTCAGATTCTTCTATCTTAGCTAAAAGAACCCTTAGCTTATTTGCTTTTCACCCAGATTCCCCAACCCTATAACAGGATGATTTATAAGCCCCTCCTCCTCCAACATGTTTAACTGAACTGACAGAAAAAGAATATGCAACAGAAATGTTAAATAATTTGTCGTATGAATTTAGTTTCATAAATAAACAACTTTGCAAAGCTTGTTACAACAATTACAAAGAGGAGGGGACGAAAAAATTGAATCATCATATTAAGTGGGAAAGACGTGAGCACGCACTTGTCTCTTTTAGTTTCATAAATAAAAAAGAAATGCTAAATACATTATCATATGAATTGAGTTTCATAAATAAATAACTTTGCAAAGCTTGTTACAGCAATTACAAAGAGGAGGGGAGGAAAAAAATTGAATCATCATATTAAGAGGGAAAGACAGCACTTACTTGTCTCTTTTGCCACTTATATGACTTTTTGTCGGAAAACTCGGTACATGAAATACAACATAACAATTCCAGTGGGATCAAGATTGTATACATCCATTTACCCACTTCTCCAACCATCGCATTAAGGAGACCAAGTCTTGTCCTGACGTCCATGGCCTCCAGGAATCTGTACATATTAATCAGGTAAGAACCCAGTAAGCATGAAACTGTAAATTCCTAAACAACAGAGTAGGATCTTCAATATCTCTCTTCCCTCTTTATCTTCTAACGTATCCTTTTGGGAAATTTATCCCTTTCTGTTAGCTATCACTTTTATGATTTAATAATGAATGTCTAGCACTAGGAACACTATTTACATTATATACTCACTACCGACTGGCAACTGGTGGAGACTAGCACCATATACCAAACAAATCACCAACATAACAGCTCAAGGCACCTCTGTACTTTGATAATATTTGAAAACCTCTTGGCATAACACCTCAACATTAACTAACAGAAAAAATTACTGCTTATTAAGTTATTTCATTTCCTAATGATTTGCAATGAAACAGCAGGCAAGTAATCCCAACTTGTTGAGTTAAGGGCAAGAAACTAATAAGAAATCTATGCCATTACTGGTGTGAATCAAACAACAGAAGCTAGAAGCAATTTGACATCTGACATAAGGTTACAAGGTCATTCATTTTCCTACCTCCATCTGGACACGCATTGTCTCCAACGAACTGACCAGTACAGATAAATGTTGTGACTGGGTCATTACATTGTCACTTTTACTACGGCCCAGCTTCCTCATCAATCTAGATGTCTTCTCCTTCTTTATGTCCTTTGAAGGTACAACGAGGCCTTCGGATGGGAGATGTTACAAGCCAAGAAACAGAAATACCCTGAAGGTCCAGCAGCAGCCAGAAGGATCTCATATGCTGTTTCACGGAGATAATCATCGCCAATAGCTAGGAAGAAATACAGCCTGAAGTATAAGTATCTCCCATCCATCCACGTAAAAGCAAGAAAAGAATACATTTTGAAAGAAGATAATGGAATCTACAAGTGAAGTAGTGTAACCGATCAGGAAATACTGGAATAGAATACTATATTTAACTGCTTTCTCATCAAATACTTGTTCCAGTAATCAATCTATCAATCTGGAAGTTCCTATTACGTGCCAACACATGTATTCAAGGCTTCAAACATTGTATAAAATCAAAGAATTCAAACATCAAAACGCAAAAAGAAGTACGGATTTGATATGAAGCTCCAAAACAAGCACTTGCACCCCACCATAGGCTGTTTACAAAGTAGAGGTAAAATAAACTAGTTAAATGGATATGATGACCTCACTTCATTCAATTTCACATTTAACATATCGAGATATTACCCAAACAGACTTCAACCAAGAAGGCGCCAGAAATAAGTGAGGATCAAATGACATCAACTTGTCACTGATTTTCGTGCACAAGCACAGAACTTAACTTATCATTTGGTTAGGATTTATGAAAGATGAAATAAGCTTCAAAACAAATTGAATACTATTGCTACTAGGTACGAGAGAAGTTATCACAGAAGAGTAATAAATACTTGAATGTTCGTTGAAGAAAACATTAGCGGGAACTCTTTATGCTTAAAAAGCACCAAATGAAAAAATTAGGGCTGTTAAAGATCAGAAATAAAACTTATATAACTATTTTCTTTTTAGCATAATCAAGTGAAAAACTTATATAACTATATAAGTTTTCTTTTTATAAACATAATCAAGTGAATAGTGATTAGAGGAGAAAATAACAAAGAGCTATAACAAAATAAAATAAAATTTAAGCACTAAAGAGAGTTGCATCAAAATATCTGAGAATCAATAATCCGACAACTAGTTTTGTTTATGACAGTCAAAGGTCAGAAAAACATTAAACATGCATCAAGATAGTGCTAACTCTTTCTAATCTACAAAAAAAAAAGAAAAAAACATATAGGATTACAGTTCTAAAAAATTTAATAATGCCCATCAGCTGGAAGAAGTTAGAAAATCAAAAAAATCACACAAGTGTGCTGGAGATTAGCGGTTTCTTATGCTCCTAATAAAAAGGGGACGGATATTCTCCCAATATCAAGCTACTACAGAAGTATGCTATGTTCACGACCTTGGTGCATTGCTCGAACTGCAATTAACGTGGATGAGAATTGAAATCTATTTATCATTAGGATAAAATGCTTCAGAGTATAGTGGTTAAAATTCCCTTATTAAAAAATCCATTTATCATTGAGTGAAAATTTGCACAGAAACTAAAGCAGTTAGACGATGCATTTGCATCAATGTTGTTAATAGTTTCCTAGTCATGTGTCAGCACCCTAAGCACCAAGTTATCAGTAGTACAAATATAGACAGAGGGAAATCTCGAAGTACTCTTACCTTCCCGGTCTTCTTTTTTTTTTTTAAATGGTTAACCATTACTCTCCCCGTCTTTTATTTTTCCGGTATAACCAGTACTATAGATATAACAACTTAGAGTTAATAGACAAGCAAATTACAACCTAATACTGCCAAAATGAAATGGTCACACTTATGATAGAAGAAGTTACAGGTCCACCATACACATATACACCTATAACAAGCATGCTTACCAGTAGCAAATAACGGCAATCCAAGCACGAGATCAGCAGAAGCATTGAGAACTCTTCTTGAATCTCTTCGACTGTCAAGTTCATCTAGATCATCATCGTCATCAAAATTCTCAATGTTGTCAACTGTTAACTCTTGTTGTTGTGTGGAACTGAGATACTGAGATTTGGATAAACTAGACAGCTCTTCAAATGGTTCAGTATCAATTGATCCTGACGTTGAGAGTGTTTTCAAAATTGGTGATGTGGAAATAGGGACAGGCAATCTTCCTGGACGCAAACCCGAGAGCTCAGGATTTGTAGCTAGAAAGCATTCATCATTTGAACTTGCATTACTCGTAATACCAAAAGGAAACCGTCAAGAATGAAAATAAACATTGATAATTAAACACACTAAATAAAGTTCTGGAATAGGTAAAAAGTGCTGCACAACAATACCGTATGGAATAATTCTATGTTGCAGTAGATAAACCTCTGAAAGTGGAAACATTCACAAATAGTAACTATTCAACACAAATTAATGTATGTGCAGAACATTCATAAAATAGTGACCATTGAACAGAAAATAATGTCTGTGCAAGTCTGAATATACCATATGAGTGAACAGAGTGTTGTGGTGATAATCTCGAATAACTTCAGATGGTTCAAGAAGTTCGCCAACTCAAAAAAAATAATCAATCCTGACCTGATGATTACAATCCATTTTAAAGCAAATATGTAGAGGCTATATTTTGGGGTTGACATTCCCTACCTTTTCTTGCACAATTGAGGAAAAAATCAACGCTAACTTGATCAAGATCCACATCGCACAAGGAAACAGCTCCGGGGGCTTTACCATCTTCTTGATTAAGCTTCCTGAAAGTTAGAAATTTAATAGCATCCGCCTATCTGTCCGAAATCATTATAGAGTTCTCCCTGCAAATACAATCAACACATTCAATTGGAGCCCAATAAATTCCCTACCATCAAATCTCCTTAACACATCAAGAATCATTCACCTTAAGATTTACTTCAAAACAACTTCAACATCTATTAATCAAAACAAGGAAAGAATCCACTGGATTTTAAAGATTACTTACTCCGTCATTGCAACTTCAACGTAAACTCACTTGCTTAACAACTCACACTTGAATTCACCAAGGACGGAGTGACTTTAGGCCCCAAAAAATAAAAAAACAAAACCCCCAAGTTCAACTACCGAAGATGCACATAAAAAAAATCAAATTCCAATAAGAGGAAAGATCAAAAGAACAACCAAGAAGCAAATGAATGAGTTACACTTCGGCAATCTTCTTGGAGGCAAACCCCATAGAAAGAAATCATCATTTGAAAATGTGACCGTTGAGGCGTTGAAAATGAAAATAAACGTTGAGAAATACTCACCATATTTAAGAGAGGAATTTAACGGGAAAAAAAAAAGAAAATTTGTTGACTGGCGGCAGCTGAACTATTTTTTCCTTTTCCGGTAGTTCTTCCGTCTTGTCTTATTTTTAATTTTTTATAATATTTTAAAGTATTTTAAATGGTGATAAATATCAACTTAAAATATTAGTAAAAACATATAAAAAAAATAGATGGATTTATAAAATTAATCTATATTAAACACATAAAATGGGATGGATATAAGTGACAATAACTAGGTAGGTTATGGTGGACTTGCCTGCTCGACAGCTGCACTATTTTTCCTTTTCTGGTGATTCTTTCATTTTATTATGTCTGTCTTATTTTTAAAATTTCTAAATATTTTAAAAAAGTACTATAAATCATGATTATTGTAGACTTAAAATATTAGTAAAAAAATATAGAAATTTAATTGATTCGTAAACTTAATCTATTTGTATCACATAAAATAAGAAAAAAGAAGTAATATGTATTATGTAATTTGGAAACTACGTAGAAAGTGTTGTAAATCTCAATAATTAACAACATTTGATTGACTCTTGAAATTCTATTTGTTTAACATACAATTTAATAAGAAAAGTAGCATATATTATTAAAAATTTACATCAACAGTAGTGTAACATGTAATATTTAATTTTGAAAACTACATAAAAAGTATTGTAAGTCTCAATAATTAACAATATTTGATTGACTCTTGAAATTTTATCTGCGAGTACATACGTTAAAACAAAAAAAAGTAATATATTATTCAAAAATCACATAGAAATTTATAAATTACGATAATTAACGACTTTAAATATTTAAAAATCATATTAAAATTTAATTTACTATCTAAATTCTATCTATATCGCATAAAGCTTTTTTTAAAAAATATTACGCCCATACTAATATATATATATATATATATATATATATATATAAGAGAGGCTATGGAAATAACTCATAAACGAGCTTCCCTAGGCAGGGGCAAAATGGGAATTTACGGTTAGTGTTATTCTGAAATAATATTGTACATAGTGCTTTATAATTATACTTCTCCATTTTTTGGACATAAAAGCCAGCCAATTTTTCATTTTTATTTCCCTCACGTCGGTTTTTCTCATTCCTTCTTCTCTCTCACATCTTCTTCTTTAGTTTTTTTCACTTTGTTTGCGCACTACTCTTAAACTATATTTGAATCATTATTATTCATTATATTATATTATATCGTTATTATATCTAAAATATTTCAAGATACTTAATTATATCTTACATAATATTTCAAGATACTATTTTACCATTTACCTTAACTATTTAAATATAATCAAACCTCCTACCCTAGAATAATTAAGGATATTTAAGTAAATTTATAAATTACAATACATTACGATATAATCAAACCAAACAATTTAAATATTACTAAACAATAACAAATAATACAATCTAATCAACATTGTATCCACCATACAATACAGTACAATAGAGTACAATGCAATACAATACTTATGAAACAATGAGTAACAATGATCCAAACAAAGTGTTAAAGTGTATTGTACTGTATTGTTAAATTTCGTTGTTCTGTAATAATGGAAACTCCTATTTTATGGAAAACCAATTTGGTGTGTTCCCATTGTTACTTAATTTCTTTTTTCCAATTATATTTTTACATAATATTTCAAAATATTATTTTACCATTTACCTTAATTATTTAAACATAGTCAAACCTTCTACCCTAGAATAATTAAGAATATTTTAGTAAATTTATAAATTACAATACAGTACGATACAATCAAACTAAACAATTACAGTGTTACTAAATAACAACAAACAATACAATTTAGCCAAACATTGTATCTTCCATACAATAGAGTACAATACAATACAATACATTACGAAATAATTGGTAACAATGATTCAAACAAAGTGTTAAATATACGTTATATATTTGCAAATTCTCTAAATCATACTAGTTAAAAAATTTAAAGATTTTTTTATATATTTAAAATGATATTAAAAACATTATAAATCACAAGAATTATCAAGAGATTTTTTTATTTTTTTTAAATGAAAATTTAATTGATTCTTGAAATTTTATTAGTGACATGTAAATTTAATTAGATGAAACAACATAGATTATTTAATATCATGTAAGCGATACTATAAATCACAATAATTAACAGTTGAAAATACTTAATAGAACATATACAAATTTTGATTGACTCTTGAAATTTTATTAGTGACACATGAATTTAAATAGATGGAACAACATAGATTATTGAATGTTATATAATCGATACTATAAATCACAATAATTAACAATTGAAAATACTTAATAGAACATATACGAAATTACTCTCTGAATTGCATATGTGTCACATAAATTAAAATAAAAGAAGTAACATATATTATTCGAAAATAAAATAAAAAAAGTAACATATATTATTTGAAAAAAAAAAACACATAAATCCTAACGAACTAACAACTTAAAATAGTTTTTTTTAAAAAAGATACAAAAAATTAATTGACTCTCCAAGTTTCATACGTAGCACATAAATTGAGAGAAAAAAAGGAAACATATATTTGCATTGCGTGTGCATACTATATTTAATTATTTTTCTACATTAAGGCTCAAGGCTTCAATTTTTTTTTTGCCCTTCGGTTCTTCCTTATTTGCTATTATTATTTATTAATCCAATTGACTAATTTTTTGCTTTCATTAATTCTTAATTTTCAATATATTTTTTAATCTCTTGATATTTGCATTCGGTGTGCATTATGTTTTAATTATTGATGAGTAAAGAATATAGTATGAATAGTGATAAAAATATATTTTAATAGTATTTTAGTTAAAAATAAATAAATAAAATTTTAAAAATGATGAATATTATTATGTTAGAGTTTATTTATTTAATTATTTAAAGTTTCTCTCTATCTTTGAAGTTATGCTAAGCAGGTTGAATTTATAATTTTTTAAATATTTTCTCTCAACTATATATGTTAAACAAAATCGATTGAATTGAAGTAATATTTTTTTTATATTTTCTCTCAACTATATATTTGCAATAACACATTGAGGCTTATAAATATAATAAAGTAATGCTATTAACTTTTAAGGTAGAGAATCTTTAATTTTCTTAAGGTTTTATAGAGAATATGATTTCTTATTAATATCAAAAGAAATTAAACTACTTAGATATCTTTAATATTGAAATATCTTTAAAAAAAAAACTAAATATATTTATTTAATTAAGTTATTAATAAATATGGATAAAATAGATTCATTTATCCTTATTCCATATGGATTGTTGTACAGCAGTTTTTACCAATCCCAAAACATTATTCAGTTTGTACATATGAAAATGTTTTTTTCACTTAATTGTTTTAATATAAAATATTTTTTAGTTTTTTATTTTATTATTAAATAAAAAGGGAGCATAAATAAGTTCAAGTTATCACCCCTAAAATTTCTCACTCACTACTTAACTTCTACCTCTCTTCAAAACTCTATATTTTATGCCGTAACTCAATTTTTTGTTTCAAGTTCTACCGATTTAAAGATCATTAAAACTATTCAACTTTACTAGATTTATATGACTTTTCAAAATTTAAATATCTATATATGAAAATAGGAACTAAAAATAAGTATGATTTATATATTATATATTTCCACTCTTCTTATTTTTTAAATGAGAAAAATAAAAAATATACCTCGAACTATCGTAAATGGTATGCAGATAATCATGGTCATACTTTAGGTACGTTAGTGTTTTTGCTGTCCAAAAGTAAGAGTATATATATACACCGATCCGACATCGGGTCAATGAATGAGATTGCACCACATGTTTCTATTAGTGAAGGGTGTATACACAGTAGTTTTTTAACTGCAGGGAACACCAATGTCACAAAAATATGATGAAAGATATTTGTATACCATATACTATAGTTCGAAGATATATTTATTCTTTTTTCCTTTTAAAAATGTAAATTATTTCAAAATTCAAATTATATATCAATTTTAAAACAAAATTAATGTTGAAATGAAGATATTTTGATCAATTTATCTATCCATTTGAATTTGAACTAATTGATACATGAATTTCCTAAAGATTATATAAACCAACATACTAAGTACAGACCTAAACATGAAAAGCATTAAATATTTCATCATATTCTACTTGAATTCCTAGAAAAGAAAATATAAAGGGTGAGTACGGTGTTCCGAATACTTTAGGGGTCTTATTGCACTACCGGCAAATGTTTTGTGGGCAAAAGTCAAAAAAACAAAGTTGATCTCGCAGTTTGAGTATTCTTCTGCAACCTCGAAAGGGGAAGGTGGAGAAATGGCGGTGAGAGGGAAAGCAATGGTGACGCTGCCGACGTTGGTGCGAGCTATGAGGAGGAGAACCTCAAATCATATGCCTTCGAATCAACCGTTGCCTTCACTGAGACGAGCATTCTCGCTATACGATCAAATCAATCTCATCGATAACGTCCCTGAAGATCAAATACGCTTCAAACAGTACTTTCCTATTCTTTAATCCCTACATTAATTTTTCTTGTATTCCGGTTTTGTCGTCGATTTAGGTGTACAATTGACCAATTTCATCTGAATAACACTTGCAATTTGTTCATGTTTTTCTTACTTTTCAGTTTAGGTGTTTTAGGTTCAACCAATTATTTTCAGAGAGTAGAAGTAAGGAATAAGATCGAAGCGAATTTTCTATTTTGAATACGCTTTGATGTTAGTTGACGTTCACATGGTTTAATGAATTGCAAAATAACTTAGATGAGGGAAGCAATTATATAATGTGGTTAGAGTTCTTCATGCTGATTAGGCTTGCTAATAGACCATTATTCTGTTACTTGCGGAGGCTCATTGTCTCAACAGACCTATAGAACTTCTTAGCTTCACCTTATATGGGCAGTTTAAGAGCATACCAGCTGAAATTTACTTTTATCCTCTGTGCCTTACTTCTCTTCCCAGTTCCTAAATTTTGTTCAAATGTCAATTACGAAGCATACATTTTATTTCTGGAGTAGCTCAATAATTTCTTGACAATTAGCTTTATCAAAGGATAGAAAAAATGTTTTTTTCTGTAAATTAGCTTTATCATGAAGAATTGATGTCTCTCTCTTTTCTTGGGCTATTGTTTTTTGTGGAGGGGCAAGAAGGATAGAAAAAAGAGACTTATTAATGTATACATAAAAGACTGTTAGAAGAAGACACAATGTTTTCTCTCAGCTTTAAAGGGTCCTAGGGAAGGGGGAGGAAGAAAAACTACAGGTTGCAGCTGCTATCCAGTTCTTTTTTAGCTCTATAATAGTGTTCACCCAAAACTTGCATTACTTTTGGTCCACAAAGAGATAAGAGAATTAGAAAACCACCCACATCGTTTATCAATACATATGGCGAATATTCACTAGTACTAACCTTAAATTGTTCTTAATAACTTCATATGAGTCAAAATGTGGTCCTTGAGAAAAATGTCTGGTTATATGATATTTCTGAGGAATATTAATCAAGCTACAGATTTAGCCATTTAGGGGGCTATCTTATTTGTATTACTAGACTTGAGGACTCTTTGTGCTTTTGCATATTAAATTGTGGCGAGCTGGTTCAATAGATATGATCTATTGCCTCATAGCCCTCTGGGGTGGATGGCTTCTTCTTTGTAGAAGCTTCTTTGTCTCTCTTTTGGAATTTATTTTATTAATGCCCCACATTCTAAATTAACTTAGAATGGTAATCTGGTTATTCTGGTAGAGTTTCCATCATAATCCCATCTATTATTATTGGTGGAAATAGTTAGTCTGCTAAGCTGGATGAGGTCCAGTGATTCCCAGTAGAGTCAGGCGATTAACATTGAGGGGAATCTGCTCCTCTGCCATGAGTTCCTCGGTTAATTCAGATAATAACAAGTCTTGGGCTTGATTAGCATGAGTTTAAGATGAAAGCTTGTGAAAAAAGGATGTAAATCTTGGGCTAAGAAAGATGATAGTTCTTGAAGTGTATAGAAATTTGTTAACCAACTGAGTTAATGGAGAAAAGTTGAATATGTGGAAACATCCCTCAGATGGATCACCCACAAACAGAAAGCCATCCATGAAAACCTCCAAGTAATCCTCCACCATCTCGTATAATGAACAACATACAATGTGTGATGGATGATAGCTATCCATCTATCATGTTTCCGACAAAAATTAAGTTGTGGCATTTTTTCCTAATACTTCAATATATGTTAACATGTTTCAGTACGTGATGTGTATCCAGTTGAGTTTTATTTAATTATCTTTTTTGGCTCCTCGTAGGGTTACTGATACTGGTTTCGGAGTTAAAGGGGTACATTATGAAGGTAGCTTGCTTTGTGTTGGGAACTTGCTAATGTCTTGGCATCCCAAAAAACTTTCGGAGGTTACTTCAGAAAGGTACTTACTTTTGCTCCTCATTGTATAGAGACTTTTCTTGCTTTCCTTTCTACAAACGTACTAGAAGTTGGTTAGACATGGGAAAACTATATATAGATTTGTATATATTGAACTAGCCAATTGAAATGGTTCAGTCTGGTTTAGCTTGTGGTCGATTAGAGTTAAGGATGAAGATACCCAGTAGCTCAGTGGATGACCAAAAAGTGACAGCAGGGTGCAAGAATGTGATGTTCCTCTTTAAGTGTCCAATTGCTTAAAAAGGGAAGTTCTATCATATGTCAAACAAGAACAATAATTACATGGATCTAACTTTATTGCACTACCGTATGCAATTTTTTCTTGTAAGGGTCTGCGAAGCTAAAGAGTTACTCATATCTTCACTTGCTCCATATACAAGAGTAGAACTCTCATTTTATAACTTAGCCAGGTCAAAGTGAGAAAAATTTTGTGGGGTAAAGGAAGTAGTTGTCCAGAACTCTTGTATTACATGTGTTTGGACATTTTGCTGTGTCACTAAGTCCAACTGTTTAGTTATATTTCCTGGATGTCACTTATGAAAGGTCTTTCCCCTTAAAAAGACCCAATTGTTTCGTTTTACAGTTTGGTTATACAGTCTCATCTGACATGACATTGGTATGTGGCATGCAGCTTATCTATCTTCCAGACAGTGCGACCAGTTCCAGGTGAGTAGCAGTCGGTCGTTTGTTGAAGAATACTATGCTTAGCTGATATTTCTCTGCACTTACCTTCATGTTCATGTAGAACATTTTTAGAAGTGGACCTTGCATGTCTCATTGCTTGTTCCTTTTATTTTTTTGATAGATATGATTTCAAAATGTTGCTTGTTCCTTTTCTTGCTGAGACCAATCAAGTTTTATGTTTTTTCTGTGACTGCAAATCCTTTTACTTGTTTTCCTATCCAATTAGCAACATCAATTGAAATGTTTTGAAAATCTTTCAGCGTTACACAGTTTTATCTCATTTTGGCTTCCACGTAGAAGGGGGAAATATTACTATTACCGCATTACCTTTCTCAAAAAAGAAGAAGAAGAAGGGAAACATTATGCAAGTTTGTGTCAAGTTATAACGTGCATATCACACTGTAAGATCGATTTAGATCTGTCTGGTGCAGTTCCTGCTTGAGAAGGATAAACAACTGTTGTACTGTGCTTGTTTGGTTTCTATTGGCTGAATTCAATGTGCCATCTGATATAAGCAAATATTTCTTCACTAATACAGATCATTTCTGGAAAGTTACATACCCTTTTCATATATTGATACTAATATTGTTTGAACTCGAGGAAATTAGCTTGAAATTGTAACTCAAGGTAGTTAAAGATTTTGAATCTTTACTAATTATTTAAAGGTGCAATGTTTGTTATGTTTTTCTGGATAACCGAGAAAACCCCAAGGGCTAGTGGCACATAATTTAAAACTCGGTGGATAATGGACCCGCCCTGTACCCTTCTCCAATTAAATACCATGTTGTCTGTGCCCTGTGGTGGGTTCAAACTCAGGACAATGCCTACCCTAGACCAAAGCCCTAAGGGCAAATGCAAGGTTATAATACGTTTGGAGGTTTGTTTCAAAGAACTAAGCCAGTAGTAAAAAATATTGTTGTTTTATATTGATTTAAGATCTTGGAGAAGTAGCAATGACCATTCATGGTAGTTAAATATTTTTCCGATGGATAAAAAGAAAAAGTAGGTAAAACATATTGACAGAAAGTATGCTCTAGCTGTTCTTAAAATATTTTATGGGTAAACCTATTTATTAATGGCTTGATACATAAATTGCCACTGAGCTTGTTGCGAAATCCCTGTTGCACACCCCTTGACGACGGGGAATCTTTTATGCACCAAATGTTTCAAGAACTGTGTCAAATGCACATTAGTTTTATGGTTGACCACTTCATTTAAATAGGTGAATGTCACACACCAATAAGGTCGTGACGTGTGTCATTAGTTAGTCTTAAAATATCTCCAACTGAGCAAAAAAAAGGAAAACTAAGGGGAACTCCCACCCGGCTCGTCAGATTTCAGTTCAGCCACCAACAATGGTGTCGAACTGAGAACAAACTTCCCCAAAAAATCAGAATTATCTAAATGTTTTTTTCAAACCAACTTTATTAGTGGTCTCAAAAACTAAATTTATTAGCTTTTTGGAGTTGGTCGCCTGATATTCCATCTCCGACCATCCCTTTTTTTTTTGTCATTAGCTTTTCCCATATCTCAATCATATTGAGCCAAAAAAGGGACAAAAAGGGAAATTTTGAACAGCAATAAAGAATTTTTAAAAGACGCAAAAGGGGAGGGATCAGTTGCAGTGGTGGGGTGAGACGGAGAAAAGGGGGGGAGAGAGCTGGGGAAGAAGATGGGGAGAAGGCGTGAGGGAAAGGGTTGTGGGCTACTTTTGCTTTATCTGTTGTTTTGAGTGAAATGAAAAAAGGGAAAAAAAAAAAAACTTAGACACGTCGCATTCATATATTTGCATTCGTTCGCCTCTTGTATGTGTATTACACACGAGTGCCACATAACTAAAACAGTGTGATTTTAGGCACCACTTTGAAACTTTTGCTGTGTAATAGGTTCTCCATGGTCAAGGGGTGTGTAACAGTGATTTCACTAAACTTCAGGGAGCAATCTATGTATTAAGCCTTTATTAATTGAAAAATGATGGTAAATTTCTGTATAAGCATAGAATAGTTGCAGTTGTGCTGTGGTGATATTCCCCTCCGTTTGCTTTATCTTTGCCAATAACTGATTAGGGGAAAAAGCCTGGTGGTCAGGGTAGATAGACTATTTCAAAATATCTTGCCATGAAGGGCGTGTGGTTTTTTGACTTCTCCGATACTTGAAATAGAATTTCATTTCAAAATTGGAATGTAATTAACCTGAACAGGATTCAGTATTTGTTTGACCTTCATTAGTAAGAGAACTGTGGATGTCCAAATACACCCTTAGCTTTGAAGAGTTTGGTGTAGAGGGAATGTTCAGCATAAGATGTTGAGGAAGTCCTCATCAGAGGGTGTGACATTGCAGTCGACGAAGTGGGTCAAAACCTTGGCAACTTTTGGTGGGCAGAGTTATAACTGGTATCTGTGTGGTGAGAGGTAGTAGGTACCCAGTGGAATAATCAAGGTGCATGCAAGCTATCCCGAAAACAGAAGCTATAAGAATTATGCCAAAAATCCAACTATATTTTTATTATCGTTTAATCTAATGAGGAACGACTCTGTTCCTGCTTTTGTCGAGGAATGATTATCTTCTTAAGTTTATACTATTTGTAATCATGCTTCTCTTTCTTTCTAATATAACTTAACTGCAGAGATTCTTCTTCTTGGTTGTGGGAAGTACATTCAACCGGTAAATCCTGAGCTACGTGCCTTTATTCGTTCTACTGGAATGAAATTGGAAGCAGTTGATTCTGTAAGTATATGGTTCTTTGTTTATTATGAAAATGATGTGCCAAAGGAAGTGGATATGTCATCCTTTATGTGCACCGTTTAGTAACTAGTTATCAGATTGTGTGGATATATGAGATGGTTAGCCATAGAAGTTCTGAGCAATATTTATTCTTGTTTTACTGCTCATACCCCCACCGTTGACTCAACGTCTCTGGAACTTTTTGTCCAAAACTACAATTGGAAGATGTAAGGTGGATTTCTTTGACATTCCTGGACCCAGACCAAAGGAGGAGTTTAAAAACAACTAGATTAACCAGCAAAGGGAAACCGGAACATTTAGTGTTTTTTATTGGTTAGTAAATTTCAAATGAGCATTATGGTAGGCATAAACATGTCAAGTTATTAGCCAATGTTTTGTAAGTAGTTTTTCTCTTCCTCTATTCAAAATTTTCAATTTTGTTTGAACATACTATTTCCTATTCATGTGATTCTTCACAAAATATTCTGCTTAGGTGTTCTGAGCCTATAACTGAATGACACATGTTTTGGTAGATTGATATCAGACTACACACATGAAAAATAAATTGCTCTCTGAACTCTAAAGACTTGCTTTGCCAGCCTGTTGTTTATTAGATAAGCGCAATATTGTGTTTACATATTTCCTGATCCGAGCTTTTTCATCTTTCTCTCATCCATTTTATATTTGCTTACATTCCTTATTTCATCTGTGTTGCAGAGAAATGCTGCATCAACTTACAATATTCTAAACGAAGAAGGTAGGATTGTGGCTGCTGCCCTTCTCCCATATGGAGTAGAGTCATAAGCCTCTCATGTATATGGTTTTTCTTTGAGAAGTGAATATCTGATTAATCATTCAAGCCAATCATTTTGTCCCGAGTTTGACGTGACCATGTTTAAGATTTGATAAAAATGAGATAATAACATTACATGTTAATGGTGTGTTAGAAGCTTCTGGGTATTCCTGGCCCAACTATCTTTAGGAGATTGTACTTCTAATAACATAAACACAGGAAAAAGAACTGTTGTTTACCCATTGTAGAAGCTTGAGGTTTATCTGTTGTGCAAGAAGAATCTATATTTATCAGATTTAGGCAGGGTCGGTGAAATTGTGAATAGTGATTGCAATTGTTTACCAAATATGTCCTGTTTCCTGACATGCTTTTGTTGTTGTGACGTGTGAGTTACTGCCTTGAGCGTTCTTGAGAATTGGATATTAGATTGAACATTATGCTTCGACCTGGTTTTTAATGTTGGTGCAATTGATTTCGATCTTGGAACTGGTAAAGTTTAAAGAAATTTGTCTATACTTGAAAAATGATACTCCCTCCGTTTAAAAAAGAATGAAACTATTTCTTTTTTAGTCGATATTTTTTCTTTTTTGACAACACTTTAACTTTTCACATGACATGTTTAAGACCACAAAATTAAAGAAACATTTTGATATATTTGATATAAATTTAATTTAGAGTCATAAAATTATAAAGTCTCTTTCTTTTCTTAAACTCCTTTTCGAAGTATATAGCTTGGACACCGTTGTAAATGAAATAAATTATGCACACTTGCAAATAATCATTCAAGAATACAACTATAAAATAAAATAAAATTAAATAGCAGATACTGTCAACTGCCTTGTATCATCTATCGACTCCTCCATATCCACGCTTGGGTAAAGTGGATACTTGCCTGAAAAACAAGCATAACAAAAGTTTGTATGATCACTGCCTAATAACTTACGAAAGCTATCAGTTGGCAAAAAAGCTAAAGAATCTGCCCCGATAAACTTCCTTATTTCCTCCACGTTCATCCTGTTAGATATCAATTCCTCTGTAGAAGGAGTGTCTATCCCATAGTAGCAAGAAGCTATGATTGGAGGACTTGCAATCCTCATATGAACCTCTTTTGCCCCTGCCTCCTTCAACATCCTCACAATCTTTGATGAAGTCGTTCCTCTAACGATTGAATCATCCACAACCACTACTTTTTTCCCTTCCAATACTGCTTTAACCGGTGAGAGCTTAAGCTTCACCCCGAAATCTCTAATCTTCTGAGATGGTTCGATAAATGTCCTGCCAACATAGTGTGATCTTATTAAGCCTTGTTGATATGGTACCCCTGTTTTGGCTGCATAACCAAGTGCTGCTACAACACCTGAATCTGGAACTGCTATCACAACATCACAGCCCTCCACAGGGGACTCTGTAGCTAGAATTTCCCCGAAGGCATGTCTAGACTCATACACTGACTTCCCAAATACTATTGAATTAGGCTGGGCAAAGTAAATATGCTCAAAGATGCAAGATTTAGGCTCAGGAGGATGAGGCTTCAATAGATACATCGATTGAGGTTCGTTACTAGTATCATCAACTAGCACCATCTCACCAGGATGAACCTCCCTTTCGTACGTAGCCTCAACCATGTCCAAAGCACATGTCTCCGAGGCAAAAACTATAGCACCATTCTTCCTCCTACCCATAACCAATGGCCTAAACCCAAACGGATCCCTTACTGCAACTAACTTACCATCCTCCGTCACAAACACCATGGAGTAAGCTCCCTGGAGCTTCTCACAAGCCTCAAGAACCCTCAAAGCAAAAATCCTCGCCTTTGATTTTGCTATAAGATGAAGTACCACCTCCGTATCAGAAGTGGTACTGAAAATTGACCCCTTCCCCTCAAGTTCAGCCCGAAGCAATTGATAATTGACAAAATTACCGTTGTGTGCAACACCAAAAGATCCAAATTTAGAACTTGCAACAAAAGGCTGAACGTTTTTCAGCATTGAAGAAGAGCCAGCAGCAGTAGAATACCTAACATGACCAATAGCCATGTCACCTGGAAGTTGATCAAGTTTCAACTCGTTGAACACATCAGATACCAATCCAATACCTGTAATCGATTTAATAGCTTTATTTTCAACAGTAACCATACCAGCACCTTCCTGACCACGGTGCTGAAGGGCGTGCAGCGCCAAATAGCATAAACGCGAGGCCTCTGGATCACCATAGATACCAACCACTCCACACTCTTCCTTGGGTTTGTCATCGTCTAAATAATGTTGATCCAAATTGATTAATTTACGCGACGAATTAACGACCATAGCTGCCCTGTTCTTCTTATTAGAAGAAGTGATCAAAAGACATTGTTGTTGGTATGGTTTAGTTAAGATGTTTTTATAGAATTGAGAAGGTGGAAACGACAAGAGGCGTTGGTTAAGTAGATTGGTGGTGGAAGAAGCAGAAGCAGAAATATTGGTAGCCATGGCTGGCGGGAAGAATTACAAAGCAGACTGGCAAAACCAAACAAAACAATGAATATATGGGAAAAAAAGAGATATATTAGTTGAGTTGGGTTTCTAATGATGGAAGTAAAATAATAACAAAAAATTATTTGTTGAACATATTTTTTTAATTTTGTTTTCAGTTTTTTAGTTTTCCTTTTTGAAATAAAACTTCATTATAATATCACTTGAATTCTTTATATTTATTCACGATTATTTTCTTCTTTAATATTTTCACTTTTCTTGATGCTTTGCAACTCATGTGTTCACGTCTGAAATTAATATATTGGCTACATATAGTTGATATAAATTGGCAAAAGTGTGAGCTTTTTTTCGTGTGCAACTCATATAAGCATTTTTGCTATTATCTACCATTTATTATTCATCGCAATCTTTTATAATATTATTATTCCATTATTTCGTTATTTTATCCATAAAAAGAATTTTAAATCTATAAATAGTGAACTTTTTTTAAAAAGTATAATGAAAATTATGAAAAGTGTGGAAAAATCTTATAGTAAGAGCCTGTTTGGCTCAGCTTAAAAGCTGGTCAAACTGACTTAAAAGCTGGTTTTTGACTTATTTAGCTGTTTGGCAATACTCAAAACAACTTATTTTAAGCTAAAAAAAACTTTTTTTAAGCCAAAAGTTAAAAGCTGGGGTAAGGTGCTTTTTTTAGCTTATAAGTTGTTTTAAGTTGACCACATTTTTATCTTTTTGCCCTTATATATTTATACAATCTCCAAATTACCCACATAACCCTAACATCTCTTTCTTCCATTTTTTTATTTTCACGTTTGGCATAGCAACTTCAGCACTTTTATCCAAACGCATAACTGCTTATTTTAAAAATAAGTTTCAGCACTTTCAAAAGTACTTTTTTAAAGCTGTTTTTATTAAGCTCATCCAAACAGGCCCTAAGTAATGAGATTAGTGTAATAAAATAAAGAAAAATATTCAAAAGTTTTCAAACTCATTCATTATTCAAAGAGAGAAAAATTGTAAGAGAAGCGTTTTTTTGATTATGTGGTTGAATCTCCTTTCAAGAGAATTCTGTGTGAATATTTATTTAGGTATTATTTTTGTTTATTTTGTTTTGACTTATAATTTATTATTATTTGTGGTAACATTATTTGTAAGAACGTATTTTTTATATTTGAACAAATATCATTCCGAAGATCGATCTAAGATATATTTTCCTCATTTTTCAAATCAGACCTAAGAAATATTTTCGTCATTTTTAAAATCAATGCTTGTTGGTACAATCTTGCATTTTTCACATTTTATTACGTATATAGTTTTCATTCAAACTAAAAATTATAAAAAAGACTAGCGCTTCACAAGTTTGATAATAATGTGTATCTTTTTCTCGGTGCATGCACACAACTTTTATAATGTGAAAATGTAATATATTTGTGCAATATTAAATAATTTTTTTTTATAGACAAGGATATATTACATATATAATTAAGCATTTAGCGGTATTAAATAGTTAATATATACTTATTAAAGAAAATTGCTTTTGATTTAGTAGAGAAAAATATTTATCCAACGTAATTCAACATAAAATTTTATAATATCATATTTAATTAAATTCGTTGTTTCGAATAGTACTTTCTCTTAAAACATACTTTTAAAATTGTATAAATTACCATGATGAAGAAAAGAAACATAAGACCTTCATGATTTAACTTTTTATGTTATTTTCAGTACATTGAAGTAGTTATTTATAAGTCAATTACTTGATCGTTACAGTTGTTCTAGTAGAAGAACAACTTGGGCACCAAGGTTAGTAACTTAAGCACCAAGAATAGTAACTCGGGCAAATAAATTTATTATAGTAGGTGACCTCGTCTAAACTACTTGATATTACCTATTTTATAATAATATATACTTATTAAGAAAATTATACTCGATATTTAATAAAAGAAAATATTGACGAAACATAATTCAATAAAATATTTAATATAATTAGGTTAAGATGATTTAATTTATATTTTGTGTATATGTATATTTAATATAATATATTATTATTCACTTTTATATAAGGTTAAGAAATTATTATATTGTTTTTCTTCTTCAAATACAAAATTTTCTTATTATGAATAGGGTTAAAGGATATAGTATTTGTACCCGACCCGTTTACCCAGAACAGAATTATAAACCCTAACTTACCTCCTTGTGCCTGCACAATGCATTGCGCTCTATCCCTACAGGCCTAATCTCAGTACTTCTCCTTCAAAGTGGCTATCTTCGCACCTTGTCATAGACGAATTGAGCACAGGAAAAAAGTTAAGCAAAGAGCATAAAAGTAGAATTCAATCATGTCGGAAGTGGTTTCTATGGATGAAATCAGAGCTATATCTGAGAGGCTTGGTGTGGATCTTGCAAAAATCAATCTGGACTCTATTCATCTTCCTCCTGGTGATGATATGGGGATACCCAGGTCTGAATCTTGATTTTTTCTTGCACTTTTATGTGCTTCTGCTACTTTACTGTAAAGTGTGTAGTTTTTTGTTTCATTGAGGTGAGGTCTTAATTTTTTTTAATTTCTTGAGTTTGAATTTATGTCTTTGGTTGATAGTTTTGGAATAATTAGAAAGTTTTAGCGTTTTTACTGGGTTTGTTGGATTTATTATCATATTCATATCCAGTTCAATGTATTAAGTTTTCATATCGACTGTGTTTCTCTTACCGTTCTTCTAAATTATGTTGTGAAGATTTGATTTGATTTATATATCGATTCTTATGTGTTCTGCTTAGTCTTGTTTCTTTTGTTTACGTTTATAATTATTTTTGGTTTCTCAATTGCTATGTTTATATTACTTTTTGTGGGTCTTGAATTTGTGATGTGACGAGGGCAGTGACGATGAAGACTTGTTGAAGGAGGACGCGTTGGAGGAGGATCAAGGTTTTGGAAACATACTGGTGGTGGATAATCTTCCAGTTGTGCCTAAAGAGAAATATGAGAAATTGGAAGGAGTAGTTCGGAAAATTTACAGCCAACTTGGTGTTATTAAGGAGGGTGGTCTCAATATGCCTGTTGATCCTGTGACTCAGAAAACACTTGGGTACTGCTTTATAGAGTATAACACTCCTCAGGTACTCCAATTTGTCTCTTGTAGCTGCGTAGAGTATCTCATTTTTATAGACAGAATGCTTGACACTTATAACTGAATTGTTTAGAGATGTGATTTATTAATTCTTTTACCATCTTTATGTTTGTGATAGGTGATAGGTGATGAATATGTTGTCTCGACTTTTGTTTAGTACTTTATATGTGCAAATCTCTTACTTAGCCTAGGAAGAATATCAATCCTTCTGTCTCATATTAGGTGACACTCTTTTTGTAGGCAGTCCAAAAAAGAATGACATCTTTCTATATTTAGTAACAATTTAATTATAAAATGCCCATCATTATCCCTAATGAGATGATTTGTAGCCACACAAACAAATACTTGTCTCTTATGTTAGACCACAAGTCTCTGAAGTTTTCCTTTCCGTCTTAGACACCGTACCTAGTCAAGTGCCATCACATAAATTGGGACAAGGGGCATGTGATTATGAGTGAATAAAAGATGTAAAAATGGAAATTCCAGCTTAAAAGTAAAATGCTCACAGGCTAGCACCATGTCATCTACACTGAGAAATTGCGAAGTGTCATAATCTCTGTTTAGTTAGATGATGATTATAAACATGTCTTGGCTGCATCCTAGATTTGTTATACTCTTAAGTCGTGCTTGTGTGATGTGGATATGAGGAACTTATATGGTTCAAATGTTGTGATCCATGGCTTACTAAGTGCAGGAAGTTGGTCAGTGCTCACTTGTCTATCCACTTACTTTTTTAAATTGTTATATCCAACTATGAACTAATAGGTAGAAATGGATCTGCGTGTGTTGTTGTTGGAGGTCTAGACAACCTAGGAGCTGACATATCTAATTTCATTTGGTTAATGATCATCATGTTGCTATGTTTTCCTGCTTTAGGAAGCTGAGCTGAGTAAGGAGAAGACACACGGATACAAGTTAGATAGGTCACATATATTTGCTGTTAACATGTTTGAAGACATTGAGAAGTTCCTGAAAGTTCCAGATGAGTGGGCTCCACCAGAGATCAAGCCTTATGTTCCAGTGGTTAGGCTCTCACCAGCTCTGTGTTTTTCGTCAGCCAGCACGGAGTCTTAAATGCTAGTGTCAGTTTTTCATTCATCTACTATTACTGAGATGTTTGTGTCGATGGCAGGAGATGCTGCAAAAGTGGCTTACTGATGACAAAGCTAGAGATCAGTATGTGATTCGGTCTGGCGGTGACACGGAGGTCCTCTGGAATGATGCAAGACAAATGAAGCCTGAGCTTGTTTATAAACGTCCTGTAAGGAGAATTCTCTTCTCGTTTTGCTAATTTAGCTGTCAACGCATGGTTGTTCTTATTTGTACTGTTTGGCATCTCATATTTTCAAAAAATGAATGCTTCTGTACAGAACCTTCATCCTTCAAAGGATATTTCTTTCTTTTATGCATATGGGCCATTACTAATCTTTGCTAATGATGTCTTCTTGAGTGCAGTATTGGACTGAGAGTTTTGTTCAATGGTCCCCTATGGGAACTTACTTGGCAACAGTTCACAGACAAGGCGCTGCAATTTGGGGTGGTGCTACCACTTTCAACCGCCTCATGCGCTATGCACATCCTCAGGTTAGTTTTGTGCTTATTTCTCTGAATAAACTTATGCAGGTTTCTATGACTTAAATCTACAGAATTTAAATGCAGGTAAAGCTGATTGATTTCTCCCCCGGTGAGAGATATCTGGTGACATATAGCAGCCATGAACCAAGTAACCCTCGTGACACTCACGTAAGTCTGAGCTTTATGTTGTTTGTAAACCCAATTGTGGCCATTCTATGTCCTCTCTAATACAGATTCTTTCAGAGGGTTGTGCTAAATATTTTTGATGTGAGAACTGGAAAAGTGATGAGAGATTTCAAGGGAAGTGCTGATGAATTTGCAGTTGGAGGAACTGGAGGTGTTACTGGTGTGTCCTGGCCAGTCTTTAGGTGAGCTTTGATCCTATTGTTGGAGGCATTTTCTATCCTTCTCTACCACCTCTTTCAGTCACTCCTAACATTTGCATGCTTGATTGTATACTTAGATATGGGAGACTTAAAATACAATGAAAAATGGATGGTGGGATACTCTTTAACCTTCTTTTTTTAAAATGATTTCAGGTGGAGTGGTGGTAAAGAGGATAAGTATTTTGCAAGAATAGGAAAGAATGTCATCTCTGTTTATGAAACAGAGACTTTCTCACTTATTGACAAGAAATCTATCAAGGTCGAAAATGTTATGGATTTTAGCTGGTCACCAACAGATCCAATTCTTTCACTATTTGTTCCTGAATGTGGAAATCAACCTGCCAGGGTTTGTTCTAGAACTTCTGTGCAAGTTGCCAGTAATTTGGAGGAACTACTCATATTTGCATTTGAACTAAACCTGTGTTAAATTGACAGGTAAGTCTTGTGCAAATCCCAAGTAAAGAGGAGTTGAGGCAAAAGAATCTCTTCAGTGTAAGTGATTGCAAAATGTATTGGCAAAGCAATGGAGACTACCTTGCTGTCAAAGTTGACCGGTACACGAAGACCAAGAAAAGCACATACACTGGTTTTGAGCTTTTCAGAATCAAAGAACGGGATATTCCAATTGAGGTTTTGGAGCTTGACAACAAGAATGATAAAATTATTGCATTTGCTTGGGAGCCTAAGGGTCACAGATTCGCTGTCATCCACGGTGACAACCCCAGGCCAGATGTCAGTTTCTACTCTATGCGGTCTGGCACTAACACGGGCCGTGTTTCAAAGCTGACAACTCTCAAGGGAAAGCAGGCTAATGCTCTCTACTGGTCACCTGGAGGCCGCTTCATTATTTTGGCTGGAATGAAAGGTTTCAATGGACAGTTGGAATTCTTTGACGTCGATGAGCTTGATACCATGGCATCTGCTGATCATTTTATGGCAACAGATGTCGAATGGGATCCAACTGGAAGGTAGTTGGATTTTGCTCTCATCAGTTTTAGCCTGTAAGACCTTACTATTTGGTCCTTATGTTTTTTTATTTTGCAATTATAGGTATGTAGCGACAGCTGTTACTTCAGTTCATGAGATGGAAAATGGATTCAACATCTGGTCTTTCAACGGAAAGCTGCTGTATAGGATACTCAAGGATCATTTTTTCCAGGTAATAATCTTACCATGTGTTTTTCGCAAGAAAAAGCCTAAATAGTTCCTTATTTTTGGGCTTGAAACTTAAAATCAGCCTTGTTCCTTCTCTTTATAGAGCAAAAATAGTCCTTATTTTTTAACTGGAAAAATCTAGTGTGAACATACTTCCAGCTGTCATTTATTAGAATCTGCTCTGCCATTAGCGCGTTGCTTACTGCACTTTTTCCCCATGTTATATTACTATGTATTTACGCTTTCCGTTTTAATAGATGTAGCAAGGATATCATAAAGAGTTGCTTTTAAGTGAAAAAGGACTAGAAATGTGAGATTAGAAGTGGCTAATAGCCAATTTTGTGAGATATATTATTTCTCTAATCTCTGTTCAAGATGTCACAAGCAAGTAGTTATGATTAAAGGTTGCAATTGTGTGGTCAGTGGTGTATGTTAGGTGACTGCTCTAGGGCTGGGTTTATGATAGTTAAATGTGCTAGGACTTGTGTTTCTCAGCACTTTAGGTAGCTCTCCTGCAGGTTTTACTTTGCATTTTGCACATTGGAACACTAAGGTAGGTACCACATTTTTACTAGTTTTGTTAAATGTGTTACAACCTGTCATCTTTACTATGTCTTCTTGTAATTGCTGTGCGGTTGAGCTCTGTTTAACTATGCGTTTTTTTCTTTTTCTGAAGGAATATGCTTATATCCACTACATGATACATTCTATACCCATATATCACATTGCTTCTTGTTTGTACAGTTTTTGTGGCGCCCTAGGCCACCATCCTTCTTAAGTAAGGAGAAAGAGGAAGAGATTGCTAAGAACTTGAAGAAGTACAGCAAGAAGTATGAAGCAGAGGATCAGGATGTTTCATTGCTGTTGAGCGAGCAAGACCGTGAGAAGCGAAAGAAGCTGAAAGAAGAATGGGAAGCATGGATTAGTAAGTGGAAGCGGTTGCATGAAGAGGAGAAAATGGAGAGGGAAAAGTTGCGTGATGGGGAAGCCAGTGATGAAGAGGAGGAATACGAGGCGAAGGAAGTTGAAGTAGAGGAAATACTAAATGTTGAAGAGGTGGTTATTCCTTTTGAAGATAGCCAACAGTGAATTCAAGTAGTTTGAGAATCCCCAGTCCAACATTTTCTGCGACAGCCACGAAAGAGAAACAAACTGAGTTTTAGGTAGGAAGGATATTTTGGTTTAAAACTCCCTTTTTTTTTTTGTTTTTTCCCCTACTCATTTTCTCTCATTTCATTGCTTGTTGGTTGTACTATTTCGGAGTTTTGTCTGTCTGTCAGTCAGAAATTCCTGTTGCCAATGTGCAATAAATTTGATTACAGAAACCTTTTCATTATATTTTTGTTGGGTATCTTATCTATATGCAAGGATTTTTCCTGCCAGTTAGTGATTTATGTGCAAATGTATGCGAGTATATTAAAATTGTGCATGATAACTGTTTACCACATATACATTTTAAGCCTTTGAAAATTTCATCCAACTTTACCCAATTACCTGAACATCATAGCTAAGAAAACAGAGGCAAAACATCATTTCTCTCCCCTCAGTCTTCATAGATCCATTACCAGAAACCAAAACCTTTCCTGATCAGATACTAAATTAGCATATAACAAATTTTATCTCAAAAAATATACATAACTCGACATACCAATGCCTAGACTGAATATCATGTCGACAACGAAAAGATATTTACGTCATGTTTCTAATAATACAAGTTTTAATTCTTTTTCTTTTCACCTACATAGTTGTGTTCGATCTTTTTGAGCTGATGTTCTCTTATATAGAAAAATCTGAACATTGAAATTCAAATCTGAAAGTAATCTCAACAGAATCTTCCAACAAATCCCCTTCTTCATCAAAAGCTCTATGCATGGATTTCCGTATATATTTCACCTGGTTTTGTATGTGTCTAGGTATATTAATATCAGTTCAATACAAGATTAGGGGTAAGTGGTCACTCCCATAGTCCCATAGTGTAAATTGCTTTTCAGGTTAACTTTTAAGGGACTGAATGAGTATTTTTCATATTCTCTGGTGAGAGAAGGTTGTGTGATGAACCTATGGCGGTACTTCACTTGAGAAACGAATTTTAGTTGGCCAGTTTGATAATGGAAGGGAGTTTGAGAATTCTCAACATATTTTAGTAACAGTTTTTACTTAGTTGGCTAAATGCAATAGATACTGGCTCCATGCTTTTGCCTTTTTTCACGTATGGTCTGTGACATATAATGCCTCTAAACTGAAGATGCAAATTTAAAATTTAGACCAATGCCAATCATTTCGCTTACTGATGAAAGTGTAAAATATTCTAGCCTTTAATCCAACAAATCATCATTCTTTGATAGGCTTGGTCTTGAACTTCATTTCTCAATAGAACTCTTTTTTTTTTACAAAAGAATCGGGGGTGCGGTCTCACTATTTACATTTACATTAGAGAAGTAGATTTTGCACTAATTTACATGACCGCAAATCGCAAAATTGGATGCAATATCTTTATCATCATCTCAGGTTGGAGCATCTTCTCAATTCTGGTTTATGAGCAATATCCTTCTTGGAGACGCTTAAAATGCCACCTTGTTCTTCCACCTTCTCAATAAGAAGCTTAAGCAGAGGCACATTCGACAGCGTAATGCATGAACCTACCATTATCAACTTCTTCTGTTCAATCAACAAAGAGAAGTACATTATTACTTAAGAGTCGGGATGAACTTGTGCAAGAAGTTTCAGAAAGAAGAAAAATTCCATTCAGAAGAACCGTATCTAAACCTTGGCACGAGTAAGAGCCACGTTAATCCTGTGCCAGTCTCCAAGCAATGAAGAAATGTAGTTCCTTGGATTCTCACTTGACCTTACGAAGGAAAGCAGAATGCAATCTTTATCTCTTCCCTGCAAACATAGATTAAAACTTGGACAATTAGGAGCAGCAAGGTACTAGTTTCTACCTAAGAGCAAAGTGGCTAAGACATTAGTAGTCACATAATTTGATGCAACTACAAGACATCCTCAAGCCACAGTAAAATGACTCTACAAGCAAGCAGAGTAGATTGGATCATTCATGATTTGCAAACGAGCTTTTGTGAGGCTAACAACTGGCACAAAGAAATCTGAAACGTTTGAGGACAGATGGGGAACCAATTGTACGAGGACTTAGGTAGCTTTATCTAGGGCCAAGTCAACATTGGACGAAAGCTAGTGTCTCTGAAGTAGCATTGTTAGATTGGAATTCTTGTTCTGGGCTTGGGTGTTGTGAAGCTTTAGGCCTCCGGATTTCTGTTTCATAAATGGAAAGCCAGCCATTTTTCTGCCTTCTTTCAGCTGGCATTCAGGATCCTATAGCCATATCAAAACCATATACTAGACTAACCAAGTATATAATTGACAACTACTAAACATGTAAAAGGATAACCTTAGACAACTATGCTTCTATTTAGGCTGGTCTACTGAATTTCTTTCCCTTAAATTATCCCATTCGGTAAAGCAGCTTCTTCTGAATAAGAAAAGTTGAAAACTGAAGATGTTTTTCGAGAATGTAATCACATCAGCAAAAATATTACCTGGTATTTATCAATTGTATGTATCTCCACTGATGTGGAAACAGCTTGCCGGATCAGATCTGCCTGAGAATTGTAGGGTGTAATGATGCCTATATCTTCCTCCAATATACCTCTGCTCAACAATCTACACACGATCTGTAGGCCAAAATAATCATACAGAAATTGGAGCTTAATATTTTCTTGTTATCCAATGATAATGGTCATTAAAATGTTCATGGAAGAAACAAGAGGCATTCACACCTCGGCAATGATATTTGCTTCCACTGGGTTATTAACAGCTTTCCGGTCATTTGTTTCAAATGCAAGCAACAAATCTAGTTTGGAAACAAGGATGAGGCGACAGTTTAGGACAAGGACATTAAACTTCATTTGACAAGCCTGCATAATTTGACTTGAGATAGAAATTTGCCCAACCTGTGTTTACAAAGATGACGGGTCTGTTTGGATTCATAGCCTGTCAAAAGACCAATCAAACCAGATTACTTCACAGAATAGAAAAGAGAGCAGTTGGGGTGTCAACGCTCACAATTCATACAACATATTTTCTGGAAGGAATATAATTTCTTAAGATGAGGTCATCCTCGTCAAACATTGCTCATTCCAAATCACTGCACCAAATCTATCCTTTAGCTACATTCCCATCATGACCTTTGTACACAAAATTGAATGAGCAATATTTAACGAGGATGACCTCATCTTATTATTGAACTCCTTGTCATTGCCCCACCACTTTGTACAAAATTGAGAAACTGTGAACAGAGACAATATACTCTTCAAAAGACAAGAGAATTAACCAAAAATTCTGCTTCATTAATACAAGGTTAGCGAAGAACATGTTTGTAGGGTATTTTGTTTTTCGCTAGGTTTAAACATATTATATAAACCAAATAATTATCCAAAAGCCTCACGATTCACGAGTCGTACAGCTTCAGTTAGAAACTGGATCTTTTTATGTTTCCGTGTTAGGACAGAAAAGAATGGTAAAAGACGTGTCACAATGTATCTATACACTGTGGTTATGACATGATACATGAGAATATGACAAGATTTACTCCTTGAGAAGCAATTAGAAAGTGCAGATTAGTTTGTGAATGTCGGAAGAACAAAATTTGAGTATTAGCTTAGCAGAGAAGAACCAGCAGCTTAGACACTCAACTATTTACAGGAAAGAACTTATGAGTGCTCAAACAATGAGAAGCTTCACGAGGTGTATAATTCCCATCCAAACATCAGTCATTTTTAGAAGGTGCAGGCCTCTTTGGAACATATATTGAATAAAGTAGCATCATAGTTGGAAGCAACCTCTATTTTCCATCCTATGTCATTCTTTCCAGATGAGGCAGCCCTCTTATGTTTGGATCAGTGCTAAAATAAAGCAGCATCAAACTTGGAAGCAATGAAATCAATTGATAGTACCTCCTTTATCCACTTAGGCCCAGATGGCAATCCTGTGTAATTGATTTTGGCATTTTCTACTTCAGAAGAACCACATCGCAATCTGTTACCATATATCAAGGCATTTGATAATTCCATTATCGCTGCACACATGCGGTACTGCAAGTTGTAGCATAGTAGTGGCAACTATATCAGACTGGACCAGCGTCAGAGGTGGAAGGAAACAACATCTTACTAAATTTTGAGGATACCTGGCTTTGCAAAGCACAAATTGCTTGGGGATGAGCTTCTGAGAGTCTGCAGAACAGGCTAACTGCCATTCCATATTCTCTAGCTTCTGCACTCTAATATGCAAACAGATTTTGTATCACAAGTTATAATCGCATTGGAGCTAGCAGAGGAAATCAAGAAATACCTGGACAAGTGGTGGTAATTGATAATGATCCCCAACTAGAACAAATTTTGATGCAATTGTCAATGGTCCCAATGATACCTGGATTGTAAATCTAATATTGTCATTTGTTTTCCCAAAATGAATTTGTCATCTGGTGACAAATGCAGTTTCATAAAATAACTAGCTATAGAAACATAGAAGAGAAAAGCACAGGAGGCTGTTACTTTAGCTTATATAGAACAACTGCAACCAATAAAGGCCAGAACTATGACAAGTAACAAGTTAACCTCATTCACTACCTTTATTGACCAAAATGTTCAAATCTTTACTGCAACGCAAACTATGAACATACCGGCAACGTAGTTTGTCCAGCTTCATCCATGATACACACATCAAATCTCTTGTTTGAAAGCAATGGGCTAGTTATCCCCAAACAGGTAACAGCAACAACTTTACTTTGCTCTAGCCTCTGCTTTATCTCTTCAAGACCATGAGTGTCCATCACTGTAGGAGAAAGTCCAGAAGTAAGTATTCCATGGGGCAAATCATGAAGCAACTCTTTGAAAATGTTACAAGAAACCAACTTGATAAGCAATTCTCACGAACTTCCTCGTGCACAACCTCATATCTTCCAATACGTATAAAATCTATACCCTGCAACAGTATATATGTTAGTCCCACTGCCCCCCTGAAGTGGTACTTGGATTGTTATGTGTATATAAAAGCAGTTAAGCAGTACATCACTTGTGTCTTGTGGTTGACAGTCAGCAAAGCATACCAGAGAGTAAAGCACTAGGAAAAATATATGATACTCATTACTCAGTAATAAGTTGTTGAAGTATGTAAATAGAACATTTATAGCAGAATATTTCAAAGATCCATGCCCTTAGTGGAAGGAAGCAAAGAGAGATCTTCCTCGATAACACTTACATGAGTGAGTGAGTCAATCGGCTTCATTTTACTTGCAAACAGGCTGCAAATGTATTATAATATCTAAATGGATTAACGTAATATATCTTTTACTTGGAAACTATTGCAAATATCATGAACTAATAAAAGTGTGTTCTCCCTAACAACTTAAGCTTTTAGATGAGATGGTCACACACTTCAACATGATATAAAAGCAGGCAAAGTTCCCGGAATCAAATCTCACCGCCACCCGAATTTAATAAGAATTTCCACGTGCTTGGCTCATGAAAAAGAATCAAGCACGCACCCGCACATGAGGGGCGTGTTGAGAATATCATTAACTAATAAAAAAGTGCTATTTAATATGGTATCAGAGTAGACAGAGGCCCTGAGATCAAATCTCACCGCCACCAGAATTTAAAAAGAATTTCCACATGCTTGGCCCAGGAACAAGAATCAAGCCCACACGTGAGGTGGCGTGTTGAGAATATCATTAACTAATGAAAGTGTGCTCTCCCCAGCGGATCAAACTTTTGGATGAGATGGTCACACACTTCAACAAAAACATTTATAAATGAAGAGTAATTGTCATTTTACAGAAATATTGGCGGGCTCTGGATAATCTAAATGTATGTAAAGACGGGTTAGAAGGATAAGATTTGGTTTACCACCATGAAGCTAATAGTCTATATAAAATGCATCAAATTACAAGACAGTTTGAAGGTTATTATTGATTATATTAAAAAATGAATGCCTACATTTGAGTCGTTCTTTCTTAGAATACATTGAGTTAAGCAGAAAAGTTGTATTGTGTTACCTTATCCATTGGATAAATCCACTTTTTTAATTTGAATGTTTTTTATTATTTAATTAAAAGTCAACAAATTGCAACCCTATGAGAATTCCCTATCAAAATAATTACCCCACGAGAGCTAATACACACTTCCAGAGAGCTTCAAATTGATAGATATTACACATGGGCATATCCAACCTCAAAAGCTCGCTCAAGAGAGGAGTATTACACAAGTTCATATAAGGAGATCAAATGCCTACCCTACAACCGATGTTGGAGACTTAACACCTCCCGTCACACCCAAGGCTGGAAGCCTAGTGCATGGATCAAGAACATCTGATGAACGAATTGGGATGGGCCTAGCTCCGATACCATGATAGATACAACACTTTGGGCCTAGCTTTGATACCATAATAGATACAACGATTGGGCTTAGCTCAACCTCAAAGGCTAGCTCAAGAGGGGAGGGGATTTCCCAAGTCCATATAAGGAAACCAAATTCTCATCCCACAACCAATATGGGAGACTTAACACAAATGACAAATTGAGATCCTCCTTAACTGACCTACTTACGATTATTATGGCTCAAGATATACTCAACATAAGGTCCTACTTTGCATTCTAACATGCAAGTAGTGTTTTGGGAAGCGAGAAGCGGAAAAAGCGGCGAGGGCTTGCTTCATAGAAGCGAGAAGCGTGAAGCGAAGCGCGCTTTTTTTTTAAAAAAAAAGCACATTTAGTATAAACATAAGAAAATATTAAATAACTAAATAAATGTAATATAGTCTTAGATTAAAAGAAAATAGATAGTCAATAATACTCATAAGTCATAACATATAAAGCAAAAAATAAAAAACATAATTAAATCACAAAGACTCAAACTCCTATTCTTCAACAAGATCCTCAAACTCTTCAAGTGCCATAACCAAGGGTTCTACTTGGTCATCATCTTCTTCATCATCAGAAGGCTCATCAACAAGGTTCGACTTGAACTAGAACCTCCAACTCCTCTTTCTTTGCCCCTTAAAGTACTCCCCCCCAAAATTATAAATATTCTCCTCAACACCACTTGCCGCAGAAACATCACCATAAGTGAGACTTTCTCCTTCATACACTTCTTGAAGAGAAAAGAAACTCACAGAGATGAAGCAAAGGCGAAGATTGTATATTTCAGGAGAAAAGAAACTCACAGAGATGAACTAATAAACATCGGCTAAAACTTACCTGCAGTCGAGGTGTGAAGAGACACGCAGTCTCAGTCGCGGTCGTGAAGAGAGAAGAAGCGAAAGAAGGTCGTGAAAGAAAAATTAAGTTATATTGTATATTTCAGATTTTTTTTAAAAAAAAAACCTAATTTTTTAAAAAAGACCCTAATGTCGCTTTTTTATAAAAAGCGCGCTTTATTACGCTTTTGCTTTAGTGTTGCTTCTCGCTTCTTTATTTGAAGCGAGCGCCTTTTTCAGATCGCATCGCCTCAGGAGAAAGAAGCGCACTAGTGTCGCGTCGCTTTAAAGCGCGCTTTCTGCGCTTTTCACAACACTGCATGCAAGGGACAAGATTGAGAACTTGTTTGATTAGAAGATAGTAAAATGAATTTGGAAGACCATAGGCAGCTCTTCAGGTACTGCTGGAAACCATGAAAGCCTTTCTCGTAAATCATTTATCAAGTATTCTTTCACTTCATGTGAACTCAAAAAGCCAAAGAGACATTGCATTATTGGCTGGATGTAGGCCAGCGGTTTTAAATTAGCAAAAGATATGAAGTGCATTTGTGGCTAGCTGGGGAGTAATAATACCATCCTGCAACTAGTCACTGGTAACTTTTGTAGATTAGGGTTCAGAAATGAGACAGTCCCGAAAAACACTTACCATTCTACTGAATGAGTGAATACAATTGACACTGAACTGATAGGACTGCAATAGATTTATGGTATTTATTTAGGAATTTGGAGGTAGTATAATGGGATGTGTATGCATCTGTTGCTAAATGATTGAATGATAAAGAGGAAATGATGATGTAACATTAATACCAGTAGAAGCAACTAGGGACTGTAGTTGCTACAGTAGGCGCTTCTTAAATCATCAGTTCTATCTTAATGCTATACATTAACTCATACGCATGCCTTTCACTGAATGCATATTTCTTCCTTTGACTAAATCCAGCTTTTCCAAGAGAGGACCTATTTAAAGAAAGAATTTATACAATGTTGACACCAGTTTACACCCAACACGACCTTCTAAAGTTATGATATACATCATAGTCTGTAAATAAACGTAGTTAAACAAAGATCAAAAGCACTAGGCTTCTTTAGTAGCATCAAGGATAGAGATGACCTGAGACTTCAGTTTGAGAAGCAAATTGTCAACAGCTGAATTTGTATAGGAGGTAAGCAAAATGGATGAACCTCTCATCAACAGTGCCTTCACAGCATAGACCATAGTGGACGTTTTGCCTGTCCCTGGCATTCCTAGTATCAGCGCGTAATCCTTTGCTGTGAGTATCTGCAGTAATGACAACTCAATATGTTGTGGGTACCCAATACAGCTTTGTATCTAGTTTATTCCAAGTATGATTCTGATAATTCACTGTATTTGTGATTTTCAGGTGCAACTATAAATCAAATTATAGATAGTTTCAATATATCTTCACCTTAAGTATGGCTCTGCGCTGATCATCATTCAAGTTCTTTTGTGACCAAATGTATGAAATGGCAGGATCTTGACTAAATTGACATCCACTATCAAACCTAGGCACCTGCAGAATTCATAGGTAAGATTCTTTTTTATCATTCATTAATGAGGGTGGCTGTGGCTGACGAGCTGCAAATAAATTTCATAATTAAGTAGAGCATTCACCTCCAGATCAACTATCATCTTCCTCAGATGAGAACTCTGCTCATTTTGCAGAAACAGTTGTATGAGGTTGAATCTTCAAAACCAAAAGCAGGAGTAAGTTACACTTGAAAAAAAAAAGTGTGCTTCAGATGGAATAATAAAACATAACAAAAAATTAGAATACCTCATAATTGCAAATGAACCCATGAATTCATCTTTATGAATTCGCCACAACTGCTGATGAAGATCTTGTGCCTGTGAAGTCCGGCTGCTTCCTGGTAGCCTTAAGCGTTTGGAAAGAGATAACTACATAATGAAAGTAAACTATTAGACAATTAAAAGGTGGGCATGCTTCTCCATGGTTCAGCTTACATCCAAACTTGTCCAGAATTATCATAAAGGATTATAAATCCACAATTTTATATTTTTTTAATCAAAGAAAAGCATGGGAATGTAGCATGGTTCACTTCATAATGAGTGACAATGGACCTTTACTACTTGAAAACAATACTATGATAAGATAGATATGTTAGGTTGCGGGCAATCTTGTATAAATATAGATATATTTACAGCAAAAGTTTTGGCTTCTAAGTAAATATAGTAAGCTGCAAACTAGTGTGCTTCAGTTGTAATTATTTCTTAAGAAGAATGCTGGTTTAGACAACTTTCGTGCATATGCTTTTTAAGCTTTTCATTCTGGACAATGCTTCCAGGTCCTGAAGTAGTTTCCCTTTTTAAAGTGGAACAAAAATGAAGATTAATGTGAAGCTTTACTTCTGTAAATCAATTAATAAAAATATTTCATTCTTATGATCCTTGTATAGGCTGGAGCTACCTTTATATTAAAGAAAGGCAAAAGCTCTACAGCTGTTGAAAGGGACCAAACTGAGAGCTAAAGCATTAACAAAGATACTGGTGGATGAGATATATAAGTAGGGGTTTGGCCATAGAAACCAAAATTTTTGAATTTTCTAAGTTGGAATTGAAGATAGAGTTGTGTTTGGTTATGTTTTTTGCAAATGAGAGAAGAGAGCATTTGATTTGGAATGATGAAGATGGAGTTAGAAAACAAGTTATAAGCTGAAAAGTAGGCGTTTGGCCATAGAAACCAAATATTTATAACTTCTTTTTGGAAATTTCTAAGTTGGAGTTGAAGATAGAGTTGTGTTTGGTTATTTTTTTTGCAAATGAGAGGATAGCATTTAATTTGGAATTATGAATTTGGAATTTTCACGGCGAAACACTTATTTTCAAATAGAGTGAAAATTATTGTGGAAAAAAGTGAATATTTTTTATGGCTAAACGGGGCCTAAATTTCCTATTTCTGCTGGAACCAATGAGATTATTTCAAAATTTTGGAATGCTCTACCTAAGGAGGATAAAAAGAAGGAACTGAAAACAAGGTATATCCATGCATCCTAGGCTTATTGTAGCCTTTGGTTAGAAGTAGAGTCAATAAGTAATAACAACCCTCTTTATAGAATGAATTGGTAAAGATAAAATACTTACCGAGATGCTAGAGCAACTCATATCTACAACAACTCCGGTAGCTATTAGTATCCCACTAGGTTCAGTGCTCAATACCTGAATAATATAAAATATATAATGTCAGACCGTCGATCGCTCATGACCACAATACAAACAAACACTTAACAGTCTGCACCTTCAGTTAAAACGATCACAACTTGTACATAGGAGTAAGTAGGGGAGAGACAAACAAATCAGCTACTCCCTCCATCCAGTATTAATTGTCATACTTTCCACTTTAGAGTCAAACGATAAAAACTTTGACTAACATTTTACGATATACTTTTTAACCATATTGATATGCAAAAAATTGCAATGTATAGTACTTTTCGTATAGTTTTTGAATATCTAGTTTTTTGTTTAATGTAATTTAACTTTAAAAATTAGTCAAAGACTTTCGAAAAGTGCAACATGACAAACAAAAGTGGACGGAGGGAGTAATAAGAAGTGCAACAAAATTAGAAATTACTCTGTTTGCTGTCAGCTTTTACAAACGTAAGCCATGACCCTGACTAAATCAGGAAGTCCCCCATCTTTTCAGAAAATAATTGACTAATCTTCTGTTTTTGTCATTGAATAGTAAAAATAACTCCCTTTTCCTATACGAGCTTCATGAAGCATAGCCAGTCTCAAACACAAGTAAAGCTGAAGGGTTTTGGTAAGTTGATGGTCAGTGTGAAAGTAGAGAATCTGACTTCGATAAATCCTCTAAGGTAACATATTTGTGGGATGAGCCCAGAGCCCACCAAGGAATGTGCTATAGAATAGAGCAGAATGAATACAGAGGATTCCTGCAGCTCACAACTAATTTGGGATTAAGACATAGTTGATTGATTAAATTCTGAAAGGCGTCATATTTTTACAAAACCAACTAAATGAATCATTAGTTCAAGCCATGAGATTAATATAATCCACAGGGACAAGATCATGTAATTCACTAGAGATGCATAATATAACAGCTCAGTCTCACCACTGGTCTACTGGAGACAAAGTGATGATGTTATGCCAATGGACCAGTAATTCTTACTTCAGCTGAATGCTGTGAAAAACTGAAAATAGAACATTGAGGGCATAAAACAAAAAGAATACAGGAAAGAAGAATACCACATAGTCCCCGTTCCTAAGCGAGGATTCAAATTTTTTGACAGGAAAAATGGAACTGTTCAGAGCAGCTCCATCCTGTTGATGAAAGCCCAAGGAAGTCCAATCTCGATGTACAAAGTGATACGTAAATTGATTTCCTTTGCTAAAGTTTGTTGGTGTGGCTCTTTCGGATGTATCAAGGACAAGAGAAGATAAACAAGGAGCATAAAGGTCATTCTTTAAACTTTGTGAAGACCAAATTTGTTTCTTTACAACCTGAAAAAATAAAGTTTACAAGAAAAGAGATATTCAATAATCAGGAGGTGATTTCTTAATACACAGTCGACCTTGTATTGTACCTCAACTTCTTTAGCCTCCAAGTCAACTAACTGATCCCATTTTTGAAGAAAATTAGTATGTTCATTTGATAGATGGCTAACAAGTGAATCAAACACACTGCCCAAGCCGCTGCCTTCTGTAGTGCCACCGTATGCCTACAAAAATTATTCCAGATACAGTGGTATAAGTTTTTAAATTTTGACGAAGTTCCATTACCAGTGGAAGGTTAATGTTCCCCATGATGAGATATAACTAAGATGAGAATTGTGCAAAAATATTTAGATCAAGATAAAAGGGCTGATTTTCATGTCAACATTAGGCTCATTTAGGAAACATAAATGTTGATTTATCCTCCTTTATTTTACCCAATTGGAAAATAAAAAAAGGAAGCAATTGCCACTCAATTATCAAATATGTTCCTACGTCCTTCCACTGCAAGATGCTGTCTCCTAATCATTAGGCAAATTGATTCATATCCAGAAAAGATGTGAGCCCTTGATTACATGTTTAGCTTCTTAAACCTGAAGAAGTTTTGGCACTTCTGTCAAGAAAATTAAGACCTAAGAAAACTAGTATATGTTGTAATACAGATGTTATAAATGCAATCTTTTGCCACAGCTCAGGTCCAACATAAGTACTAGTCGTAGCATAAATGTCAAATTAGTCTTGTGGTGCATTTCAGGTCTAATGCTAGTAGCCTACATATAGATGTGTAGTGTTAATGTTCTGTTTATTTTTAAGTACCAATATGTCTATCAGAAAGCTAAGTTGCTCGGACTCTCCAAAACTGTTACGGCACACGTGTTGGATCCTTCAAAATACACTATTTTTGGAGGCTCCGCTACGCACCCTTCGACATTTTTGAAGAGTCCGAGCAACAGTAAGAAAGTACCTATTTCACCATAACCACATGAACGGGTAAAAAACCAGAGAAGAGAACTACATTGTTCTATGTGAGTGTATGTTGTTACATTTGCATATTTATTACAAATTCGCCAACCAAAGGATGTAGTTACTGATTTCAACAACTAAGCTCCCCTGTTTTCTTCTGTAGATGGTTTAGCATTTGAGTTTCTCAGAATCTTCACTAATTATGAAAGGAGGAAATTTTATTAATAGGCAAGCAGAGGTAAAGATGCAATAATGTTTTAGGATTGATAGCTGAGTTATCATGGAGGCCCCTTTAACCAATTATTTTCAAAGTCTATTTAAGTAAAAGGGGGGAAAAAGGAAGTTTGTCGCAATGAAGACCCTGAGAACTCAAAGTACCTCCATTTCAAAAATAAAATAAAATCAAAGTACCTTATGATAAATGGTACAGACATTGAGGTGGCGACAACCTCTGCACATATTTGGACTCTGCATCAAAAGAATGAGAATCAACAGAATTAGTTACTAATGTCTTGAAGATTTTGTTAAGCGAATTCTTTTTGCTCATGTAATAAGCTAATTCATTTCTGATCGTATTTGTGGTGTTTTCTTATAATTGAAGGCAATAAATGATGGTGGCCAGGGATAGCGGTGGAAGATGACAACCATGCTTAGGTCTCTATAGAGAGAAGTAGTACCGTATACAAATTATGAAGTGTACTCAAAATGAATTACACAATTAAGGGCCTCCTTGAAGACAACCAAACCAAGGAGAGGGGAGGATATATTTCAGTTGAGTTTTTTATATGTTACCAGGAATAATTAGGACACGAGAATGTGGGATAACCCTGAATATTAAGTGGACAACACACTGCTATGTGCAAGCCGATCAGCAATATATTCAATGAATAGTAAGTACTAATGCAAAATATCAGCACTAGCAAACACTTCTGTATTTGATCCAATTGTCACAGGATGAGATATAGATACCTTACCTGTAACATTGGCGGCAATTGTTGAGTTATAGAAGCCTTGAGAAGATCATTTGCAAGTTCATTACGGCGCATTATTAGGCCAACCAAGTCAGATCTGCTAACAGTTATTCCCTTGAAAAAATGGCTGTAGTGTTAGAAGGTTGGAAAGGAAAAGAAAGGCAATTTATATAATGCTTAGAGATGCTTGTTTTTAACTATTTATCAAAAAGAAAAGAGAAGAAAAAAAAGATGCTAGAGCTTACCTGTGTCTGATCTGTGTGCAGATAATACAGAAGACCATGGCCAATATGCTGCAAGTATCTAGTAAAGAAAAAAAAAATAGATAACAACGAGATGAATCTACAAACAAGAATTAAAGGAAAATATACAACTTACAAGGAAGTAATAAAATATGTCAACAGTAGGTGAACAATTATGCAAGTAGGCAGGGGTCTGTGCACCTTTCTGACATTAGAAGGGTATACAACATGACTTGCGCATTATGTTCCATAGCTGCCTGCAGAATGTAATGTCAACAGTAACCTAGAGGTTAGGTGCCTAGCAAGAACATATAAAGTGGAGAATTATCATCGCTTCACCACTAAGTTGTACTATTTTCACAAATGCTCAAAAAAAACTTGCCTGCCCATTTGTTGCCTTCCCAGTCTTAAATTCAAGAGGCATAATCATCTCATTAGGTACATTGGTGTTTGATTTAACATTTACTAGCAAGGATGCATCAATCATGCCTTTCAACCCATATTTTGGAGCCCATGCCATTTCTTCAATGTCAAGTACCTATATTAAAGTTCATCCAAAAAGAAAAGAATATAAACTTGGGGGAGGATAGGCAGACTGGATGGTGAGCCATGTTATATATATTTCAAAGAAAAACAATTAGAAGCAAATATAAGTTAATTCATGTTGTAGGTAATGTTATGATACTCTTTTTCGAGGATAAAAGGGGTCTGGCATGTTGGTAATGCGAAAAAGCACCATTAGTTGCATCATAATGCAGTTTAATGTCCTTAAACACAAATTATGTCCTTCAGAAAATTGCTATAGACCCAATCAAACCTAATAAATTAGGCATAATCTTGGAAATAAAGCAGTCCCAAGTGCATGCAGCTAACGCAATTGAAGGATGAATCCTGTAAATGCTTTAGGAATGTAAGTAGTAACTTTTGTCTAGGTTATGAGTAAGAATGTCGGATCATCACGTACCATTGGTTGCTCAATACTAAATATCCTTTAATAATCTCCCTACCTCATAAATTTTACAAACAAAACTTACATCTAATGTCACATAACTCATCTACTAATAATGAACCTTTTCTTTTAAAAACATCTTAACATTATAAAGTAGGAGAACAATTTACATGAATTTACTTATTCCAGTTGCCACACTTTAGTATAATAGATAGAGTGAGTGAATTCAGTTTCAATTTGACTTTGCCGTGTAAAGCTTGTTGATTTTTTTATTTTGTTCATCACAAATCACAAATATGAAAAAACACTAATGTTAGAGATAAATATGTTAAATGGAACAGTTTCTAATGATCATCCTGATGTGGTTAATGCTTTATATATCAGAAATGTTTGCAAATTATGTATCTGAGGATAAATTAAGCTCATACCTCAAGATAATAAGTTATTTAATGCATAGCCTTAAAAGGTATAGTTTGAAAGTATTAATTCAAGCCTGCATTACCAAGAAAAAAAAAGGGAGATTTCTTACTTCAGATACTTTAATCTTCTTAGCTCCATTTTCACTTCCAAAATCAATGCTTGGGCTTTCTGAAACCTAAGAGTTACATTTAGTTAAGCTCATAAATATATTAGGTAAAAATGGAGAGAAATAATATCAATGTGGGAACAGATTTAAGATTCCGCACAAACTATAATCAAGATGTACTGAGAATCAAACACAAAGGTCTAGCCACCAATGAAGCAGGCAGAAACTAATGGAGAATAAAGCAACAGGAAAATTGTTGCATGGATCCTTAAAAAACTCAGCTGCACCTCGGTCGACCTGACTTGATAAGGGTGTGGGTGTGAGATGACACCACACTTGTCTAATTCACCTAGGCTGTATTGGTTACGACTAACAACATGGCCAAGAAGCATAGTTTAGCTGTGTTTTGGTTTTAACTCATAGTAAGGCGGCTGATCTGGTATAAAATCAATAAGTAGATCTCACCTCCCCTTCCCTATACCATAGCTAAAAGGGATAGCGCATCCACAGAAGAGAGAGTATGGGCCCTTGTCCAACATTTAGTTAAGATTTAGGTGATGACAAATCATACCTCTAGATCCACCCCCATACTAGATAACCACACTTGTAACCATGTATTACACATTTTGGTTGATGTGACAAAGAGGACTAGTTTATGTACAATTTGGAACTTAGTACTTCGAAGGATAGCTTTAGCTACGCTTTCTTTAGGTACCATAGACAGCTTTGTATTTCTCAATTGTTTCATTTGGATTTTACAAGTGATGTGTACAAAATCTGTAAATAATCCATAAAATTTCACATTTCTGTATTAGAAAAAAACTTGGCAGGGTTGCATGCATTGCTGAACAAAGAAACCTGATTTAATATTAGTCTAACAAGGAGTCCGCACCATTAACACTGCCTTTCCAGCTTAGATACTATTGGCCTCAAGATAGTGTTTAACAACAATCAGCCAGGCTTGTTAAATTATAGAGCCATTTACCTCTGAGTATTGGAAGGAATGTATCCAATTCAGCAGTTTTGGAATTGCATCAATCAATGTCTTGTGAGTATCATTTTCATTAACTGCAATTACCATAAGTTTGAGTTAGTTTTGAAAGGAATGGATCATGTAAGTGATTTACAGGAGACAGTTCAGTGAAAATTATCCTTCAAGGACTTCAATGAAAGCATGTTTTCAGATGGCCAACGTAAATAATAACTTCACAAAGGAGCAATTGGTAGAAACTTATGTTCCCCACCTCCACATGCATATAGGCTCTCAAGACTCTTCTGGAGCACTACCCTTGCATAATCTTCCAAGAATTCTTTTGTAGGAGACTCTCTGATCAGCCCAGCCTGAAAACAATAGTCAGTCACTTTCATATGATATAGTTTCTAGTTCATGCATAACACTGAAAATATAAACAAAGACAGGAAATGAGCCTATGGGCATCGAAAGACAAGGAACTTTTAATTCATAAAACCTGAAACATCTGATGTAATAATGTGCCAATCAGTGCTGCAGCTGAATACTCGCCAGATTTTAACCTCTCATCCAGCACAGTTCGCCTTGAACAACTGAAGCTGCCAGCAACCTAACAGATACTCAACGTTCAAGCACAGTGGAGAAAGAAGAAGAATCAATTGATGGAAGCAAGGCTTTCCAAAAGCTAGAACAGTGAAAGACAACACTTTGAGGAATTGAAACAAACAAAAGAAAAGTAATAGCTCGGACATACCCTGGTTCCAGAAACTAAAATATCTGGATGAACAATGAGAAAATTCTTCCCGCGGTTTATTTCACATTTTCCTTCACTGTCAAACTCACCGATGACATGAATAGTATCCCCTGGTGCAACAACACTATAGCACCTGAAGGAGATTTATGTTTCTCATCAGTACCATGTCTGTCAGCAATTACAATTGCAAAGCTTAAGAAGAGAAGATTTCATTCCTCTTCCACAAATGGTTCATACTGATAATATATAACAGTTTCTCACAACTTGAAGGTACTAAGGTTAAAACGAAAAAATGCAGATAAGAGGATGAGAATTAAATATTGTCTTCTGTCTTCGGGTTTAGGATAAAGATGCCTTTGTATACTCAAATGCACGAAAAACAAACATAACCTGCTACCTCAACATCGAAAGACATATGATGTCAGAGGCCCAGAAGAACAGGGACAAAACTAGTCATTAGAAAGTCCTTCCAGTAGTAATCTCTGTTTGACATGATGATCTCATTAGGTCTGACAGTTCTAAAGAAGCAAGTAATAATATAGGCAACACAATGCACATTGAGATTATTATTCTGCAAGACTAAAAATCATTGCAACTATACTTGTTGGTTGGGAAGATGATGTAAGATTAGCAGTAGAATTTGTGTTTTGAGTAGCAAGTCATTATAAACAGGAAGGTTCATCTTCCATCTTGTGCTTGTCCGCGCTCTACTATAACAGAGATCGAGAGGAAGCTATTGAAGAGAATTCTTTGTCTATTATAAAAAAGACTGTCAATGAAATAGATTGTTTGTGAATTTATGTCATAAGTATATTCAGCAACTTGATGAGAGAAGAAATAACAGAGATTTAACTCATTACCACTCATCCCTCAATTGTAAAACCCTTTCTTCTCCACCTTGTTCATTCAGCAAGCGCAAAACCTGAAAGTCATTGACAGGTGTCCACACATCACTAGTTTTATTGAGAACTCAAAAAGGTTCTAGCAAGGCGCTTGGCACAAACCTTGAAGGAGCACTGTCGCCCAGATGTTTCAACTTGTTCATGCTTCTCAGAAACCTGTAGTTTCATATGGATTAAAGTAAACTGATCATAATTCTCATGAAGGGTCTATTTACATAAGAGAAGAGCTGACATACCTCCAATACAAGAAAATTGATAGTTGACTCTTTCCTTTGGTCACTTGAACAAAAGTTTTCTGCCAATTTTTGCAAAACGGCAGTTGGCTTAGCTGGTCCATCATGACCATGCGATGCAATTTTCTCTTCACATTGTGTTTCAACAGAAATTACATCTTCTACTTGGTCTAAAAGCTCAATCAATGCCTGAAACAGGATATATAGACCTATAAAACACTGGGACTGTCGAAGTATGACTTTACACCTTCTGCACAACATGGGTTTACAAAATGAGTAACAAATGTTAATGATAACATTAACTGAAAATACCAGAGCAGTCAAAGACCTTTTTGTGTTGCCTGGAACTTAACTGATCACTAGCTTCATTAGAATCAACCACGTTGGCAGGCTGCATTAATTGCCAGAAATTATCAGGAACATGTCTTCTACAAGAAAACTAACAGATATTTTACTTGTTTGATAATGCAGATACTACCTTATCACTGCCGTATGTCAGAGATGGTGGAGTCTGAAAAGGACTCTGACTGTTGATTACTTCAGTTTTGCTCTGGCAGTTAGAGTTTCCATTATTTTCCCACAAATCCATTGTGTGATCTGTGTTTTTGTTTTTCATGCTAGCCGTTTTTGAGCATACTAATGATTTATCAAGTGCCTTCGGTGGAGGTGAACAAAGCCATTTCTCAAACTTTATTTCTGTCTCAGGAGGCGTCTGTAGTAATCATTAGTGTTAGTATTATAATAATCATTAACAAAGCATGTCCCACAACATGCTGTACATTATATTAGTGTACCTGTTTCAGTGAACATTCTTGAATATTTAAGGAGTTGAACCGTGATGAGTCCGCCAACACCTTTACCATCTTTGGTAATTGTTTGGACATGGCATGTAGTCGTTCATTCACTGGAGATATTCTCCATGTTACTTCATCACCTCCATCATCCTGGCTTTGCTTGATCAACTAACAAACAACAGCATATTAATTCATTAACTGACAAGCAAACTTGGAAAACTTTTGAATCAGTTAGATTTTGTTCTTTCTTAACCATGGATGCAATATTCTAAGGATCCAAAAATATAGGCTAAAAGGTGCATTTAAGTTATTAAACGACTGGTGGATTCAAAGTCCTCCTTGCAATATAAAAGAGGTTGCTGGGGGCGAAGAAAACCATCACCATGTCTTCAAAATTCCACAAGCTGGAAATCCATGCCATGTCTACACAATGTTTGTGATAGTTAGGAACCTAGACTCCACAGTTTTGCAGCGAGAGATTAACAACCTCAAGCAAAAGAACTCTTATAAAGCAAACTGACCCTACACGAGCCAAGTCCTTAGCATGGAGCAAGCAGAGAATATGTCTTAGTTTATCTCCTACTTTCATTGTCACGTTTGCAACATATTGATGGGAAATACATTTTTAGTGGTTAGAGTTATTACTCTCCTACTTCATTTTTATAGTAGTTAGAGTTATTACTCTCCTATATAATATGTTATTACTCTTCCCTTTAACTTCCCTGATTTGCAAGTTCCCAAATTCCACATAGACAGTGTATCATCTGCTAAAAATTTATTCGTGCTACTTTCTTCCTCTCATAATGAATTCAAATTAGACTTGCTACTGCTTTGGCTTGACCAAGCTTCCTGTTCCAGGAATAACCAAGTGGACAGAGTGTTCTCTTTCCCAACTTCATATATAAAGTAGAACAAGAATTTGACCTGCTACAAATAGTGGATACTGCTGAAAAATGAGTACTTTAGCTTTAGCTTCACTGACACAGATAACTGCATTGCCTAAAAGTCTTTTTTTCATGATATTACATCACAGAGCTTACTGGCTAATTTCCTCCCACCCTTTACCTTGACCTAATCCCTCATCACGCAACTTCTTGTAGAATGAGTCTAAAAAGGTAGCGATCTTGTAATTACTGAGTAAACAAGGAGATTCTTCGCTCATCTACATGCATTGAGAAATTAGTTCTGCGTAACAATCATCAGAAAATAAAGACAATTACCATTCCTGGAGAAAACTTGAATCGCTTGTTCAAAGATACAGACTTGCAAAACTCAGGCGTTACTTCTGCATCATTTCTCTCCTCCCCTGAACCTGCAGCCACCACAATCTCAGTAGGTGTACTGTGAGATGGACTACTCGATTCATTGTTTTTCAAACTAACACTGCTTTCTTTATCCTTAAATCTCTCAGCTACATCAACTTTATCTGATTCGACCACATTTCCATTGCTTTTAACTTGTGACACTGACTTAACCTCGTCAAACTTATTGAAATCCAATCCATTTTCACCTTTCTGTGCAACGGAGTTTGTTTCATTAGAATCTAAACACCTTAACTCTAAATCATTTCTAGGAGTTTTGGATACTGATACACTAGAACTTCCTTTAGGGTTTTGCAATGAATTGGGATTGGAATTAGAATTGTGGGGAACAAGAAGGGACTTGGATTTCTGTGAGAGTGCATTTTGGGTGTGGCGTTCAAAGAAATGCTGGATCCCGAATTTGGACGGCTGAGATTGCTGCTGCTGTTGCTGAAGATTCTGGTTTTGAATACTTGATTTCTTTGTTGATCCTGAACTTGTTCTTTTCTTTGGAGGCATTTTACGTCTCGATCGAACTGAGCTTCTGTTATTCACCGGAGAACAACTAGGGCTTTAAGTCAATCGGAGAAGAAAGAAGTTGAAATTGTGTAAGAACTCAGAGATGGATTTTCCCGCCAAAAGAGAAATGGGGGAATATTAGGAGGGAGTGAAACTGGACCGTCGGATTGGTTACCAACGATAGCGATAAAAAGTTGTATATATTTACAGTATAAAAACAAGCAAAAGTTTTCGGTTCTTTTAATATTTTAATTTAATTGATTTACAGGGTAATACAAGCCCTTTTTTTTTCAAAAAATAAATGCTATAATTCACAATTTTTAGTTTTAATTTTAATTTTTACACTCTAGATAAGAGAAAATGTATTTCTTTTAAGAGTATTATCATATTTTCTTGGCCAAACACGAAGATAAAAACGATTTTCCTTCTCTTAAATCTCATTCTAAACAAAACATTAAATGTTTTATATGTGTGTAAAAAAATTTGTGTATAAAGTTTAAATAATTGCCGAATAGTATGTATGGAAAGATCTTCTGGGGTAGGGGAGGATCATTTCTCCCAAATGAGACTTTACACCATATGAATTCAGATTTATCCAAGCTCTAATGAGAATATCGAATGGAAAAAATAAAAAAGAAAGTTTTAAGTTTTAGAATAGGTTGAAAGAAAATCAAACTAATTTCTTAAGCTTTATCTTTTTTTTCCTGGACACAACAATTTATTCATTGATCAGAATCAAAATATAAATCCTTCCAAATTATTAGAGCAGTTTTTACTTTTAAATCAAGTTCAGTGGAGAAGACGAGGAAATAATATTGTTTTTGTTACTAGACAATAATCACAGGCAGAAAAATACAAATAAATATAAATGTCAACTTTGGCATAAGATACAAATTAGTACTGATAAATAAACGAGCTCCAAAACACAAGATGCAACTCAATAGTTTTCTTCTGTTCTTACTACAACAACATACCCAGTGTTTGAGGTAAATAGACTAAGGAGCTGTTACATGCATTAAAACAAGCAAGACGAGTATTACCCCAAAATGATTGCAGAGGCAAAGAAACTACACAGTGAACTTGTTAACAGATTCCAAAATCAAGTTTACATTACATGATCTCCTTCCTCTTTACAAGTCTAGTAAGACATCCAAATTGTGGAACATGTACGAGAAATATTATCTTGCACTGAAAATTGGTTCAGCATCTGCACTTGGTTGACTTCTTCTAGTGTACTTGAGTAGTAAACCTTCTGAAGAAAGTCCTGGTACCTTCAGATCCCTATACATTCACAACAAAAGTAGAAATGGAGCATATCATATTCAACCATCAAGTACGACGAAAGAAACAGGATTGAAATCATAGGCAATGTAAAACCCAACCTGACAAATGGCTGCAGTTCTTTCCATTCCCACTTTGGCTTCTCCTGGAATAGTTTGGAAAACCGTTCAGCAGGCACTGATGGCAGTGAAGAAACACTAAAAGCATAAATCCGAGTCTCTATCCCGATCTTTTCGGTTAAGACTTCTCCTTCTAGCACATCAAAACTTGCGTTCATCCCTTCTGGAACTTTCTTTCTCCACTCCTCCATAAATCTTTCAAGTTTCATTTTTTCCCCTCTTAGGATTACTCTAGCAAAATGCACGCAAACTGGCCTTTCTTCCAACCTCCATGTGCAGCCTCCTCTAGTCTCATCATCCACCTTACTTCCATACACTCCCAAACAATGCTTTACTATTTCACGAGGAAATCCATCTGCCTCTAGCACAGGCAAAACTTCATCTTCGTTTAGAGCACTTAAAAGCCAGTCATTCAGCACTGCATTATGCAAAAGCATGTTCAGAATCGCATCCACAAAGTTCTCATCTAAACTTCGCCAAAATCCATCTATCTCTACTGCTGCAAGAGCTCGCAACCCTGTGCACAGTTCCTCGTCACTGGCTTGCACCTTGTCAACAAGATCACTCCATGAATACAAGCCCTTGTTTTTGTGAGTCAATTCAGTATTCATTTGTGACACTTCATCAAAACTATAAGGGTTTTCTGAAAGAAGCAATTTGAGTTTGTCCACTCTAGGAGCAACCTCGACAAGTTCCATACTGCCAGGTACTACTTTGATTACAGAAGCAACCACCGCATTGTCATGATCCTTTTCACTTGAGTTTGGCGAAGCTCCAAGTGAGATTGATAGGTTGGAAGGGGGTATAAGGAATAGAGAATTAGAAGTTCCAACAAATTTAATGGCATAAGTTTTTGTCTGACTACAAAGAACTGCATCCTCCTCTGGCTGCCCTCTTATTGTTACTCTACAGAATAAGAACAAATTCAACACAAAACCAGATAAACAAAACGCAAATTGAAGAACTTCACTGAACAATACCACCACGTACCTTTGATTGAGGATATCAGGTAGGAGCTTTTCATCAAGCTCAAGAAGCATTAAATCATCATGAGGACCAAAAAGCTGGTGATAAGCAACAGAGATTGATGTATTAGGTGGAACATTTAATATTGCCTCTGCTCCTCCTTCACCATAAGGTAGTGATTTTTCTATTTCCATCTTCAGGCCAAGGCTTCAAGAGAAACCTTTCCACTACCCCCAACAACCACAAAAAATGGTAAAAAAGAAAAAGAAAAAAGAGGGGAACTTCCCTTGTCTAGAAAGTCCTCATAAGATAAATTTCTAGAGCAACAATACAAAGAAAAACTCTGGTAAAAACAAATACGAGCACAAACAGTCCTGTGCAGAATAGTTATCAGGATCAAAAACCCAGATGACAATAGAACTCAAATGACAGTTCCAGTTTCATGCCACAACATGTATCTACACTTGACCTGCAAGACAAAACATCTCCAACCTAAGTTGAAGTACAAAACTAACTAAAAAATATTTGTTCTGAAAAATATGAGAACAGCATGAGCTGAATTTATTATTTTATTTGACAACCTTTAATTTTGTTAAGTCGAGGGTCTACCCGAAACCACTTCTCTACCCTCATAAAGGAAGGGGTAAGACCAATGTACATCCTACCTTTTCCAGACCCTGATTATGGGATTTCACTAGGTATGTTTTTGTTCTTGTCGTCATGACTTGTTTAGTTTCTGGATTAAGGATGGCGAAATATATCATCAAGGATTATATACTCATAAATTGTGCGGTTCTTACTGAACACAATGAATGAAAAAAATCATTTCATGGTCTTTAAGCGTCTTATAGATTAGGAATTTCTGAAAGAATCAACTAAGAAAGTAACTCCTGTCTGTAGAAGACCCAGAAGATAAAATATATTTTGAAGGTTGAACTTGTACAGAAAGTGATCAAATATTTACAAAACCAATTCTATGAAATCATTTTTAAATCCAATTAAAAGCTTGGCAGAACTCAGCTGAACATCGTAAAGATAGGGAAACTCAGCTAACATTCCAAACATTTATGTATGTAGCATCGGAAAGAAGAAAAAACAAGACAGCATATGCATTCAAGTCAACTTCGAAATGAATACGGTTTTGGAGAAAATAATCTTCTAAGTTTGAGAAAAATAATCTGAGAAAACATAGATTTCCAACCGAAAATTTGGTGGCTTCTTCGGATGCGCTGTAAAGTTTCCAAGGATATGAGCCGTAAGCTTGACGTGTAAAATTGCAGCAGCAGTTCGCAACAGTATAAGTTGATGAATGTAGTATTCGTATCCCTAACCACAATTTTCCTGAAACTTTGATAACTTAAATAGTAGGTCAACTAGTAGTTATTATTTCAGAAGTCACATTTCTTCTTGATTCTAAATTTCTTCAACAAAGAAGTGATTTTCTGAGATAATATCTATTAGTTGAGTGACTCTATGAGAAATCAACTAAGAGTTCTATATTTCATACAAAAGCATATTATATAATCTGACACGAGTCACTTGATACTTTCTATCTTCCGAAATCCCAGAATGAATCATATGATTTTCAAATAGTACTTTGAATTCTTTCAAAAATTCATATTTTTTCACCCATAATGTGATGATTCCTCCATTCTAATAACTTATCAACTTTAGAGCCAAAAAACAAACAACTTTAATACTAATTCTGCTCTTACTAATAAAATATAAGTCAAATTAACTTCCTAAAACCTTGTGATTATTCAGATTTTGTTGCATCAGTATATCAGCAAAAAATTAATCAAATAGGGAGAAAGCAGAAAATGACCCAACTCTTCAAAGAGAATACAAGAGACCAAAATGCAATATAACTAACAGTTTGTACAAAATAAAGCCTGAATTCTTTGAATAGACATTTGCAACCTTTTGTTGTCTATGGAAAACAACGAAACATTGGCCAATAATAAAAAAAGAACTCGTATCAATATTGTTGTCATAATCGTTCATTTCTCATAGAACCGAATTCCTGAAATACTTGTTGTTCCAGATGAACTTAACAAGATCTCAAGCAATAGCAGCAAAAAGGGGGGAAAAACACCAAAACCATCAAAATGAACACGGCAAAACACAACCCCGAGTTGAAAATTTCAAAAATTACTAGCAGAAAAATTTACCCTTTTTTCCAAGGAAGCGATAATTGTGCGTTGATCTCCAATGGAGTTCAGTAGGGTTGAAGAAATTAATAGAGAGAGAAGTAGGGGAAGTATAGCTTTGGATTTTGGAGGGAAAATGGAAGAGATGAAAGAAAATTTCGCAATTTTTTATTAAGCCCACTGTTATGGGCTTGGCCCTTATATTAGAAATTTTTGTGTTTGGACTATAATTAGAGCCCAAGTATGTGTATCATCATTGTCACAGGGAAACTTACATAAATAAATTTTATTAAAAAATATATATATCATTTACAGCAATAATTAAGTAAATACCTCTTGAAAGAAAACTAATTACAAACATGTATACCCTTACATTCATACTCTACTAAATAATTACACTATATACAGACCAACTAATTTCGCTCAATTAATACTAAATCAATATTTTATATTGGGCATAATACATAAATATGCTCTTTAAATTGGCTTCGAATCACATTTATACCCTTTAACTTTGGGTATAAAATTGAACAAATAGACAGATATATCCTACATGTCATCCTACGTGTCATTTTTTTGTCCTATGTGGTGTCTTACGTGTATTATGTCATATAGGACTCATGTGTTTATTTATTTAAAAGTTAGATAGTTAAAGTGTCTGTTTATGCATTATGAAAATTGGAGGTCAAAATAAAATTTGAAGTCAAGTTTAGAGTCTAATATATGTATTATGTCTTTATATTTTATTGATATCGTTAGACTGATAACTTTGCTTAACTGATATCATATAGTACTATATTGATACCATCAAGGCATATAATTCAATTAAACTAATATAAAATCAATATATATACACTGTATTGATGTATGATACTGATAAATACAAATACTTTTAAATCAAATATTTTCGTTTATGTATTAAAAACACAAAAATTCACTTACTTTAAATGAAAAAAAAAGTTTGAGAAAACATTTTCTTTTCATATCCAACACACACCTTAATAAGGCACATATTTTTTAGGGAAAATTGTATATAATAGCAAACTAATAACCTAAAATAAATAGAGTAGCTAGGGTTAATTGTGCTCCATAACAAACGTTTGCAAAAAATTGTCAGGCGCCTCTCTCCCAAATATCTCGCTCGCCACTCTCCTCTAATCTCTCGCTCGCTTCCTCACTTATTATACAAATACAAGTGTATAAAAATTGTTTCTAATTGTATAAAGTAGATAAATTGTATAAAGACATATATTTTTGTTCCCCTCTCTCCCCTCTTCTGGATCTCGCTCGCCACTCTTCCAAATCTCGCTCGCCACCCTCACCTTTCTCACTTATACAAACTGAAGCGAAATGTATAAATTGCGTTATCGTTTGTCTAAAGCGTGAGGAAATTGTATATACACATGCAATTACATATATTTTCATCCTATACACTTATAATTATATAATAAAAATACTCCCCTGCCCAATTTCTTTTGCCTTTCTCTCTTTCTCGTTTTATACAATTTTCAAATTATATCTAATTTCTCTCTTTCTCATTTATACAATTCAATTCAATTCAATTGTATATTCCTTGTCAAGTCTCTTTTTTCTTTCTTTCTTTTTTCATTTTATACAAATTCAAATTGTATATAGTCATTCTATACACTTATAATAATATAATTCGTTTTATACACTTCGTTTTTATACAGTTCTGTGTCCAAGTGTCTTTCTCTTTCTTGTTTTATACAATTTGCTTCAACTATATATGTATAGCGAATTATACAGTCTCTATGTTTGCTATGGAGCGCAATTATGCAAACTTTGCTATAACATACAAATATGAATTTTTTATTTGCTACATGTGAAACTTATCCAATTTTTTAAGAAATAAGAAAAGATAACAGTTGAAAAACTAATTCCATGCGCACGATAAGACAGTCTAGTAGCTACAAAATAATAATTTGGCCCGTAATATTACAATTTTATTCCAATGGCTATTGTTGCATATAAATCAACTAATTTTTATACATTATTTGAATCGAAGATCTTTCACAATAATAAAATACGTAAAAATAAAATTTACTTATATTTTACTTTTCTGACTCTGGATATGTGGTTGATTTTTGTGCCTTTCTAACACACCGTCAAGGACCAATTGTCCCATCACCATGATGTTTCAACACCAAGTGAATCTTTAGAACACTAAATAGCCCAAAAAAGCAAAAGATTTGGCCATTAATTTCTAAATTGATTAGATCAGTCATGAAGGTGCCAATTATTTAGGACAAGCAAATTTAATATAAGATTACTTTCATTAGTTCTTACGTAAGTTATATCTCTCTTATTTACTATACTTGCAATATATTGTGTGTATTTAACAGGAGGAATACATTTTTCATAAATTATTGATTAAAAAATAAATAAATTTCTTAAAAGTAAGAAGAAAAAAATTGTATATGAGAAATCTAAAAAAAATAATCATTTTTTTTCTAGTAGGAGACTCCCTCTAAATATTCAGTAGTATACACTGCTTTGATTGTAATAATTAATAATAATAAATGGATGGATTTTTTTGTTGGATACTCATCTTTAGCACATAGATATTTATGAATATGACTTCACAGAATTAGACTATATATCCTTTCAGATGAAAATTGACCCTGCAAGTGTATTAAGACAATAATTAGTAATATAAATTATTTCACTTTTACTACCATTAAAGCTATAATTGATGGAACATCGTTGTTTTTTTCTTAACTAGAGATTTGACTTAGAGTTTTGAGTATGAAAAATTTTCATATAATCTTTCGTCGGAATAAATCACAAATCTAAATTAATTAGATTCGGTCAATTTTTTTTTTAAAAAAAGAATTATTTCATGGATGTCCAATATCGTATATCTCCCATGTTCTCTTGTTATCCTCCCAATTAATGACATATTTTTTTATATTGCAAGTAAATATATATATATAATTGGTCAACATGTTTCTGTACCTCCCATGTTCTCTTGTTGAATCTATTTAGAAAAAGTAGAATTACTTAAAATAACAGACAAATATAAAATAAAATTGAATACTTTGCAGTGAAATTAACAAAAACAATAGACTTAGTTTTAGCAATATATCATTAAGACGGATCATATTAAGTTACATAAATTCTTTAACATAACTCGTAAAATTTATAACATGAAAATATAAATTTAAACTACATTACTAATAAATTATTTATTACAAGAGATAAAAATTAAAAACCGACGCAAAATAAAGGCAAAAGTGCAAATGACTTATCAATTTTTTTTTAGTCCAAGTCCACATCAATGACTTTAAGTAGCAACATGAAAATGTTTCCAGGAAAAAGGAAGCTGGAAGGGAGGGGAAGTAGTTGGAAATCGATCCCACAAAATTTATGGCTACATACTCCCTCCGTCTACAATTGTTTATCAAATAAGATCATATATTTTTTTTAATTTTCTTTTTTATACTAAGTATAATTTGATTAATTTACGATATCAAAAATCTATATAACTTTTTAATTGAATAAAATGAAGTAATTATCAAGAATAAAATTAAAAAAAAAAAGATTAATTAATTATTTAAATTGATAATTCATTTTTGAGATTTATTTTTAATATATCTATCGAACAATTATGGAAGGAGGGAGAATATATTACAATATTCATTTGCCCATTCATCTGGATATTTGTTGTCTTAGATAATCTCTTTGCTACACGCTTTTTTTAAAAGCAATTATTGTTATTCTTTTTATTTGTTTAGTATGAATTTGATGTAATCTTTTATTGAGAAAATTAAAAAAAAAAAAAAAAACAAATGTGTTATTCTTTGGATATAATAAAGCCAATGTAAAAAAAGTGTATCTAAATTTAAAAATAACTAAAATTAATAATAAAGGTAATATATTTAGTGCTATTACCGATCTTATGCAATTGATATACTTACTCGTTTTTTTTTATTTGTCCATTTTCTTATGTACCCCTTTTTGTTTGTTATATTTTGATAAATTAAAAAATAATGTTTTTAAATTTATTATATCCTCGATTTATTATTATAAAATTAATGTTTTTGTAAAATATAGTGAGTAAAAATATTTGGGATCTTATTAGTTAGATAAAATGATAAATTTACTATAACAATCAATATTTTCTCAATTTGTGTGTCAAGTCAAAATTTGACAAGTAAAAAATAACATCCAGAATAGCTTTATCTTTTTTTAATGCTAAATTAAAGTGAAATATGAAAATCATTACAAATAATATGAAATGACTCATTGTTCATATTGATCTACAATTGACAAGAGTTACAATATATAAAAATTTCAATAAAATGCAAACTTAAATTAGATTTGAATTCTACTTCATTATTTCAAAAATCGAATATTCAAATTAAAATTTTCATTACCTAATTTGATAAACCGAAACACAGCCAAGTACAATGTCTCAAAACCTTATTCCTATAATTGAAAAGTGTTTCGACAGTCAACACTATATATACAATTGATGAAATGTGGTATCATTCATGAATATTTGAAAATTGATAAGCTTGCGTCTAACCTTATCTTAGCTATTATGTTATATATATACATGGAGATACACCTAATTTAATTGAAAAATTGCCAAGTTTGATAAGAATCTAATTGAAGGCAACAACATGCATTTATATCAATAGACATATATTTGCTGGCTTCATAATATATGTTTTCTAGTATCAAACTACCTCCTTCACTGCCCCTAATGTTACAACGACCTCACATACATGGTCTACGTAAGAGGGAGCACGAATCAAAATTTTCATTAAGAAAAAAATGAAAAATAATCAGCCATACAAAAGAAAGTATCTAGATATTTATTTTACTTTTTTATGTCGATATAAATTCTTCGTAAAAAAATGTCAATAAACACGTGTCGATACGATGTGGGCCCCACCATTAGGGTATTTATATTTATTTATAGAGAAATTTTTCAAAATGTCAATATTTTAGCATTTAAGAGGACCCATTAGCAACAATTTCAATATTTAGTAAAAATGTCATTTTAGTTTGTTATGTATCATATTTATGTTTTTATTATTTATTTTTATTTAAGAATATAATTATTTAATAACAAAAAGGAGAAAATTAAGGGGGGAATATTTCAAAAAAGGCAAGCATCCTTAATTTTCTCATCAGTTACATTTTCAAATAAAATTTAAATTTTGTTTTTTTTTTCTCCAGAATTTTACCTTTTTAAAATTATATACATTCCACAATATATTCTATTTATATTTATTATAGTTTTTTATTAGCTTGTATTCATTCCAATAGGTATGCCGAATTTATCTATATAGTCATTTAAGAAATATATTTGTATTTTCATATATTTTTTCCCTATATAGTTATTTTTTTCTTCAAAAATCTTGTATGTATTCATTTCAATATGTATTTTATTTGTATTTCTATTTATTCTAGTTTTTATTTAGAATTTTGTATAATAATATATAAAATACAAAAAATTAGTATGATGAAAAAGTGAATGAAATATAAAATTGAAAAGAAATAACTGAATATTTGGTGTACTCATTCTTAAATAAAATACATAACTAGTTGACATACCTTTAGAATAAATACAAATTAGAAAAAAATGTCAAATTCAGTTGACATACCTTTATTAGTTTGTATTCATTCCAATATTCCAATATGTATGTCAAATAAAATGTAGCTATTTAAGAAATACATTTGTATTCATATATATTTTTCACTGTGTATTTATTTTTCTTTTCAAAATCTTGTTTCCTTTTCAAAGTCGTATTCATTCCAATATGTCTATTATTTGTATTTGTATTCGAATACAAATAAACTAATAGAAAATTGTTCTTCTTATAAATAAAATACATAACTAGTTGACATACATTTGGATGAATACAAATTAGGGACAAATACAAGATTCATAAACCATGCAACAAGAAATTTATAATACAAATATTGATAGTATACATAGTGATTTGAATACAAATTAAGAAAGCATACCAAATTCTAAAAAAGAATTTATAAATGCAAAACAAACTAATAGAAAATTGTTCGACAACTATCCGATCTTCGTCGTCTTTTTCAAGATCCTCACGAGTAGACAAAGATTTTACATTTGCGTTCTGAATTTGAGTAAGGTTTTGCACACCAATGAGTCTTGTAAATGTTCTTACCATCTTTCTTCCCTCATTTTAGCAGCGAATCATACATTATACACTATTTGTTAAGTAATAAATAAATTAAAGGATGAAAAATCACCATAAATTGGTTGATTAAGATGAATACCTCTAGTAAGCCTCTTGGATTCAGCAATTGGAGAGCAAATCATAACGGAAATTGGAAAAATACAAACAACGTTTTTTTAAGATTTAAACAAAAATAAAATTAGAAAAGAAATCTGAAAATAGGATAAAGATTAGAGATACCTTAATCAAAGGAATTCTGGTTGATTCAATTTTGGATTAAAAAACAACCAAAATATATGGCAAAAAAATATTTGCAACTTGAATGTTGGAGGAAAATCAGAAAAGATAACAATGAGAGAGAAAAAATTAAATGGGAGAGAGAATTAACAATTTGAAAAGATAAATATGAGAGAGAATGATTATTTTTTTTAATATATAGAATTAATTGAAAAAGAGAGATAAAATAGGAAGAAAATTGGGACACATAAATTTTTAAATAATGACATTTTTGACATTATTGCTAATATTATAAAGTATGGATATTGTTACTAAATATGTTATTTATTTTGATTAGTTTACTAATTTTTCCTTATTTATATATACATCATGTACAAGACTTCTTGTCATGAATAATTGTCTGGGTGCAATTAAATATTCATACCTGTTAATTTGCTTCCTGTCACTTCATTATAGGACGGAGTTAATGTTGTGACCCTTTTTTTCCTCTATAATTCAACAAGAAGAAGTTATGAACGAATTAATTTTCCAACGTAGAAAATAATGAATGATATTGATTTTGACTTGCGTTTATGCACCGAAGGTTGGTGTGTAGAATAAATTCTTAATTATATGAAGTTATATTTTTAATGTTGGAAGAATAAGTTGTTGTTTTTTTTTACCTTTTCACGAGTTTCATTTAGTTTGTGGGAGGGAGTATATAAAAATTGGATTCGGTATTTGAATATTCTTTTGTATCAATAATTTGACAAATTTTTCAATACTTTATTTTTAAATTTTCTAAATACCGAATAAATAATAATGAAGAGATAACGAAAAATTCACTATTCAGAAATGTTGATCGTAATACTTATAAGGGTAAAAAATTGAGTATTAACTTTTATAAATCTTTCCAACCAATTACGCACTTCAATATAATTACCGGGAGTAAGCGCTATAGCCTGTTTCCAATACTCAGAGACTTGATCGAACCAAGCCTCTGCAATTTTAGAATCTCCCTGTTGAATGGCCTGTTCTCCCCGGCCGGAATATGTAGTTCAATTCCTTCCCTTAGAACCGTACTTGAGAATTTCTTACCTCATACGGCTCAGCAGTCAATTCTTAGAAAAAGTCGTGCGCAATGAAATTGCAAACACATGATATGATAGATTGGACATTAATTTTGTTCATGTATATAGTGATATAACTTTTATTTAAGACGTATAAAATGAACGAGATTTATTTAAAGTGTCTATATAAAAATTAATGTCAAATTTAAGAGATTATCAATGAATCTAGGCTTTCTGATTTATCACAGTTTGGTCATGTTCCTCACTCTTTCTGTCTAGTGATGTCGCATGGGTCTCCATATATATAATTTGGTATTTAGAAGGTTTGCATATATCAGTGCATCAACCACAACATCGCATGCTTAATGTACTTTTTTAACTGGGGTTCGAGTAGACTAAAATATATATTACTTTTATTCGGTCTATTATAGAGTAGACAAGTTATTTTTAATAAAATATCAACTCAAAATAATATAGTAGTGTTCTTCATACGAGTATTAATTTTTATTGAATGAATTTAAGACCGTGTAAGCGATCTGGTTGAATCAATGTTGTATTCGATCCAAAAAATAAGTGGTTGAAAACTACCTACTTTATGGATGGGGTATCTAATTATATTTCACACTAGACCTAACATTAACACTTAAAAGAATATATAAAAAAAACAGTTGTGAGTTATAATAATTAAAAGGTGGTCAATATTCGTATATTCATGATTCTAACAATGATATTTCAGTGATTAAGGGTGTTCTAAATGGCTCTTGCGTGTTCAAAACAATCGACTTTATACTAAAGTCAATATATTTCAAATCAATAAATTTAATTTTAAATGAAATAATTTTATTTTTATTTATTAGTTTTATCATGGGAAAAAGGAAATATACTCTTGATCTAACGTGAATGATATGTAGATACCATTCGTCATATTTTTTAAGAAATTAGTATTTTTGCCGTTCAAAAACAAGAACATATATGTCTTTCACTCTAACAAAAGACTAAATAAGGATACACGGTAAAATTTTATCGATCGATCTGATATTTAATAAATGTCGAATCGATAGATAAGATTATGACACATATATGTCTGTTAGTTTAAAGAGTATCTATGCTTTAGTTTTTAGACGGCAAGAATACCAATATTCAAAAATATTAACAAAATATATATGCATACCATTTATAATAGTTCAAAAATATATTTATCTTTTTTTGATTTTATCATTTGAAACGTTTTCTAACCCTTTATATCTTCTATTTTTGTAAGAAAGTAGTTTCCAATATAATATTGTTCTTGTTAGGGGTTCTTTGTATTTTTATTGGTGCAAAAACATTGAAACTTAGATAAGAATAATATACTAGTATAATTTCTGCTATTTGAAGAAGGATATTTGCATTGAAGCTGCAACCGACTAGGCAGTGAGAGAATGTGGTTATTTATTTTTTCATATATTGCACTTGTGTAATTTTTTTTTGTTTTTTTTAAATAATAATAAAAATTTAGATATATTTATCAAATCTTTTTTGAATTACTCGTGTCATATAATACTTCATTTAACACATAAAAAATTAAGTATATTTCACGCACTTAATTTATCTACACATAACACGTGTATCTATAAAAAAAAAAACCACTCTCACTAAGTTTTAAGTAGTTAATTATTTGGACTAAATTTGAGTATTTTTTTTTTTAGAATTTATTAAACTCAATTTTTACGAATCTTAGATTGCAAGAATCTCCTTTTGAATTGCAAGAATTTCTCTCTCTCTCTCTCTCTCTCTCTAATACTCTAATTATTTGTTTATTTTAAATCAATAGATCTATTAAAAAAATAAAAATTATGAATTTATTATTTTATTTTTATTAATAGTTAAGGAGATAAATTAAATATTTAAGATTTTTAATTTTTTAAAATATTTTTCAAAACAATTGTTGAGAATATAATATGTAAAAAAATTGACTTTTCGTAATTTATCAAAATAACAATTAAAATAAGACAAATAAAAAAATAAATTAGACAAGTAATTATAACAGAATAATAGAAGAAAATGTGGTTGGATAGTGTAGGATTTGATAGTTGCATTATATAAAAATTAACGCAAAACTGGTACTCAGTACTTACATCTTCTCCTAATGATAGTTGCATTAAATAGAAATTAAAGCAAAACTGGTACTTAGTACTTAAACTTCTCCTAATTTAAGAGATGAAACACATAACCACGTAGCAGAAGCTTTGTCCACTAAACTTTTTTTTTTATCAAAAATTAATTTGACATCATTTATTAAATGATGATTAGTTATGAATTTTAAGTCATCAGTAATATATTATTTTAAGTCATCAGTAATATATTATTTTATCATTGGAGTATTTGATTTATGACAAACTATCAGTTGTCCCGAAAAAATAAATTGTTGCGATAATGATAAATTTAACTTCAAGTTTATTTAATTTTCTTTTGGAAAAAAAGGAAGAAGAGATAAATTGAACTTCGTAGTTAAATATGGTAAGTTTTAGCCATTTTATATTTAATTATGATCTTAATTTTTTATGATTAATAATAGCTATTATTGAAACTTATTATTGTATAATTTAATTATATGCTATGGAAAAAAATTATAGATAAATATTAAATAATCCTTACTACTCGTGTGTAGGATTACAAGTGAAAATACCATATTAATTTGAACGTAATATATTATATATAATTTAATTTGATCTTTATTGTCAGTTAAATACCCACTTTTTGTTGGGACTATCTAATCTAAGTTTAAAGGGACCTCGTGCACCGATCGAAATAATAAAACAAGTGTTTTTACTTTGTTAAACTTATTTTTTTAAAAGGTAAAATTTATTCATATCAAATGTATATATACACTAAATCAATATATACATGCTCTATGTTTAAATTATAGTTTATTTTATTTAATCATAATTAGGTGACATATTTTACATCATTAAATCACGTATTAATAAAATATGTTTTTTAAAAAAAAATAAAAAACAACTGACTTTTAATAGTATTTCTTTTGTCTTTCTTGTTTATCTAGTGAAAGGAGAAATAAAAGTGACTAAAAATTTACATCTAATAGATGGATGTATGCCATATATTTGAAATCTGCACTTACATGATAATTATTATACTATTTAATTATGATTAATCTATGAAAATTTTACTTTATTAAGTTACTAAGTAATTACCTTGATAAACTGAAGGTTAAGTATATTTATTGAAAAAGAGGGTAAAAAATTAATGGAAGTTTGACCATGAAGAAAATAAAATAATTTTTACACTTTATTTAAAAAAATTTAAAAATTGAAATTAGAATTTTGTTCGGACCAAAAATATTTAAAAGCGGAATGTGCTTTTCTAAAAAAAACTAACATGTGATATAAATATGAATAGATGTTAAATAGTGAGATTATTATTTTTATATAACTAAAACTTTTTGGATAGATCTGAAAAATGAAAAATGTGAAAACAAAGTTTTTGGTGTTTTTCAAATATAACTTCAAAGTTGTAGTTGGATATTTTTATGATCAGTCAGTGGCAAAAAAAAAAAAATTTAATCATGACCAGATGAGTCCAATTGAGACAAAAATAGGAATTACTACCGTATAAATTTGGATGAGATGGATTGTGACATGGAATTGGTTAGGTCAATTTGAAGCATTGACGTACGTACAATAAAGTCCATCCAACAACATGCATTTACAATAGTAATTGCAACTATATGGTAAATTTATTTTCTTCACTTTTGTCAACCAAAACTTTATAACAATGCATGTGACTGTCTTATAATTAATAGCTACTCCCTCTTGTTCATAATAATAACTATGTCCATGTGGGTGAATAAAGGAAAATATTTTCTCAATTTTTTTTTATATTTTATTGGATAAACTTTTTGAAAAACAAGGAGAATAACTTCATTAATAAAAGTAGGAAAAATGGGATGGTATATTTTATATTTATTTGTATTCTCTTGACCATCCCACTAAATACAGTTTTGCTAATTAATAGATATAAATTTTTAAACAAATAATTTATGATTTTATGAGACGAATATGAAAGATTGTGAAGTGATTATGAGGCTTGGTTGACTTCCTTTGTGAAACTTGGTTACTCAGACGCAAGGAGAAGTTAGCTTGTGCGATTCAATGATCATAAATACTTGGTTCATCAGACTTTGACTTTCTCTTATATAATCACTTGCGAGTCGATACACAAATTTTAAAATTAATTTTCTCTAAAAAATGGATAAACAAAAAGTTTTTGACAAATAAAAAATTACTTCCATTCTAGTGCCTACAATGCCAAAAAGCCTTCATTACAATACCAATGGGTCACTGAAACTACTATGGGGTCTACGTTGTCCTAGCCTAATTGGTGAAGGAGCCTACAAATGGTAATCGCTTTGTATCCGTCATCTTTTTGAAGAAGCTGAAAGGCTAGAATTGGCGCTTGTGACAACAAATGACATATAATGTATCTTTGTCCATAAATTAATGGGCAATGAATATTACTGGAAAATCATTATTTTTATATTGAGATATTTTATTTGAAAATATTCGATACGTATTTTTACAGATATTTTGATCGAATTAGTGAGAAATAAAATATCAAATAGCTATTCAATTATTTTCATTATTTCATTAAAAATTTATTTTTTATCATGCGTTTTTTGATGAGTTAATTTGGTGAAGATAAAATAGACGAATGATATTTTTATAACATAAAATTTCTTTTAATTTATTATGAAAAATCCTTTATCTCTATCTGAGGAAAAGCTAGTAAGAATGCCATATAAAAAGAATTATTGAGAACATAGTTTTAGTGTAGTGTGAGAAATTTTGTGAAAAATGGACATAATCACACCATGGTTAGAGTTTTAAGGATAACGCATTTATTAATATACCAAAAATTATAACTAATAATAATGACATAATTGTATTCTTTATTATACCAACTAATAATAAGGACATAATTGTACCTTAGCTCAACAAAAATATCAACTCTCTCCATTAATTATTCGGCAGCAAATAACAATAGTTCGGTAAACACTATGGTTCCTCCAATTGTCCTTTTTAAATTGATAAATAATTTATATATATATACTAATTTCTATATTTAGTAATAGTAACTTTTAGTTACAGATCTTATGTAGCATATTTAAAAAGATAACTTTCACATATAACAAATAAAAAATTTATATTTGTATGTTATAGCAATTTTACATAATTGCGCTCTATATAATTCGCTATACATATACAGTTGAAGCAAATTGTATAAAATAAAGTGTATAAAATAAGAAAGACAAAGACACTTGGGCAGAGAACTTACAAAAACAAAGTGTATAAAACGAATTGTATTATTATAAGTGTATAGAACGATTATATACAATTTGAATTTGTATAAAATGAGAAAGAGAGAAAGACAAAGGAGACGTGACAACGAATAAACAATTGAATCGAATTGTATAAAACGAGAAAGAGAGAAATTAGATACAATTTAAAAATGATATAAAACGATAAAGAGAGAAAGACAAAAGAAACTGGGCAGTGGAGTATTTTTATTGTATAATTATAAATGTATAGGACGAAAATATATGTACTTGCATTTGTATATACAATTTTCTCACGCTTTATACAAACAGAAACACAATTTATATATTTCGTTTCTGTTTGTATAAGTGAGAAAGACGAGGGTGGCGAGCGAGATTTGGGAGAGTGGCAAGCGAGATCTGGAAGAGGGAGAGAGGGGAACAAAAATATATGTATTTATACAATTTTCTCTGCTTTATATAATTAGAAACAATTTTTATACACTTGTGTTTGTATAAAAAGCGAGGAAGCGAGCGAGAGATTGGAGGAGAGTGACGAGCGAGATATTTGGGAGAGAGGGGCCTGACAATTTTTTGCAAACGTTTGCTATGGATCACAATTAAATTAAACCCTAGCTACTCTTATTTTAGGTTATTAATTTGCTATTATATACAATTTTTTTCCTATTTAAAATCTTTAAATTCAAAAGATATTTTGATGTGTTCTAAAAAAATAATTCTTTATTCTTATTTCTTTTCATAATAATCCAAAAGAAATAAGAAAGTTCATTAAGTAGATTAAAATTATACAAGGAACATTATTATCATTTCTAATTTTCTATGCTTTTAACGGGCTTTCATTGATTATTGTTATAATTTATTTTTTTTAAAAATTAAAGTTGGGCATATACTAAATTCTGTACATGATCATTATTGTTGTACAAAATTGTAATTAAAGTTTGGCGCACCACACATTGTACATAATTTATTGCAATAAGACTATTCTTCAATCTCTTATTTTCCTTTGCTTTTTAGACTTAGAGGACATTTGAATCGACTTTTGTTTTAGTAGCTTGTAAGCTAAAAATTAAAGTTAAAAAATATTCAACTTTTTCTTTTAGTTTATTTTAATATATTTTAAACCTAAAATCTTAGTTTTTTCAAACAATATTAAAAAAAAGAAAAAATTTAAAAATTAAATACTACTTAAAATAAATCAATTCAAACACATTTTTTATTTTTTCATTCTAAAAATGAGGAGAAGGAGTTGGTTGGTCATTAATGTTTTCTGCAACAATGCAGAAACATATTTTCCTAGCAATCAAACCTTTTCCCTTTGGTAGTTGAGAATTATAAATGTTTTTTCTTACAAAAAATTTCCTAAAACAGGTGGTTAAATTCAAATAAAACTCCCTACTATAAATAGATAGTCTGAAATAGTTATAGTCATTTTAGAAAATTAAGGTATAATTTTGTTATTTATTTCATTCATTTTTATTAGTTCCTTTTTTTTTAAAAATAAAATTTATATTATTACATAGAGTTTATATCGATTTCATTTATTAAAGGATAAAGAACTTTACGAACATGTACAATTCAGTACAAGCAAGGAAGGCGAAATCTTACCTTATCAATTCTATTAGTTCATTTTTGACATGTTAGTATTTACGAAAATAATATTTAGTAGCTGAATTCTAAACTTAACATTTGTACCTATTTAAAAAATTTATTAAAATAAATAACTATTTAAAAAAAAAACTAATAAATTCAATCGAACACGTATTTTGTTGGGGTTTGATTACGAATTTTAATCTCCACGCACTTCAATTTTGGCTTAACAGGCGCTTGTCACATTATAGTGTTATAAACAGAATTTAAACTCTTTTGATATATTCTATGCAGGAGCGGAGCCAACATCTGTTCTTGAGGGTTCATCCAAATTTTATTCGGCGAAAAATATTATTATATATATATTTAAAATTACTTTTTTGATATATATAATAGATATTGTATCTGTTTCAACTAATTCATATATTTATTTCTTCAAATTTTAAATCTATTTATTGAAAATTCTAACTCTGTAACTGATTCTATGATATCTAACTTAAAGGACAGATGTTCATTTTTAATTTGTTGAAAAAAGATACATGCTTACAAATTTAGTTTTGAAGATGATCAACTTATAAGTTTCCCATTTTATTCTTAATAAATTTTTTTGGTAATCAGATAAATGTTATTATAACATGATTGGAATCACGAGTTCTAAAGTTCTATAATTTAAATATTTGGAACAGTCTTTATTAATTCGAGCTAAATATATAAAAAAATGAAAATGCTCAGCTTAATTTATCAAGTACATGTGAGTTGGAGTGTTTATTTTATAACTCTTGGGCCCAGGTGCCGTACAAATTCGTTTGGCTACATGTGCTTATCGATCCTAGGGACGGTTTGGGGGTAAAAGGCATTAATTGGACGGAATATTTTAACTATTATATTTTGTTTCAAAAGTTTTAAAATCAAACCTTTTCATTTAATTGTAAATTTAAGATATAAAATTAATATATTTTTGGAAATCATGTAAAAATATTATTTTTTGCTTTTCAAAAGTCAAATTGTATTAATTTTAATTAGTAATTGAAAATGTGTTTTCAATCATATTAATATGAGAAAGATTGCAACGAAACTCAGGGGTGGAGCCAGCATAGTCTTATGCACGGTTAAAATTATCTTTTAGGTATATAATAGATATCGAATCTCTTTCGATTTCATATGTTTACTTCTACATATTTTAAACTTCCTTATTGAAAATCATGATCTCAATCACTGTAGATACGACATATTTCATACAGTTTTCGATCATCTTAAATTTAGAATATTAAATTAATTGTAACATATAAAAATAATCAAGAAAATACTGCAACACATATTACAAACTATAAAATAAAAAAAATTAAATAAATTATTTGACTCTCGATATTTTGTAATTTTTTTTAAAAAAAGATAGCAAAGACAAGTGGAGTACGACTGCCTCTATAATAGAGTTCTATATAAGGAGAGGACTTTAGCTTTTAGAGGAGAGTAAGAGAACATACTAAAAGCTTAATTTGCTTAAGGATGGCTTCTAAACCTGGCATTCTCACTGAATGGCCTTGGACTTGCCTTGGAAACTTCAAGGTACTACTTTTTTTCCCCTTATAATGTATAATTTTGCACTTAATTAAACATCATCATTAAGTTCTAATTAATTATATTATTATTTCTTGAAATGAATTACTAGTACTTGGTATTGGCACCATTTGTGTGTCATAGCACATACACATATTTTATGAGCAAAGATGAAAGGCAGAGGGACATTGTATACATAATCATTCTCCCACTTTTATTCTCGAGAATCATTCACAACCAGATATGGATATCCCTATCACGATACAGAACAGCAAAGGGTAATAATCGAATCGTTGATAAGAGCATCGAGTTTGATCAAGTTGACAGAGAGAGCAACTGGTACGTACTTTTATGATTTGAATCGAAGAAAATGATTTTTTTTTTGTTTTAGTTTATAGAGAAAGTAAATATTGATGTGATTAATGAGATCGAAATCATTTTTTGATGTTTGTTAGAGAAAAGTTTGTTTTTCTAGAAGGGAAATATGACTTCTCTCACCTGTGGATGGAAGTAGTTTTTTGTTGCAATATTTAACTCATAGTTCATAGCTTTATTTACTCGCTATTTTTTACATTTTATCTTTAATACATACATTTTTTTTCAAAAGATATTTCACTCACCAATTAAATATTAAAAAATTATTTTTCAACAAAAAATAACTTCACCATTAAAGGAATTTTTTTTTTTGGGAAGGGTTTTAGTCTGAATAGAAGTTTTAGAGCCTGTTTGGCTCAGCTTAAAAGCTGGTCAAACTGACTTAAAAGCTGGTTTTTGACTTATTTGACTGTTGGCAATACTCAAAACAGCTTATTTTAAGTTAAAAAAAACTTATTTTAAGCCAAAAGTTAAAAGCTGGGGTAGGGGTGCTTTTTTTTTTTAGCTTATAAGCTGTTTTAAGTTGACCACATTTTTATGTTTTTTCCCTTAATATTTTTATACAATCTCCAAATTATCCATATAACCCTAACATCTCTTTCTTCTATTTTTCCCTTTTCACGTTTGGCATAACAACTTCAGCACTTTTATCCAAACGCATAACTGCTTATTTTAAAAATAAGTTTCAGCACTTTCAAAAGTACTTTTTTAAAGCTGCTTTTATTAAGCCCATCCAAACGGGCCCTTAATTTAGTCGTACAAACCGGAATTTCTTGCTTGGTAGGTGAAAACCTAAACCATATAGGTAGGAGTATTTATTAGGTTCTCTTGGTATGTACCAACAAAAAGGAAAAAAAATAAAATAAAAATGCAAAATATACTATAATAATAAATATTTATTATTTATTGTAATAATATTTCTTTTTTACTTGATAACTTTTAATTCATTTATAATACAAATTTAATTCATATTACAAAGAATAATTTTTATTCACATATAATACAAATTTTAATGATAAATAACTCATTTATCACACATTTTAATTCACTTATAATACAATGTGTCAAACTTTTACCAAACAAACATAATATATTTTATAAAACAATTATAATTCATATATATTGCATACATAATTCACTTTTAATACATATGACAGATTCAATATAGTATCGCTATAAATTGTAATAAATAAAAAGTATTGCTAAAATCAGTAATTATTTATTAAAATGTATCAATTTATGTAATTTTTCCTTTTTTTAAAAAAAATTATATTTGTAGGGATGATCAGATCATATTTAATGGACTGTTATATTATATTGGATACCTGATGCTGGAACAAGCTCATCACCTGCCTTTGTGGAGAAGTGATGGGATCATTATAATTGGCTTGCTTCATAGTGGTCCAGTGGAGTTCCTTTATTATTGGCTTCATAGAGCTCTGCATCATCATTTTCTCTACTCTCGTTATCATTCTCATCATCACTCCTCTATTGCTACTGAGCCCATCACTTGTAAGTTCATTATCTTAAAATATGCTAGTTCTATTAAGAGATAGTGATTAAAAAAAACACATCTGAACAGTCACTTTTTCGCGAGTAATTTCACATTTCAAAACTATTGGTTGTTCTAATCTTCTTGTAGCACAGGTGTCATCAGATAATATTATACTAAATTTAGGAAATATATACATAAAATCTAGTTTTACTAAGAGATAATGGATTCACGTGCCCCAATTTTTGCCTATAAATTAGCCCATGATTTGTTCCTTTTTTCCTATATGAAGTTTGAACAATGATGTCAGTTAGGTAGAAAAAGGGAATAACTGATAGTTAAGATATGAAACTCGCAAAAAATGATAGTTCAGATGTGTTTTTAACTATTGACTATATTATTGCTGAGGATTCATGTACATTTTTTTGTTTGGTTGTATTTTTGCAGCTGTGATTCATCCATTTGCTGAGCATTTATCATATTTCACACTCTTTTCCATACCCTTGTTCACAACTGTTTTCACTAGGACTGCTTCTATAGCTTCATTTGGTGCTTATGTTACCTATATTGATTTCATGAACAACATGGGGCATTGCAATTTTGAGCTTATTCCTAAGTGGATCTTCTCTGTATTTCCCCCTCTCAAGTACTTCATGTATACTCCCTCGTAAGTCTTCTCTATCGCCCTGTTTTCTAATAAGCTTAATTTTACTCTAAATAATTTACGCCTGGTAAAAATGCTAACTAACTGAATAAAAACGCATCTTAAATGCCAAAAGCTTCAAATGCAGAGTCCCTACTTCTGAATCACAATATTTAAATGCATAACTACCTCATTAACTAGGGGGACCGGACCATATAGTACATTTTATATCTTTGAAAGTTTTTAACCACACAAAGATACTCCTCACAGAGTTTTTAACCGCTTTCAAAACTTTACCCTCTTGTCTCAATTAACGTGATATTATTTGACTCGAAACAGAGTTTTTAAATAAACATTTTGATGGTACAGGTACCATTCACTACATCACACTCAATTCAGGACAAATTATTCTCTTTTCATGCCAATGTATGACTACATCTACGATACATTGGACAAGTCCTCAGACACACTGTATGAAAAGTCACTTGAAAGAGAAGCTGAAGTGCCTGATGTGGTGCACCTAACACATCTAACGACTCCAGAATCCATTTACCATCTTCGACTAGGATTTGCATCGTTGGCCTCGAACCCTCACACCTCTAGGTGGTATGTTTGGTTAATGTGGCCCGTCACACTATGGTCAATAATGATTACTTGGATTTATGGTCGTACATTTGTTGTTGAGAGAAATATATTCAACAATATCAAATTACAAACTTGGGCTATCCCAAAATATCGCGTACAAGTAAGTAATCTATATTATTCTAGATTGTTAAAGCGATTATCTGATATGATTCTTGATTTTGTTGTAGTACTTCATGAAATGGCAAAGAGAGACTATCAACAAGTTGATTGAGGAATCCATTATGGAAGCAGATAACAAAGGGATAAAAGTTTTAAGCCTTGGACTCTTAAATCAGGCAAGTCCACAGTATACGCGCTATATATATATATATATTTTTCAAATTGCTTTGAAATGTTTGCTGAGGGTCTATCAGAAACAACATCTCTATCTATCTCCTCTGCACCCTATTGATATATACTTATACAAAAAATGTAACCTTGTAGGAAGAGACGTTGAATAGTAATGGTGAACTTTACCTAAAAAGGCATCCTCAGTTGAAAGTGAAGGTGGTTGATGGAAGTAGCCTAGCTGTGGCCGTGGTTCTCAACTCCATTCCTAAAGGAACTTCTCAAGTTGTCCTTCGAGGTCGTTTGTCCAAAGTTGCTTACTCCATTGCCCTTGCCTTGTGCCAAAGAGGAATTCAGGTATATTTGATTATAGTTTTGATTTTCCATTGTCTCGTTCATTATACAACGTAGTACTAATTTTCTTTTTTTGAATATACATAGGTTGCCACGTTAGACGAAGAAGACTACAAGAGTCTTAATGCAAAGCTTACTCATGAAGCTGCAACTAACTTGGTCCTGTCGAAATCTTTTGTTTCAAAGGTACGTAAAGCAACATAGAAATATATATTGTCCTGATCAGAAAAATCTTGATTATTCATAACAAAATCGCGAAATTAAAAAAGTTGTTGATTGACACATTTTACTATAGACATGGCTAGTAGGGGAAGGATTGAGTGAAGATGAACAGTTGAAAGCGCCAAAAGGAACATTATTCATTCCTTATTCACAATTCCCACCAAGAAAAGCTCGCAAGGATTGCTTCTACTTCAACACACCAGCTATGATTACTCCTAAACATCTTGAAAATGTGGACTCTTGTGAGGTAATTAGAAAACAATACTAATTTTTCGATAGTCATAGTATTATTACGATATTGTTTAATAATAATTAACATTATTGTACGATAATAATTGTAGAATTGGCTTCCAAGAAGAGTGATGAGTGCGTGGAGAATTGCTGGGATTTTGCATGCATTGGAAGGCTGGAACGAGAATGAGTGTGGTGACATGATGTTTGATATTGAAAAAGTATGGAAAGCTAGTGTTGATCATGGTTTTCGCCCGTTAACATTAGTGGCTACTTCAAACTAGAAGTATAGATTAATGTCTTTATTATAAGTATTATATATATATTGGATCAGCTAATTAATTACAAGTTTGCATTACGTGATGTAATTTCTAGAGTTGTGTATGCATCATATATTTAAGATGTAATATGAACCAAACTGGAGCATATTGAAGGATGACTTCTATATATAAAACCCATAATCACTTTTTTTAAAATTATTTAGTTTGTACAAGTGTTAATGAGCTTCAAACAAAGTTTATCAAGAGGTTGCCAATGATTTGTAAAATACTTCTTGATAGATTTGCTCAATTTTTTCTTTGAATATGGATGAGCAATTTGTACACTGGAAGCAATCATGATAAATAGTTAAGAGTATCACTAATTATATAACAGTCAACGTAGGTGGCCACAGTTACTAAACAGTTGTTAATACTAATGAAGTTTCCTAGAGTAGGGAGGATCACAACTTCTTTACTTGAAATTAGGCATTTCCATGGTCAGTAAAAAATGTTCGAAATTAATCTTGACATGTTATTATATATTGAAGCCATGACACGCCTAAAATTTCAGTAACACACAAAAAAAAATGTTCGAATTTGACTTTTCAAGTACGCAATTGAAAAGCTTAACTAAACTGCCGATGAAAATATGTAATGTTTAGCTTTGTCAAGTCTACAGTTTTAAGCAAAAAAATATTTAAAATTGATGTTTGACAAGCCATATCAAACTTTAGTCAGAAACGTCTAAGGGTAGCCTTTAAATTCAAACGGTCACACTTTAAAGTGTCTGAAGTTTGTCAAACTTCATACATGAATTTCGCTATTTTATTCGTCAATGTCTTGTGCATGAAGTAAACTCATAAATTTTATTTTAAAAGGAAATTTTGGATACAAACACAAGCGAACCCAAAATTTGAAGACTTTGAATGCACTAAGGCTTAAGTAGGATTCAATCCTTGGTCTAGATGATGGTATCTCTAACTTCTACCAATTGCACAAGGACACTTCTATGTTTTTTAAGGGTGCACTGTTAATTATATCTTAATTTTCTACTAGTTTTTCAAAATAGATATACATACGTACATATGATTTTTTTGAAAGTTACCGGGTATACGTACACCCCTTTGTATATTGTGGGCCCGCCCCTGGATACAAATTAAATAGGAAACTTGCGTAAATATGCTATATCAGAAAATATTACTATCTATAGCAATAAGATTTCTTTTCACTTAACATTTAAGTATAATTGAGATTGTAGAGAATAAATTTATAAAATACATATAATACAAATTTTATTAATCAATAATACGTTTAATACGTATTTATAATACATCGTATCAATTTCTTACCGAACAAACATAATATATTTTAAAACATTTATAATACATGTATAATTTACTTTTAATAAAGAATACAAATTTATCAGAATATTACTATAAATGATAATAAGTAAATAAAAAATATCACTATTTCAATCGTGAAGTATAACCTTAAAATTAAAAAGGCCATACTTCAAATAAATGTATCTGAAGTTTGTCAAAATTCATACATAAATATTCGCCATTTTAATTGTGAGTGTCTGAAGTTGAGCTTGAATTTAACTCATAAACTTTTTAAAAATTTTGAATACAAATTGAATATGTCAACTTTTATATATAGCAAACAAAAAAAATTATATTTGTATGTTATAGCAAAATTTGTATAATTGCGCTCCATAGCAAACGTATAAATATATAATTCGCTATACATATACAATTGTATGATTCGCTGACCTATTTCGCTGCAATTGTATAATTCGCTGGCCTATTTCGCTGCAATTATATGATTCGCTGACCTATTTCACTGTAATATCTGTATAAAATTTGCATTTGTATACAATTGAATCGAAGTAAAATGTTTGTTTATTGTATAATTATAAGTGTATAGAAAGAAAATATATGTTTTTGCATTTTGTATACAATTGAATCGAAGTAAAATATTTGCTTATTGTATAATTATAAGTGTATAGGAAGAAGATATATGTTTTTGCATGTGTATATACAATTTTCTCTCGTTTTACACAAAACAAAAACACAATTTATACACTTCTGTCGTATAAAGCGAGAGAAAATTGTATTTCGCTGCAATCGTATAATTCGCAATTGTATAATTCGCTGGTCTATTTCACTGCAATATTTGTATAAAATTGTATTTGTATACAATTGAATTGAAGTAAAATGTTTTTATATTGTATAATTAAGTGTATAGGAAGAAGATATATGTTTTTGCATGTGTATATACAATTTTCTCTCGCTTTATACAAAACAGAAACACAATTCTTACACATCTGCTCTATAATCGAGAGACGCGAGCAGAAGGAGAGTGACAAGCGAGAATGGGAGAGTGGCGAGCGAGAGTTTAGGGAGAGAGGCGACTGACAACTGTTTGCTATCAGGCACAATTAAATTAAACAGTAGCTACTTCATTTATTTTAGATTATTAATTTGTTATTCTGTACAATTATCCCTACATTAAAACCTCTATAATTAATGCAAAAACATATATCTTCTTCATATACACTTATAATTATACAATATACAAACATTTTACTTCGATTCAATTGTATACAAAATGTAAATTTTATACAGATATTGCAACGAAATAGGCCACCAAATCATACAATTGCAGCGAAATAGGCCAGCGAATCATACAATTGATATGTATAGCGAACTATACATTTATATGTTTGCTATGAAGCATAATTATATAAACTTTGCTATAACATACAAATATAATTTTTTTTTATTTGCTATATCTGAAAGTTGGGGACGTATGTGCTGTCTTGATACCTATATCTGAAAGTTGGCCTTTAATGTATGTGCTGTCTTGTTACCTTTATTTAGTATTATTAATAAACAACTTTATTTGTGATGTTAAATTGACATCCTTTATTTACCATTGACAGCCTGTGTGAAAACAGTCCGACATTTATGATGCATTAACATTAACATTTTCTATTTACCATTTACCCTCATGCTTCCTTCTTATTTTTATAACTTTTTTTATATCATTATATTGGTATTTCAACTTGTGATATTTCTAAGAGAATATTTATTGAAGAGTAATTAATAGTTTAAATAATCAAAACACATGCCCTTCATTAAGACAAGCTAGCTGTCTTCACCTACCAGGTCCCAAATTAAATTTCCCATTAGGTTCACTTTGCTATTTATTAATTTCATTTCCTTTATTTTACAAAACAAGTTTGGTGGTCAAGTGCCACTCCTATGAATTTGCTTCTACAAAAGATTGTTGTTTTGTCATTTAATATCTTCACTAATGACAGACATATATGCCATGCAGGAAGAAATTTTGGTTCCAACATTTAAATTTGCAACTACTTTTTGGTGCCTCAACTCTACAAGTGACGAGACTTAATCATTTAGCGTGAGAGATAAGAATAAATAGCCCCTGAGATAAAAAAATTGGTGTCTTGATTGGTTGTCATCTTTGTGATGACTTATTTTATCATTTATATTATAGTGATGAGATAAGTTATTTCATATATATGATGGGATAAGTTATTCATGAATAATTAATCTTGAGATAACTTGTTCCAACCAAATAACCCCTTAAAGGCGTTAAATGTCATACTCACTTGAATTTAAGCTTGAATGGATAAAATAAATTGAGATGATAAATGATTGTCCAAAAGTTATTTAGCTGGAGATGTATTGAGCTAAAATGTGGATCATAACCCAATCCGCCTAATTCTTACTAAGATTTAATTGATTTAATAATTTTGTACTAAATAATTTTTTGTATGGATATTTCTACCTATTGAATAAAGAATGTCTTTTAAAAAAAAAAGGTTTGACAAAAACTTTCATGGATTAGTTTGGACTTTGGACTACAAACCTATCAACCTAAATATTTGATTGACCAAGCTAATAAACGAACGAATTATTACTAGTCCAACTTAAATGAGTTGAACGGACTATATTTCATGATCTAATTTTATCATTGATATAGTGAAATAAGAAAGATAATGAAAAATTGCTTCAATAAGAGAAAATATAGTAGGAAGACTATAACTACATGTTACCATCAAAACATAATATAAATTTTTTATGTTAATCAAATTACAGACCTTTACAATTTTGCAAATGCTACAAACTAAAATTACAGACTAAAATTAAATAACTATAATTGTGAACCACTTTAATATTTAGATTTTGAGTTAAACACTAAAACCTCGTAAAACGGGCTAGTGTGAAGTTGGTAAAATACTAATAATTTGATATAGTTATAGTGTCTAATAATATATTTAATTATTAATATTTAATAATTAGAAATGGTAAAATAACAAATTATTACCGTCTTATTAGGTTATCGGTTTACCCAATAACCCAATGGTAAAAATCGAAACCAAAGCAATGAACCAATAATTTTTTCATAAACCCATTAAAAATCCAATAACCGAATAACAATAACCTAATAACATTTTTTCGGTTTGATTTATCGGTCGGTTTGATTTTTGCACCCCCTAAGATTGGGAGAGAGAGAGAGGAGAGAGGTGAGTGTGAGAGTGGAGAGAGGTAAACTATATATGTATATCGGTTAGATAATTTTGTGTGTGTATATATATAACATATATGTTTATGTATATCTGCATACAATGAATAGACTTAAAATATTTTTATTTGTATATCCAATCTCTCTCTCGCTTTATACATACACAAATTATACATTATGCTTGTATGTATACAATGAAAGAGAGAGAAAGGCAAAAGAAAACTGGGGTGGGAGATTTACACTTATATAATTATAAGTGTATAGCGCGAATATATATGTATATGAATCTCGCTTTATACAAATACAAACATATTTGTGTTTGTATAAAGCGAGAGAGAGCAAGGCAAAAGATAACTGGGTAGGGGGAGATTTGTATTTTCTATAATATAAGTGTACACGGCGAAGAGATATGTATTTGTATATCCCGTCTCTCTCGCTTTATACAGATACAAATTATACATTTACATTTGCATAAAGTGAGCAAAAGATTGACAGAATAGAAGCGAGAGAGAGACTGTACAAGAGGAGGAGAGAAGAGAGGGAAAGATGACAGAAAAAGAGGAGAGCGGGGACCGAGATTTCAGAGAGGTGCGAGAGAGAGAGGTGAAAAAGATAATGTACTTATAGCTAGTATATGTTTGCTTAACTACGTAATTTTCCCTTTATAATAACCCACTAAATTGTTCATTAATTTCATCTTTGCCACTTTAATTGAGGTTTAATCCAGTTACATACTCCTATAAAGAAAATTCAAAGGAAAAAAAATCAAAATTGCCAGCAAACACCAATCCAATTAACTAGTAACCTAATGTTAACTATACTTGTATGATTCAACACTAGTAGCAACAAAAATAAGAAGAAAAGACTTGTTTTGGGGGGTGGGGAGCAGATGAAATGGTGTCCTAAGGATCAAAATAATTCATTGTTCTTTGTTTGGGGGCAAATTCTAAGAACTGATTAAAAGAGGGATGAACATAATAAGTGTACCGTGTACGTAGGGAGAGATTTATTACCCATTGATTTTGTGGGTCTATTACAAGGAATTACACTGTACTTATGTTGTAGGCACGGAGGTTTGGTCTTCTTATATGGACTTGGATAAATCTCTTTTCACGAGCTAACTTTTGGGATTGAATTAAGCCCAAGTGTTATATTTTTGCATGCAGAGGTCTTTAGATCGAATATCACCGCCACTCTAAAAGAATTCTCATGTGCTTGCCCTACTAAAAAAGAATCAGGCACGCACGTGAAGGGGTGTTGAGAATATAATTAAATAATAAAAATGTGTTATCTCTATTAGCTTAAACTTTAGATGAGATAATTACACACTTTAACAGAAAGTAGATAAGTGGAGTGAGGTTGTTAAAGTAATCGATAGTATAATGGTAAACATAGTTATTATCGTATATTAACTTGAGGTGCACAACTCCAAATCTTTTATACGCTTCTACGGTAAAAGAAAAATTAATATAAAAATAGTGAATAGAGTTTAACTTCTATACACAGCAGTGCAAAAGAGTTTTAATTAATTCTTACGTCATCAAATCAAACTTAAAAACAATATAAGTCAGCCGTACTTACAAAGTGAAATTAGTAACTTTACTTTCTTGCTCTAACAGGCAGGTACAACTACACAGATTTTGTAGTACTGACAATAATGTAAGTTAAAGGTAAATAGTAGTAATATGCATGCCACCCCCAATAAACACGTAGTAGTAGAATTGTTCTATATAAGGCAGTTGAAGCAGAAGCTTTTTGGAGAACACACACAAAGCTACAAGCCTACAACCACTTGAACAAAAGAAATGGCTGCTAAACCTGGCATTCTCACTGAATGGCCATGGGCACGTCTTGGCAACTTCAAGGTATACTCTTCCTACTATCATTTTATGGTAAAAAATTGCAGGGCCGAAGCTACGAGAACCAGTAACTTTGATCCAAACTTAGTATATTTATTAAGAAATCCAGTAAATATGTACATTAACAAACATCAAAAACCATAAACTTAAAGATCATGGATCCAATATGATTACTCTAGTAATGGTACACACTAACAATTATCAGAATCCACATATATTCTTTTCTACTATCATTTATGGCAAAAAGATATCACTAGTTAGCTTAATGCAACTCTATAATAAACGTACCGCGTACATATTACGTCACTTGTGCTAACATTTTTTTATTTTTCAAAAATGATTTGTTGGGATGATGAAGTACTTGGTATTGGCACCATTTGCGTGTCACAGCATATACACATTCTTCATGAGCAAAGATGAAAGTGGGAGGGACATGTTCAACATACTCCTACTCCCATTAACTCTCTTCAGAATGGTTCACTACCAGACATGGATATCTTTATCCCGCTACAGGACTGCAAAGGGGAATAATCGAATTCTTGATAAAAGCATCGAATTTGATCAAGTTGACAGAGAAAGCAACTGGTAGGTACCTTCATTTTTCACTTTTTGTAGATACAAGGGATCTAACAAAACGAAAGGACAATGCAAAATCAAATGATTGTTTTGTAGGGATGATGAGATCATACTTTTTGGGTTGGTATATTATATCGGATACCTGATTCTGGAACAAGCTCATCACATGCCTATGTGGAGGACCGATGGGATCGTTATAACAGCCTTGCTTCATATTGGTCCTGTAGAGTTCCTCTATTATTGGCTACACAAAGCTCTACATCATCATTTTCTCTACTCTCGATACCATTCGCATCACCACTCCTCCATTGTTACTGAGCCAATCAGTGGTAATTTGTCTTCAAAATTGTTTTCCATCACTTTGATTAATTAGATCTGATCAATCCTGGAGAAGATGCAAGTGACCATGTTAGTTCTTCTTTAACTAATTTGAAATTGATCTTCGGTAAGTAGTAGTTGCAATTTTGAAGAAGAAAAAATCTAAAAAAATAACTCAGTTATATACTATTGTCAAGTCATACTGTTAGTCACATGACATAACTAACGGGGGATATATAGTGCAATTTTACCAATCAATTCCCAACTTGTATGGTTTACAAAGTTTTTTTTATTTTATTTTTGGCAGCTGTAGTTCATCCATTTGTTGAGATACTAGCATATTATACACTCTTTGGCTTACCTGTATTCACAACGTTATTCACTGGGACTGCTTCTATAGCTTCAATTGGTGCTTATACCATCTATATTGATTTCATGAACCTCATGGGCCATTGCAACTTTGAGCTAATTCCTAAGTGGATGTTCTCTGTCTTTCCCCCTCTCAAGTACTTCATGTATACGCCCTCGTGAGTTAAAACTTCTTGCCCTGTATTTTAATGAGTTTAAGATTTTTTTCTCCGCAATGCTTTATACAGCAATGTCTCTAATTAGGCAATTATCATTAAACTTTAGCTACTCAGGGAAATAAATATAGACAATGGAAATTAATATTTCTTTCAAATGTACTTTTCCTATAGTCAGTAATAACTGAAGCTCTGTATTTGTCATTATTTATTCTATTGCCACTAATATCAAAGTTTTGATAGCACAGGTACCACTCACTACATCACACCCAATTCAGAACAAATTATTGCCTTTTCATGCCACTCTATGACTATATCTACGATACAGTGGACAAGTCATCGGACACATTGTATGAGAAGTCCCTTGAGAGAGAAGCTGAAGTGCCAGATCTGGTGCACCTTACACATCTAACAACCCTAGAATCCATCTACCATCTTCGACTAGGATTTGCATCGCTGGCCTCAAAGCCTCACGCCTCTAAGTGGTATATGTTGTTCATGTGGCCCGTCACACTATGGTCAATAATGCTTACATGGATTTATGATTACACATTTGTTGTTGAGAGAAATTTGTTCAAGAATCTCAAATTACAAACTTGGGCTATTCCAAAGTATCGCGTACAAGTAATTAATCTATCATTATTGAAGATTGGTGTTACATTTTGCAGGTCTTTTGTTAAAGGGATTAGTAATTTGACTTGATTTTTGATTTCGTTGCAGTACTTTATGCAATGGCAAAGAGAGAGTATTAACAATATGATCGAGAAAGCCATCATTGAAGCAGATCAAAAAGGCATAAAAGTGTTGAGCCTTGGACTCTTAAATCAGGCAAGTCAAAATATATGTTTAAAAAGCCTTATAATACCCATCCTTATTTATCTATGAGAAAAATGCATAATCTATTCTTAATTAGTAATTATCTTGCAGGCTTATAGCAAATGTTCCGTAAGCAATCTCAACATATTGTAATTATGGAGAAAAAGAGTTCAAAAAAAATTCACCCCTCATCCTATATCAATGTTTGTAGGTTGAACCAATTAAAGAGGGTCAGTTCATATTTATGCTTTATTTCAAATGTAACTTTCCAGGAAGAGCAACTGAATAGTAACGGAGAACTTTACCTAAGGAGGCATCCTCAGTTAAAAGTGAAGGTGGTAGATGGAAGTAGCTTAGCTGTTGCTGTGGTCCTAAACTCCATTCCTGAAGGAACTTCCCAAGTTGTCCTTCGAGGTAGCTTGTCCAAAGTTGCTAACTCCATTGCCCTTGCCTTGTGCCAAGGAGAAATTCAGGTATATTTGACTATTAATCTCCTACATCATTTTTGGTTTTATCTAATTCAACATAATTTTCAATATATAGGTTGTCACGTTAGACGAAGAAGATTACAAGAGACTTAAAGCAAAGCTTACCCCTGAGGCTGCAACTAATTTAGTCCTCTCGAATTCTTATAATGTTTCAAAGGTATAAACCAAAAATAAATTGAAAAATTACTGATCTGACCATTTATAACATTTCCTTGCACCTCCCCCTCCCTCCTAGATCTCCTAACCCAAAGTTTTATCATTATGTTGAGGTTTGAACCATTCTGGGTTTAAAAAGAGGCTCTTGATTGAAATATTATATTGCAGACATGGCTAGTAGGGGATGGATTGAGTGATGATGAGCAATTGAAAGTACCAAAAGGAACACTATTTATTCCCTTCTCACAATTTCCACTAAGAGAAGTTCGCAAGGACTGCTTCTATTTCAACACACCAGCTATGATTGCTCCAAAGCATCTTGAAAATGTAGACTCTTGTGAGGTTAGAAAAGATCCTTTAGTGTTATTAATTTCTCTATACTAATTTGACGGCTTTTCAGAATCAAAGAAATTCATGAGTGAGTTTGTTTTAATTCTAGAATTGGCTACCAAGAAGAGTGATGAGCGCGTGGAGAATAGCTGGAATTGTGCATGCATTGGAAGGTTGGAATGAGCATGATTGTGGTGACACGATGATTGATGTTGAAAAAGTGTGGAAAGCTAGCCTCAGTCATGGTTTTTGCTCATTAACTAAGATTTCTGCTGCTTAATCAAAGGGCTAAAATTATACTACTACTATAGATAAACTGCTGGTTTTATTATTGAATCTTGGATCTACTGTATTTTGTTGCTCAATAAAATCTACCATTTCGTTGGGTTAACACAAGTAAGCACAATATTAGCCTCTACTAGAACATATAATCGGTAGGTTTGAGATACGTATCTAACTAAGAATAGGGTTTAAGACCACCTACTCCATTGAGCTATCCCCCTTCCCGGGTCCATGCTCCCAAGCCTACCCCTACCCACATTGTGACAATTGGTTACATTAATGAGCTCTACTAGCATAATCGAAAATCATATAATCCCAAAACATCGACTGTGATGAACTTACAATTTCGAATTAAATTCATAACAAAACCAATGAAACATATTCAAAACGAAATAAAATGAAGAGAACAGAAACAAATAAACCAAATCACACATAATTTCAAGAGGAAACTATTTGCATACAAAATGCAGGCCAAAAAGAAGCTTAAGTTGACGAAGCTTACCAGAAATGGGAGAAAACGGTCAAATTTGCACGGAACCAGACGGCCTAACACAGAGAAGAGCGATAAAGGATCAACAAAAATTTGAAACTGGAGAACACGAATGCAATTTTCTATGGTTATGCAGGAAAAAAAAATAGCAATTTGGGTACTTGATTTATTATCATATTCCTATTTTAGTCCTGTGTTATTAATCTGAATGCTTTAGCGAGTGATTTAGTAATCCGCGTGTTTATACTAAGTCAATATATGAATGTGTTTAAATTTATAATTCATTTTATTTATTAAATTGTTATAAATTCATTGAATGAGTGGATAGTCCATAAGGTTGATACATGAACAACCATTCATATTCACTAGGTTACATGAACCTTTTTGGATAAGAATGTATCTATTTATTATGATACTTAATATGGTGACCTTTGGAGTGATTTCTCACTCTATAAATAAGGTTATTCATTCACTATTGTAATATATACATATGACACTTGAATAAGAAAGAAAACTCCTCTTCTTCTATCTACTTCTCTTGTCTTCTTCTCTTTATGATTATATTCTTATGAGTTTGATTTTATAACACGTTATCAGCACGAGTCTCTATCTAATTGAGAGTGAGTTCTTGTTTTTCTTTAGCTCATATTTTGGTTGATCTCGTTATGAAAATCAAAGTATTATATGCATAAAATCAGGTATATATTTTCTAGAATATTTTTATGATTTAGAATAAAAATAGTATTCAGTCACTAACAATTATCAGGAACTGAAGACATATATTATTATTGGTTGAATATGACATGCTATACAAAACTTCTTAAATTGAAGAAGAATAAAATTTTAATAGCATGAGTTTGAATATTTTTGAAAGACTCAAAGAATAAATCATGTTGTACTTCGGTTTATTATACCGTTGGTTAAGGGTAAGACGATGGATTCAAGTTTCATCGCACCAAAAGGGTAAGACATCAGGTTAAAGTCCGGATGCACCATAACGAAAAATATTTGAGGATAAGACGATAGATTCAAGTTCTATCGCACCAAAAGGGTAAGACATCAATTAGATTTTTGATGCACCGTGATTGGGTTCAAGACCATAGAATTATGGCGTGACACGCCTTATATAGGTAAGACATTGAGTTTGAGCCAATGCACCATAGCGATGATAAAATGATGACAAAGAAAAATATTATATTTTTGATGAAATGTCTTGAAATTTATCATATTGAATTTGCTCCATTCCTTGAAAAGAATGTGGTAGCAACATGTGATAACTCTGAAATCCGCCTGTTGACTTGTTCCATTCAATCATATGAATGTGGTAGCAGTGAATGATTAGTCTGAAAGATGACAAATAATTAATGATATGAATAAGGGCGTGGAGGGACAGAATTATAATAGTCATCATTGTGGTAATGATAAAAGGAAGAACACTATGAGTTCTTCAAATAGTCCTTCAAAATGTGAAGACAATTTTTATTATGAAAATGGTATGAAAAGTCATTAGACTTGTGAATGTTGTCAACCCAATAACTTGACAAGTTTATAAATCCTCTATCATGATACAAGAAGATAAAGTGATGGTACACTTGATCTTTCAAAGTGATGTTGAGGTGTGTCATGGAAATATGATGAATTTTAAAGCCATGACAATGTACTTGTAATGCAAATTTATGAAGTACATATAAATAATTAGTCCATTCCTTGAAGAGAATGTGACTTGTGATGAGTATCGTGAATGCTCGACCATTCTATAAGAGAATGGGTCCAGATGTGATAAAATCATTGTAGGTTGGATATATGTCACAACTCACCTCTATGGAAGGTTTGAAAAAAAATGATATATGTCACTTCTCATCTCTACGGGAGATTTGAGAGGAAATAAATTTTATTTGGCAAAAATGGCTAATTGTATTGTACGTTTTATACGTCACTATGGTATGAACTACCGAAAGGGCAAAAGAAAGAAATAGTTCTTGCCTATAAGGGTTGTGGTCATTATTGTGTGGCAATACAAATTTGTCATTGGTTGTATACCTATGGAACAACAAAAGTAAAGCAAGAAAGACGTCTTGCTCGTAATGATTTTGACCATGACAATAATAATATAATTTTCCTTCTTGAAGGAGATGCTCACCATAGGAATGATGTCATGCAATATGTGATAGTACATAAAATTAATTGCAAGCTCTGAAGAGTTGTGCTATTATCAGAGAAATAATATTGGGGTTGTAGTAAGTCTCAAAAGAAACTTTTTAAGTTTCAAATGAATGAAAATAAATATTGAGACTATAAATCACTACAACCGAAAAGGGTTATAATCATGTAAAAGATTACCCACTTTTCCTCTTGTTTGTTCCATACAAACATGTGCATGCTGATGAAATCACATGTAAAAGTAAATTATAAGTGTACTAAAATAAAGAACAGTTGGCATGACTAGTTGACATTCCGATTAAATGTGATGCAAACGTGATTGAGAATTCAGGTGATTTATATGATGAAGAAATAAAGATTCTTCAAGAATTCTCTTTTGTTGTTTGTTCTCTTGATAAAATGATCATTGTACCAGCTAAGGTTGGGACTGTAATCCCCTAAAATTTTTGGAACATATAAAAGGGTGAATATGGGCCCGTTCACCTGTCATGTGGATCATTTGCAACTATATGATTAATGCATCTATGCGATGGTCACATGTATTTTGTTGTCAACTTACAAATTGGTTTTTGTAAGGTTGTTTGCTCGAATTGTTAAAATTAAGAGCACAGTTCCAAACTATGAAATTATATTGATAATGCTGGTTGATTTAGCATAAATTGTATGCCTCCAATTATAGCTAAATCATGATTATGAGAACAAAACTCCCAAATAAGATTTGGTATGAGATAATTTATTTAACATGTAGCAACACATGTATGCATCAAACCAACAAGGTTTCCCCATTAAAATTGGTTCAGGGTCATGAACCATAAAATTTTCATCTAAAATGTTGAATGTGCGGTTATGATTTTAATTGCTCCACCACGCACAAAGATGAACTTCCAAATAAGGTTGGAATGAATGTTAGATTTTCTAACATTAGGGGGAGAGATGATTGACAGCTGAAAATTATGTGTGAGGTTAATTATGAATTATCTAGATCCTCGTTAAATAAATATGTGAACTTAAAGTTCAAGGGATAATTCAGTTGCATAATGTTGCAAATCAGTTGCCAGATGAATGCACTGACCCTATGATATAATTTAGCTGCAAATGCTCCAATGTGAAGTCCTTGAAGGACAGAGTCTATGATAATGCCGAAAGCGTAATAGACCAATTGATTCCAAATATAAAATTCCTTGAAGAAGGAAGGAGCAAATGATCAATATGGTCATGGTAATGAGGCAAGTGCTATAAAAGAGCACATTGACATAACACTTCATAAAATCTTGAAAAAGGTTCAGGTACCTGAAATAATGAAAAATGAAGAGATCTCGATAAGTTATGTCTTGTTGGAATCGATATCAAATAACCGTCGACGGTATCTTTGATATGAGGTAGCGCTCAATGGTATAAATTGTGACGAGGATATTGAATTCAAATCTGTCATATAGTATGGACAGATAAATGGTTGGCCAAGTAAAATGCACAATTCAAGTACATTTTGTTTCACTTAGAAAAGTGACATTTTGGACTGGTAGTCCATAAATCAAGGTATAATGTCAGTGGGGTACAAATAAATTATCATGCGATAATACAACCGTAAGATATCAAATACGGTTTGTGCCTTGGGGCATAAAGGTTTATCGCAAAAATCCTGACATTATTGGAAATGTTTTCTCCTTTGGTGGATGCAATGAGGTTTGTTTTGATCTGGCAACATATGAAAACTTGAATGCATGTAATGAATAATTGTAATGTCTAGCTAGACAATGAAGGTTATATGAAAATCTTGGAAAATCGAGGTGTCTGAAGCATATAAGAGTTTGAAATAAACTTTTCCAATAAAGCTTCAAGAATCCTTATATGGATTGAAATAGTCAAGGAAGAAAAAGGGTACAAAAGAATGACCCTAATTGTCCTTGTATTTTTATGAAAAGGTGTTGGTAAGACAAAATTTTGTCTTGACCTACAGATTGATAATTTGATAAATAAAATATTTGTCTAACAGTGCACATACACTGAAAAATTTTGATGCAATTTTATGTTGATATATCGCATTCATTGAGTACCCCAATGATTATGAGATCACTTGACAAAAATGATGATTCAGTTTGATCTCAAAAGAAGGATGAAGAGTTTCTTGGTGATGAAACTCTATCTTGGTGAAATCAAGGCACTAGTGCATCTTACTAATAATATTTGATCAGATATTTGTTTTGCAGTAAATTTACTGGCAAGATTCAGTTTCTTCCCGATAAAAGGACATTGAAATGGTGTTGAGCACATGATTGAATATCCTCGAAGGACCATAGTTATGGGTTTATTCTATTCCGAGGAATCCAAGACAAAATTGATTGGTTACGCAGATGCAGAATATTTATCTGATCCGCATAAAGCTCTATCTCAAGCACGCTATGTGTTTGCATGTGGAGGCACAATAATATCCTGGCTATCAATGAAGCAAATGTTGCTATGCAGAAATAAAAGTCCTCCATGAAGCAAGTCGAAAGTGCGTCTGGTTAAGATAAATTACACACCATATTCAAGAAATGTGTGGTTTTTCTTTGAAAAAGAATATATCAACCACAATGTACGAAGATTGGAGACATCATCACAAGAAATTAAGTGATGTTTTAATCAGGGGGAGTATAATACGCGTTGCACTCTTTTTCCCTTGACCGAGGTTTTTTTCCCACTGGGTTTTCCTGTCAAGGTTTTTAATGAGGCAACAAATGGTGCGTATCAAAAGATATGTGTACTCTTTTTGCTTCACTAGAATTTTTTCCCACAGGGTTTTTCCTAGTAAGGTTTTAACGAGGCACATTATCTATGGACATCCAAGGGGGAGTGTTATAAATTCATTGAATGAGTGGATAGTCCATAAGGTTGGTACATGAACAACCATTCATATTCACTAGGTTACATGAACCTTTTTGGATAAGAATGTATCTATTTATTATGATACTTAATATGGTGACCTTTGGAGTGATTTCTCACTCTATAAATAAGGTTATTCATTCACTATTGTCATATATACATATGACACTTGAATAAGAAAGAAAACTTCTCTTCTTCTAGCTACTTCTCTTGTCTTCTTCTCTTTATGATTATATTCTTATGAGCTTGATTTTATAACATAAATCATATAATAATGTATTTTATATTAGTTTGATGTAAAGACTGATGCGAGTAAGTTTTTTTTTCCAAATATTTGATCCTTGTTCATAACAGAAGGTAAGCGAAGTTAGAAATTTAATAAAATTATTATTTGAAAATGGCATAATATGTAAACTATTCATTTAATTTAACTTAATTTTATATCATATTTATGCCCTTCAACTTAGGGTATACATACATAAGTAAATATTTAAACTTGTATACATGAGTCATATGTTGCATATTGTTATGTAACATATCACGTACGATTTGTTCAACTTTACACAAATTTAAGTATCTATTTGTATATACTCAAAGTTAAAGGGATATAAATATGAAATGAGATCAAATTAAAAGGTATATTATTATGTATTATGCAGGTAGAAAACATACTGATTTTTATTTTATTTTTAATTTTATACCTAAACGAATAAAAATGAATTCTGTAACTGAATTATCACTCACTAATTTAGGAGGATAGCACAATGGTGCTATGTATGTGATTTTGCTAATTTCACGGTGGTGTAGCAACAACCAAGCAGAAGCTAATGTTTAAATATTTTACAATGTAAACATGTCATTTATCATTTTTGTCGGCCAAATTTTTATGGCCAAAAAGGATTTTTCCCTCAAATAATATAGCCACTCCTTGTATTGAAGCACATGTCTAAATTTCCACGCAAACACACAATTAATGTTAGCATAATCTATACAGAGTTAGGTGAGACTTGTGTAGTTGTTTATATCTCTACGTCCCATCAAGAAAATTGAACATTAATTATTGAAAAAGTCATTTTCCATCGAAGAAATATTGAAATTAAGAAGGAAAGATGACCTTTTAAGATAATAATTTTGAGCGATTATATGAGAAATGAATTCATTTAATTTTTTATATAATATAAGAAAAAAAATTTAATGTCGTGGTTTTAAATTAACATTATGTCAATTTTTAAATGTAACAAAAGAAATACTTTTTTTAATTTGTGGTCTTAAACATTTCACAATCTGAAGTTAAAGTATTGCTAAAAAAAGAAATGAATCATTTTTTTTTAATAAATTAAAAAGTAAAATAGATAATTTATTTTAAACGAACGGAGTATATAATATGCGATATAAAAAAAAGTAAGATCTTGCGCTATGAAATCAGCTTGAAAATAATTACATGTAAGTTGTCCTTACATAGTGAAATTAGTAACTTAATTAACACAAGTTCTTGTTATTAGGGATGAAATTGGAACAGAGCGAATACGGGGTGAAGTGAGTTTAAGATTATCCGGGGTGGAGTGGGACGAATTTAAATTTGGGGGGGGGGGGGGGGGGACGGATGCGGGATCGGTTGAAGTTGATTTTTTTTTAAAGTTAGTGCAGGGTAAATTACATATATATGTGATTTTATGTGGGTTTAAACTTACTGTTAACTTTTTATATATAAAAGTGATAGAACATATTTATTAAGATAATTTCTTTAAAACTTCTATATATTCAATATACTAAATGGAAATGGTTCAATAAAAAATAATATAATTTCTTACGTATTTTTCAATTGACGTCTGAAAAATAAATTTAAAGTCATTATCGATTAAACTAATACAACTTAATGAAAAATGAATTTATTTTTAGAAATTTCATTTTTAGTATCAAACTTAATTAGAAAAAGAAAATATTATAAAAATTATGTAGAACGGGTTTATGTGAGGCAGGTTGAAAATAAAAAAAAAATTATTATTATGGACCGATTAAAATTTTTGCGGATTTAGCTCAGCCTGCCCCCTCCCGCCCCGTTGCCATCCTACTTGCTATAACAGAAAGGCACATGTAGATGCATAGACTTTGGAGTACTTTAATTTTAATAGGGTAAATACGAACTATATATTTATATGTGCATGCTCCTAATATATAGGTTTAGTAGATTCTATATTACGGATTAAGCTTAACCCGTCTTCGCCCCATTGTCATTCCTACTTGCTATAACAGGAAAGTACATGTAGATAAACCGACTTTGAAGTACTTTAATTATAATAGGGTAAATAGGAAATATATATATATATATGTGCGCATGCCCCTAATATATACATATAGTAGAATTCTATACGTATATAAAGGCCGTTGAAGCAAAAGCTTTTACACAAAAGTTGTGGCAAAGCTAGAAGCACTTGAACAAAACAATGGCAAATAAACCTGGCATTCTCACTAACTGTCCATGGACACGTCTTGGCGACTTCAAGGTATACTCTTCTTACTATCATTTTATGGTAAAAAATTGCAGGGCAGAAGCTACGAGAACTAGTAACTTTGATCCAAACTTAGTATATTTATTAAGAAATCCAGTAAATATGTACATTAACAAATATCAGAATCCATAAACTTAAAGATCATGATCCAATATGATTACTCTAGTAATGGTACACACTTCACAATTATCAGAATCCATATATACTCTTTTCTACTATCATTTATGGCAAAAAGATATCACTAATTAGCGCAACTCTATAGTAAACGTACCACGTACATATTACAACGTCACTTGTGCTAACATTTTTTTATTTTTCAAACATGATTTGTTGGGATGATGAAGTACTTGGTATTGGCACCATTTGCGTGTCACAGCATATACACATTCTTCATGACCAAAGATGAAAGTGAGAGGGACATGTTATACATACTCCTACTCCCATTAATTCTCTTCAGAATGGTTCACTACCAGACATGGATATCTTTATCCCGCTACAGGACTGCAAAGGGGAATAATCGAATTCTTGATAAAAGCATCGAATTTGATCAAGTTGACAGAGAAAGCAACTGGTATGTACCTTCATTTTTCACTTTTTGTAGATACAAGGGATCTAACAAAACGAAAGGACAATGCAAAATTAAACAATTGTTTTGTAGGGATGATGAGATCATACTTTTTGGGTTGGTATATTATATCGGATACCTGATTCTGGAACAAGCTCATCACATGCCTATGTGGAGGACCGATGGGATCGTTATAACTGCCTTGCTTCATATTGGTCCTGTAGAGTTCCTCTATTATTGGCTACACAGAGCTCTGCATCATCATTTTCTCTACTCTCGATACCATTCGCATCACCACTCCTCCATGGTTACTGAGCCAATCAGTGGTAATTTGTCTTCAAAATTGTTTTCCATCACTTTGATTAATTAGATCTGATCAATCCTGGAGAAGATGCAAGTGACCATGTTAGTTCTTCTTTAACTATTTTGAAATTGATATTCGGTAAGTAGTAGTTGTAATTTTGAAGAAGAAAAAATCTAAAAAAATAACTCAGTTATATACTATTGTCAAGTCATACTGTAAGTCACATGACATAACACTTTAATTCTTGTCATCATTAAATAAATTCATAGAGCTAGCCTAACATAACTAACGGGGGATATATAGTGCAATTTTACCAATCAATTCCCAACTAGTATGGTTTACAAAGTTATTTTTATTTTATTTTTGGCAGCTGTAGTTCATCCATTTGTTGAGATACTAGCATATTATACACTCTTTGGCTTAACTGTATTCACAACATTATTCACCGGGACTGCTTCTATAGCTTCAACTGGTGCTTATATCATCTATATTGATTTCATGAACCTCATGGGCCATTGCAACTTTGAGCTAATTCCTAAGTGGATGTTCTCTGTCTTTCCCCCTCTCAAGTACTTCATGTATACGCCCTCGTGAGTTAAAACTTCTTACCCTGTATTTTGAATGTTTTTCTCCGCGATGCTTTATACAACAATGTCTCTAATTAGACAGTTATTATTAAACATTAGCTACTCGGGGAAATAAATAGAGACAATGGAAATTAATGTTTCTTTCAAATGAACTTTTTCCTATAGTCAGTAATAACTGAATCTCGGTATTTGTGATTATTTATTCTTTTGCCGTTAATATCAACGTTTTGATGGCACAGGTACCACTCACTACATCACACCCAATTCAGAACAAATTATTGCCTTTTCATGCCACTCTATGACTATATCTACGATACAGTGGACAAGTCATCGGGCACATTGTATGAGAAGTCACTTGAGAGAGAAGCTGAAGTGCCAGATGTGGTGCACCTTACACATCTAACAACCCTAGAATCCATCTACCATCTTCGAATAGGATTTGCATCGCTGGCCTCAAAGCCTCACGCCTCTAAGTGGTATATGTTGTTAATGTGGCCCGTCACACTATGGTCAATAATGCTTACATGGATTTATGATTACACATTTGTTGTTGAGAGAAATTTGTTCAAGAATCACAAATTACAAACTTGGGCTATTCCAAAGTATCGCGTACAAGTAATTAAGCTATCATTATTGAAGATTGGGTTACATTTTGCAGGTCTTTTTTTAAAGGGATTAGTAATTTGACTTGATTTTTGATTTCGTTGCAGTACTTTATGCAATGGCAAAGAGAGAGTATTAACAATATGATCGAGAAAGCCATCATTGAAGCAGATCAAAAAGGCATAAAAGTGTTGAGCCTTGGACTCTTAAATCAGGCAAGTCAAAATATATGTCTAAAAATCCTTATAATAGCCATCCTAATTTATCTATGAGAACAATGCACAATCTATTCTTAACTAGTAATTATCTTGCAGGCTTATAGCAAAATGTTCCGTAAGCAATCTCAACATACTGTTATTATGGAGAGAAAGATTTTTTAAAAAATTCACCCCTCATCCTATATCAATGTTTGTAGGTTGAACCAATTAAAGAGGGTCAGTTCATATTTATGCTTTATTTCAAATGTGACTTTCCAGGAAGAGCAACTGAATAATAACGGAGAACTTTACCTAAGGAGGCATCCTCAGTTGAAAGTGAAGGTGGTTGATGGAAGTAGCCTAGCTGTGGCCGTGGTTCTCAATTCCATTCCTAAGAGAACTTCTCAAGTTGTCCTTCGAGGTCGTTTGTCCAAAGTTGCTAACTCCATTGCTCTTGTCCTGTGCAAAGGAGGAATTCAGGTATAATTGACTATTAATCTCCTTCACCATTTTTGGTTTTCTATTCTCTCATTCATCATAATTTTCTATGTATAGGTTGTCACGTTAGACGAAGAAGATTACAAGAGACTTAAAGCAAAGCTTACCCCTGAGGCTGCAACTAATTTGGTCCTCTCAAAAAGTTATAATGTTTCAAAGGTATAAACCAGAAACAGATTGAGATATACTAATCTAAATCTAGACAAATTTGTTACATTTCCTTGGACCTGTCCCTCCCTCGTCGATCTCTTAACCCAATACGTTGAGGTTCGAACAACTTTGGATTTTTTGAAAGTCAAAATATAGAAAAGAATCTTCCCCAACATGTCATGTATGTCTACTTTCTATAAAAGAGACTCTTAACTGAAGTATTACATTGCAGACATGGCTAGTAGGGGATGGATTGAGCAAAGATGAGCAATTGAAAGCACCAAAAGGAACATTATTCATTCCTTATTCACAATTCCCACAGAGGAAAGTTCGCAAGGATTGTTTCTATTTCAACACACCAGCCATGATTGCTCCAAAACATGTTGAAAATGTAGACTCTTGTGAGGTTAGAAAAGATTATTCAATTTTTCTTAATTTCTCTATACTAATTTGATCTTAAATGAGTGTGATTTTACATTTTGAATCTAGAATTGGCTGCCAAGAAGAGTGATGAGTGCCTGGAGAATAGCTGGAATTTTGCATGCATTGGAAGGTTGGAATGAGCATGAATGTGGTGACATGATACTTGATACTCAAAATGTGTGGAAAGCTAGCCTCAAACATGGTTTTTGCCCATTAACCAAGATATCCGTTGCTTAATCGGGTTTAGACTACATATAGACTGCTCCATTTACTATTAGATCTTGGATCAGTGGTGACTTTAAAGCTTTGTGCAACAGATCTGTTCTGTTGCTCAAAGGTATACAAGTTCACTCAATAAAATTTGTCCTACATATATAAAAAAAAAAAGTATGTACAATGCTAATCAAATAAGATTTGAATTTTAAGGCCTCTTATTAATATTTGGCTTAAGATTCAACTGTCTGTGGTCAATTCTCTCCTCCCAAACCCAACTCCGTACAAACATAGTGAGAAATGATTTACTATAACCGATTGGTAGCCAAGTTATGAGAATTTAAAGAGAATTGATGAAAAGTAAGTCATTACGAATGAAGGAAAAAAATCGCATATGAGGAAATCAAAATCAGCAAATTAGAAACAAATCACAAAGAAAATTGAAGTGAAGCTTTACCAGAACGACAAAGCAATTGAGAACCGCCGGAGAAGAGCACATTTGAATTATATGATATCAGGAGCTGTTGCAACCCACCAAAATAAAATTACTCCATTAATAAAAGGGTTTCTATCAAAGACATTAAAATATAAGTTATTTTTGCGTGAACCAGAGAAGACAGAGATGAAATCATCAAAATATCCCAAGTTAAATTAAAGGGAAAATGCTCTAAAAAAAAAATTCAATTTTATCCGAAATTGCTGTTACAATTAATATTTAATAATGTATTTTTACTTTATTTAATAATATATTTTAAATGTATACATTTGTTCACATAGACATATTATTATGTATAATTATATAATATTTTTTATTTCACATGGACACGTACATACCTTTTGAAATACACTATTAAATAGTGCATGAGTGGTAAAAGGTCATTTTTGAAGTTTGATATTGTAACAATAATTTCGATCAAAGTTCAGATATATTTAATACATTTCTTCCTAAATTAAACTAAAAGAGGTAAGAAAATACTTCAACTATGATCAAATTGAATAAAAAAGAATTCATTCCATTGAAAAATATAGTTATTGTTATTTAAATAGGTTAAAATATCCTTTTAACACATTAGTATATAGTTTTTCTTTTTAAATAATATTATTTTCCTAATAATAATTTTTCGATTAGTAAATACTTATACTACTTCAATTGTAAAAACCTTTACACATACAAACATTATCCATTTTATTAGAATTGTTTTTATTGTTATTTAAATAAAATTTACGATAAAATTGCTATAATCTTAATTTATGTAATATATATTAGTAGTTAAAAAAGTATATGTAGGTATTTTAGTTTCATTGATAAATGAGATATATAAATGAAAAAAAAAACTTATTTTCTACTTATTTATTAGTTAATGTGATTTTAAAAGAAAAGAAATATTAATCAAATTCTTTGTTCTTTATATTTTATCGGGCGTACTGTGCTTTAAAAGAAAAATAATACTACAATTATTTAGGTAAAAGGACGTAGTGACCAATTAAGTAATACTATAGAATTCTGTAGTCCAAACCATAAGTGGAACACTCTTTTTACACCAAACTATTATTCTTTTCGTCCAATAATAGTTATCAAATAATATTTATATATATTAGATAATTAAGAGATAACTAACCTTTGTTATTAAATATCATTTATTATCTAACACATTTTTTAATGCATTAAACTTAATAAAATCAAAGGATAACATAGTAATATTACTCCATTATTTATTGTTTTTAAGAGATGTGTCAAGTCAATAGTGAATAACTATTATTGGACATCTGAAATAATTGAGTGTATTTTTATTTAATTTCACATGATTCAAGGATAAATTTGTTCTTTTTCGTAAATTAAAGACCGTCAGTTGTTTTCTTTATTTTTCTGCCTAATTCTTTTTCAAAATTATGTGGAATAATTTGACTAAGCACAAAATTTAAATTATATATATATGAATCTTTTTATTAAAAAAAAGAGTAGAAACTCTAAAGCTAAATTCTTTTTAATTATAAAAATAAATGGCACAAAAATTGATCCAAAAATAACAATTGTATTTGACTTTGTTTTTTGGTCCTTGCCTAATCTAATCTAACATCTTAAGTTTAATAAATATAGGTGGCCACTCCCTTCTATTAGTGCACGCACAATTATTACTAGCATAAGCTATAAATCCTAGGTATCGTAATTGGTAAAGTCGTAATTCACCTTCTAAAAAGAAATAGAGGAGAAAATTATAAGATTAGAAAGCAAATTTTTATTAATAAGGTGAGTGTTTAAATGCAACAGATTAATTGAGCTACTAAAACTTTTTGTATTATAACTAATTAATTTTAAATAATAGGCTACAATTTATAACCTTCATAACAAGATATAAGGAAGAAAATATGAATTTCTTGAAATATTTAGAAACAAGATTTTTGTGGAGATAATAAATTGAATTGATGTGGTTTAGATACAAAAGAGACATATTAGGACGGAGTTATAGGCAATTTAAGATTAAGGGTGTGTTTGGTATGGAGGAAAATGTTTTTCATGGAAAATATTTTCTTGAAAAATAAATAGATATTGAACTTATTTTTCATGTTTGGTTGGTAACTAGAAAAATATTTTTTCGGAAATGAATTTTAGTGTTTAATTTATGAATGAAAAAATGTTTTTGAGAGACTTCTTTTATTTTTACCAAGAGTAAAAAATAATTTATGAAATTGAAAATATTTTTTAAAAATAAAATTATTATTTTTTGGGGGTAGTGGTGGTGGTGGGGTTGGGATGGGGGGGGGGAGGGGAGTAGTGGATGGAGGCAGGGGAAGGGGGGATAGGAGTGAAAAAAATAAAATTTTGAAGTTGATCGTATTTTTTTTAAAAAAATAATTAATTTTTTAGGGGTTTTGGAGTGTGTGTGTGGGGGGGGGGGGCTGGACGGGGAAGGGGGTAGAAGTTTAAAAATAAAATTTTGAAGTTAAAAATATTTTGAAAAGCAAAATTAATTTTTTAGGAGGGGGTGAATTAGGGGGCTGGCCGGTGGTGGGTGGGTGGGTGGGACATTTGAGGAGAGTTTTGGAAAATGTTTTCCTTAATTTTTGAAGGAAAATTATTTTCCTTAATTTTGAGAAAAATAAATTAATTTTAAAAAAATTTCCAAAATTTTGTTCCAATCAAACATGAAAAAATTAAAAAACATTTCATACCAAACAGACTCCAAATTAATTTTGTCACGATTCATAAGTTCTTACACAAACAAATATAGGGATAAAAGATATATGTTGGCTATTAATAGTGTATAGCACTAGGTGTTGCATGTCAATACGTGGCCTTTTTCCTAGCAAACAAATGATCAAATTTACTGTTGAATTACGTGAAATGTTGTGTTGGGTACAAATTTCATAGGAATTTAAGTATATTTTGCTCAAATATTATATATATATATATATATATATTATATATTCGATTGTGAACTCAAATATTTCTTATATTAAATCAAAATCATTGAAGAAATCAAGAAACTTCAAAATGTTTATGCATTTTTGGTTATCACCGTTATGTTCTTCAATTCAATGGCTAAATGTTCATCCCTCAAGCTCAAATTAACCAAATGAAACTCAATTGCAATAATTAATTACACAACTAAAGAGAATTCTCACATTTAACAAAACCTACCCCTCATTTACACGATAAATAATAAAAAAAATTTAGTCAAAACAATATTTTAACGAGTAAGCTCAATATAATTGTATCAGATAATTTTTTTATTTCCATGTTTCAATAATCATCTCATCCATGTAAAAATGCTTAATTAAGCAGAGAACTAAGAAAGAAGCTACGTACTAAGAAATTTTTAATATACTTAATGTTAAATCCAGAATTTGTTTGAGTATCTAATAAACACTTTCTCCTTTTATTATGACTATGAAAACATATCAAAAAATAAACGGTCTTTGTCTTATAGATAAAAAGTTCAATCAGTTAATTTGTGTTACATATCAATTCGGGTTTAAAATAGTTTTAGATTAAGGGATTTAAAGTAGGGATATGAATCAGTTAGTTCGATTTGATTTTATGCATTATTGATTGGGTTTATAGATTTTTAGTTTTTAAATATGTTAAATCAATAATCAAATCATGTAAGATATTTTTTTATTGACTTTTGGTTTATCGATTTTGATCCTTAACGGTTTGATTTTCGATTTAGCCAGTAAAAAAATACTTATAAAATAAAGATATGACTTTTCTAATAAATTTGATGCGAAAACACAATAATGTATATTTACAAATGCTCATAAAATAGAAACAATAATAACAAACATGAAAAAACGATACAAGTGTAACACAAAGAGAAATTAAGAAGAATAAAGTTTTTACTTTAGATTTTAACTTTTTGTATAATGTGAAATTGTGAACTCGAAATCATTTTGAGTTGTAAATTAAAGGCTAAAGGACAAATATATTACTTAACTAGTAAGATATTGAAATTAATAAATAATATTTATGTACAAATAAAAATAGTAAATTACTAGTCTTAATGGGTTATTGGTTAACCCAATAATTCAATATTAAAAATCAATACCAAATTGATAACCCAATAATTTTTTTTTAAAAAAAAACATCAAAAAATCGTTAACCAATAACAACAAATCAATAAAACTTTTATTGGTTCGATTTGTCGCTTGATTCCATTTTTGCACTTCCCTAATCTAAATGAATCCAGTTAATAAAATAAGTAAATTATTATGTTTAAATATGATCTGATTATGATTTTACGAGCTAATTTTGACACGTAGTGTATTAGGAGTGTCACACACATTAATATCTCAATTAGTTAGCACAATCTATTTGTAGAGGTAGCTCCTAGTTAATTATCCCCTAATTTGGTCACACTTTGATTATAGCCATTCTAATTCATTTTTTGCCTGGTCCACTCTAGTACCCGCCCTATTTAACCCACCCATTTTACATATGGATCGACCCATTATCAACTTGCAGTAAAATGGAAATAAACGGCTGGGTATGGTTTACGTTGTGTTGATTAGAGCATTTTTCTCTATAATATTTGTAAGGAAGTTGACTATTCTAGGAAGTTTATCAATGGAGTAGTGACTATTGAGTAGTTATTTAGTGTTAATCAAGAACAAATTTTGAATTTCAAACATAAATAGACTTTTTTTTTAATGATTATGATTTTCTGGTCAATTTTCGTGCACCTCCATTAATTTCACAGGATACCTGACACTTTCCAACATCAACACGTATCAGATAACTCCTTAAACTTCATAGTTCTCAACCATTTTATTGACTACTCAACTATATTCTAAAATACATAAATAGATTATCTTAAAACTACGCACTTGCTTTTTGTTTACGAAAATGATTATAATTTTAGTTTCAACTTCAAGTTTCATATAAATATTAAGAGGACAAATCACATAATAAACAGAATTGATGAAATTTAAGATGATCATAGTTAATTATTTACAAAAATGATTATAATTTCAATTTCAACTTCATAAAGAGGACAAATCACATAATACACGGAAATGATGACATTTAAGATTATCAAAGTTAATATTAGCAGAATTTTATGGCTGTTCATATTGATTTATGCACGAATTCTATATTAGTAATAGTGAAAGAAATGTTCTACCGCAAGCAGAGGTAGATTCGGTAGATCCAGAATTTTCATTTAGAGAGTAAAAAATGATAAAAGTATAAATATGTGAATAAATTAATAAAACACAATTTCAAAAAAACAGTAATATATAATTTATTCGATAAAAAAGCTAATTCCGTTATAAGAAAACTGATTTTCGTCTTTGGGAATGGGCCTTCGATTTTTCTAGATGTAACTTTGTTATTTTAGCAGTTTACATGAAAGATTCATGTTCAACATGAATTAAAACCCTAATCAAGAGAGTCAATTTTTAAGGAAATTTACCATTACATCTCACTTTGCTTGGGTTTCAAAAAAAATAATATATATGACAAGAAAAATTCGTAGCCACTATTCTTTGGATGCGCATAGGGTAAAACCTTGCTCATATGCAATAGCTTGCAAACCACATAGGAGAGGTAAGCGGCACTATGCAAGTCTGATGTGACGAACTCCATTCAAAAGGCAAACCTCTTGCTTTCGCTAGTAATGGGTTTCGAACTTTGACCTCCAACACGAAAGTCTCAAGCTCAATTTGCTTGGGTTTCAAATTGATATATGTACTAAATTTACTCATATACAACCTCCGACCTGTTTCTTACACCCATTTGCCACCCTAGTCACTCAGTCCCAAAAAACATACTCCAATGTTGTTTCACATTTAAACTAGGACTACAACATCTTGACTTTCATACTTCCTCTTCTTCATAAAAGTAACATGCAGAGGTAATTCACTCTAGGTAAATATATTGCGATAAGCTTGATTTCTTAATTTCGTTGATAAGGAATTTCGAACTTGAGACTTTCAACATGAGAGTTTCGAACGAAAATTACTAACCATCCCGAAGAATAATGATACATTTTTATATTTGAAACCAAATAACTCATAATGACAAGTTTTTATTGACACGGTATTATAACTACAATTAACAAAGAATATCATTTTATACTTAAATTATGTTCTAAGTCAAATTATTATGTCATGTAAATTGAAATGGGAAGAGTAATAAGAAAGGAAAAAAAACATGAAATAACTTGTAGTTAGACAGGATGATTTAGTCTCGCATAGTTAACTATTTGAATTGATCAGCTGAAGAAAATCATGCTATTTACATGATTCAACTTACTCTTCTCAGGAAGCTCCTTATTTCACTGGCACTTGAATCATGTCATTAAGGTGATTGATACTTGTAGTTAGACAGGATGATTTGTTCTCGCATAGTTAACTAGTTTGGATTCAACATATGATGAGATTAGTTATGATGAGATACGTTATGATGAGATTAGCTATGATGAGATAAGTTATGATGAGATTAGTTATGATGCGATAAGTTATGATGAAATTAATTATGATAGAATAAGTTATGCTAATATTATTTTTTATTGAGTGTTTGGTTTGTTGTATTTAAAATAATAAATTTGAAGAATAATTTATTTGTTTACAAAAATACTCTTCATGAATGTGAAAGTGATATAAAAAGGGGTTTAAAGGGATATTTTTATCATTTACTTATTTTATCCTAGGACAAGCTATTTCGGATTACTATACCACCCAAGAGAATGGATAACTTACCCAATACTAATTATAAATTCCAAAATAAGTTATCTCGAACTTGCTAGCCAAACAACAAATTAAGTGATAAAATATTTAACGTTATCCTTCACGTCAAACTATCCCCAAGGGAATATAGTTTAAGAAGGTTGGCAAAAGATTGAAAATGTATTCCCTCTCTATATATATACACACACACAAAAGGCAGTGGAAGCAGGGGTCTTTTAAGATAGCACAAGTTAAAGATTAATGGCTACTAAACCTGGCATCCTTACAGAATGGCCTTGGGCATCCCTTGGCAACTTTAAGGTACTCTTTATTGAATTTCCAACTATTTTTTTCCATTTTGATAAGCTTAATACATTTAGCTATTTTTTTTTTTCGAAGCAACGATCTTGTGTTGGATGATGAAGTTACTATAGCTTCATCATCCAACACCTTTTGCTCAACTCTTTTAACATTTCCTTTTTTTTTTTATTTTTTTTGTTCTTGTTGGGATGAAGTACTTGGTTTTGGCACCATTTGTGGGTCATAGCATATACTCATTCTTCATTAGCAAAGAAGAAAGCCAGAGGGACTTTTCATACATATTCATATTCCTCTTTATAGTCATGAGAATGGTTCACCACCAAATGTGGATATCCCTGTCTCGTTACAGATCCGCTAAGGGTGATAATCGTATTCTTGATAGAAGCATTGAATTCGATCAAGTTGACAGAGAAACAAACTGGTACGTATACTCCCAGCACCCCCTTTTCAAAAAGCTTTAAAATTCCCTGTGTTTTACTTTTTTATATTTTGAATCTCCTTCGTGAAATGATGAAGAAGGTGGAGTATGTAACCCCTTAGACAAATCTCATATCGGCAAAACAGAGGAGATATTAGACGTATAAAGAAAACAAGCATTAGAACCTAACCAAAGGACGAAAAGAAGATGCAAAAATAAATTGTACATGACATGATTGATTTAAGTCGGATCGTTTTTCTTGTAGGGATGATCAAATTATATTTAATGGAGTGGCGTTCTACATTGGATACCTGAAGTTCTCAGAGACTCATCACTTGCCTCTTTGGAGGATTGATGGGATCATTATAACTGCCTTGCTCCATACGGGTCCTGTAGAATTTCTCTATTACTGGATTCACAGAGCTCTGCATCATCATTTTCTATACTCTCGTTATCATTCCCATCATCACTCCTCCATTGTCACCGAGCCTCACACTGGTAACTCGTCTTCAACTATCTTTTGTAGCATTGAGACAATCCATCAACTATCTGCAGATGCTTACATTTTTTTTCTTTTATTTTGGCTGGCAGCTGTGATTCATCCATTTGCTGAGATTGTAACATACTATACGCTCTTTTTTATTCCGTTGGTCACAACAGTATTAACTGGGACGGCTTCTATAGCTTCAATGGTTGCATATGCCATCTATCTTGATTTCATGAACCTCATGGGTCATTGCAACTTTGAGCTAATTCCAAAGTGGATGTTCTCTATCTTTCCCCCTCTCAAGTACTTGATATATACGCCCTCGTGAGTCTTATCGACCCTGTTTTTCAATTTTTATTTATATACCCTCTCAAGACCCTGCTTTGTGGGATTTCATTGAGTATGTTGTTGTCGTTGTTGGACTGAATAGGCAGACAAGTAATCCTGAAGATTTTTTTACTTGTGAACAATCTGTTTTATTCTTTACCACTAATATGAATTCTTTGATGGTACAGGTTCCACTCACTACATCACACTCAATTTAGATCAAATTATTCACTTTTTATGCCAATGTATGACTATCTGTATAGTACAGTGGATAAGTCCTCAGATACACTGTATGAAAAGTCACTTGAGAGGAAAGCTGAATTGCCTGATGTGGTGCATCTAACACATCTAACAACCCCAGAATCGATTTACCATCTTCGACTAGGGTTTGCATCCTTGGCCTCTAAGCCTCACACTTCCAAGTGGTATTTTTGGTTAATGTCACCCCTCACGCTATGGTCATTTTTTATTACTTGGATTTATGGTCACACATTTGTTGTTGAGAGAAATTTGTTCAGGAATCTCAAACTACAAACTTGGGCTATCCCAAAATATAGTATACAAGTAAGAAGTTATTGTTGGTTCTCAGTTATATATTGTTAAAGAGATCAATTGGCCTAATTCTTTTATTTTGTTCAGTACTTTATGCAATGGCAAAGAGATTCTATTAACAATTTGATTGAGGAAGCAATTATGGAAGCGGATCAGAAAGGCGTAAAAGTTTTGAGCCTTGGACTCCTAAATCAGGCAAGTAAAACTATACAAAATCAAATAATGCTTCATTGATGTCTCAAATCACAATTATACACAAATGTAATGTTGTAGCAGGAAAAACAGGTGAATAATAATGGTGAGCTTTACATAAGGAGGCATCCTAAGTTGAAAGTGAAGGTGGTGGATGGGAGTAGTTTAGCTGTTGCTGTAGTCTTAAACTCCATTCCTAAAGGAACTTCCCGAGTGGTACTTAGAGGCCGTTTGTCCAAAGTTGCTTACTCCATTGCCCTAACCTTGTGTCAAGGAGGAACTCAGGTATATATGACTATATACGGATCTCCACAATGATTTTCGTTTCTCCTTCTCTGTTCTCATTGAAATTTATCTATACAGGTTATGATAGATGGAGAAGAGTACAAGAGACTAAAAGCATTACTTAACCCTGAGGTTGCTTCTAATTTGGTCCCTTCAAAATCTTATGCATCAAAGGTATCAACCATGCCCCCTCCCCTGCATATATATATCGCCACAAGAACAAAGAATACTTCTTGATTAAAAGTGTATGCATTATATTGCAGATATGGCTAGTAGGGGACGGATTGAGTGAAGATGAACAACTGAAAGCACCAAAAGGAACATTATTCATTCCTTTCTCACAATTTCCACCAAGGAAAGTTCGCAAGGATTGCTTCTATTTCAACACACCAGCTATGAATATCCCAAAACATCTTGAGAATGTAGACTCTTGTGAGGTTAGAAAGAAATCATTTGAGTATATCGGTGTATGGTACATTAGATAAGTCCTTAGGACATTCAGGACTAATTTTGTTATAATTCCAGAACTGGCTACCAAGAAGGGTGATGAGTGCGTGGAGAATAGCCGGGATTTTGCATGCATTGGAAGGTTGGAATGAGCATGAATGTGGTAACAAGATGTTTGATATTCAGAAAGTATGGAAAGCAAGCCTTCAACATGGTTTTAGCCCATTGACAACGCCTTCTGCTATTGAAGCAGAGGCTTAAAAACACTACATTCTACGTCTTCATCATGATCATATCTTGAATCAGTAATGACTAACTAGTTTGTCATCCTATCTCAAGCATGGATGGTAAATACAATCAATAAGACTAGGGAAAGCCATTGACTGATATTATTTTCCATAATTATTGTAATTCTACAAATAAGCAGTTTTGTGTTGATCTCAATTCGAATTTCTATCTCTTGACTGTTAATTTCCACTCATGATATATACCCATGCCAACAGTCAAAGTCATTGAGGTTCCTTTGAAGCTATAAGTGTCCATTTATCAATCTTTCTTTTCAATCATTTCAAACTCAAGTTATATATCTATAAAGTTCAAATTCAATTTGCTTTTATCTGTTCATAACTGGGCTATCATTTCCTTAATTTTTCATTTTTTGAACCTTTACTGAGTTATACAATAAGTTGAAATAATAGTTAGGCTTACCTCAACACCATTAGTAACTCCTATGTTATTCTTATATTTCCTGGGCTAATTTTGCCACTCCTCTGTCTAAGTCTATGTAAAGTTATTATTTTTTACTTTTTCTTAAAACGCAAGAGTAGTTATTACTATACTTGTAAGAGCATGTTCAATGGAGATCATTTGGTTGAGATCTTCACTTTATATGCATTTGGTTGGTTATGGTTGGATGATTGTGAATGTAAAGAAAATAACAGATAAATAAGAATAAATATGTGATGTGGAATCAACTCACTTTTTCTATATTTTTTCTCTGTCAAAGCTCGATCTAGAGGTGATAACAATCATCTTGATCAGTGCTCACAAAAAACATAATATGAATTAATACAACTGGACAATAAAAGAAGCAGGACAATTTTCTGTGATGTTATTTCAAAAGAATTTGAAAGGGTTACGTGGTCAGTAGTTTTAATTTAGAAAGGGCCTGAAAATGGTCTAACTCAATGATGATGTTGTATCAAAAACGCTAATAAAAAATGTATCCCAGATATCATATACGTAAAATAAGGGAGGCGAGGGTGTTATATCTTAAATAGATGTTGTTATCTCGAATAAATTAATTTAATTTTGAGTTTAAATATTTTAAATATATATCAAAATCTGACAAGATTCATAATATTACAAATCTTAATTAAATAGACAAAAGTAAGATGGATTAGAAAAGGGGATTCAAAGTCACTCCACTACTAGCAGTCTGGCAGACATGAGATCCAGGCCTGTTACGCTTGGGAGAAGGACTTGTCTCATTTAGATTCACAAACGAAATACTAATAAAAATATCAAAACAAATCGCCAAAAAAGACAGAAAACTCTTAAGTATGCAAACAGAAAACTCAAAACTCTGCAGATCGAAAACCAGTGATTGAACGGTGGCCGGAAGTATACTGATACTGTGAAAGAGAGACGGAATTGTGAAGAGGGAAAACAACTCTTGCTAAAAAAAACTCCAAAAGAAAAGAGATGACTGGTGAAGTTCCTTTAGCAAGTGTTGTTTCTCCACTTCCCCATCTCTAGTTAGCTGCAGTTGTCATGCTAGGGTTTCAACTCACATAACATATTCATATATATATATTGATATTTGAAGGTAATTGAACCCTTTTCTTTCTTCTTTTTTTGTCGGGCCGAATTTAGAGTTGGGTGCCCGTGAGGCCCAAAATTTCTTACCAAAATGTACCATCGACCAAAATAAAAGATTACATGTAAATATATACATGCACTTTTTTTTCTCAAAAGTAAACATCGACAGATTATAAAGCAACTGAAAATTTAAGGCAAAATAAAATAAAGGTATAAATCTAAACTTTAAGTTAAGTACGAAACTAACGTATATTTCTCTCGTTTTCTCTGTTTAATATATAGTATTCCCTCGTCTCATTTCATTTGAAGTTTCATTTGAATCGTGCACGGTTAGTTATTTGCCTCAAAAAAGTTATTTCAAAATAATTTACATATTAAAAATTCAAACCTGAGAGAATTACCAAATTAAACCCTTAACATTAAGGAAAAATCTCTTTATAATATTGTTCATTTTATATAATTTGTTTGAATTTTTTTAATTTGACTGTCATTTGTTTATTTGGTAGTTTTCCAATAAAGATTAATAATGACAATATTAATGATGGCGAAATGATATTAGAAAGCAAAAACGAAGTAGAATATAGAAAGGGGTGAAGGTGGTGGCAGAAACATTGGGCTGGTGAAGAAAGGTGGAAGATTAAGGTGGTGTTGAATTTTGAGTAACAAGACTCTCTACTAAAGATTTTCTTCTAATTTTTTTAATAGATTTTTGCTAAATTTTTAAAATGTTGACATATCAATTCGTGAATGGCTTATAATAATGTGCTTTATTTCACGCGCTTCTCAAGAATGTAAAACATATTTGATATCATATCGTCAAAAAATATTTAATAGGTAGATATTTTGAATAAAATAAATATTCAATAGATATAAAATTAATTAGAATGTTTAAGTAAATTATGAAAATACGATTTAAATATATGTAAATGACTTAAGCCTTTATAAAAAAAAACAACATACATAATATAACTTATGATAAAATAAAAATAAAAAATAAATAAAGGGACGCAAGGGGTTGGGGTAGGGGGAGACAAGCAGATATTGGACAACAAATGTCATTTTTCTGAAATAGATAACAGATAACAGATCTGATTTTGGATTTGTTCCTTTGTCTTTTTCTTTTTCTTTTTTCACTTCTTAAGATTCTTTCAGAAATATTTACGTAAACAAAATATTAAAGGAAAACACCAACTTGTATGCTTGAATTATTGTATTATAATAAATAAAACAATTTAAGAAGATGATCTAAAGTTATGTCATAGACATGCAAATGAGAAACAAATTATTTATATCATTAGGTATATTCTAAAATAAAAATAACAATTTTCATTATTTCAAAAGTCCACGAATATTCTCAAAAATTAACAACTTATTTTTTTAGTAACGTTACATTGGATTGAATTTTTCGCCTAAATGTTGTCAACTAAAATTTACTATAAGAAACTAGATATTTAATGACACAAAAGTCACCATAAAATTTCAGAATATCACCACAAAAGATTTTATTAAATTTTAGCAATGAGTAAACGCTGCAATAACCACATGATTTTGAGGGACAACTAAAAGTCGCAACTAAAATCTGTTTTTTTCAATAAAAATATGCTAATTAATTCTTTATTATAACTCTAAAATCAATATTCAAACAAGTATTACGAATAAAAAAGATATCCAACATTATTATTTAAAGCACCAAAATTACTTTTCAACTTGAATCAACTAACATACAATGATATAAAAACAAATTAGATAGTGTCTTCAAATTTCTGCTTAATCAATATTATTTGTAATTTTTTATACAACCCATACTTGCAATTTTTTATACAACCCATACGCGCACTGTCCCACATAGCTTTATATTCTCACTCATTCTGCATTTGCTCATTTGTCATTCCTATTGTGTTGATGCAACTAAAAATTAGCATATCAAGTTGAGGAAAATACTTCGAATATAAATATGGTAAATAATTATAGAAAAACTGTAGTTCAAAAATGAAAGAATTTTTTCATTTTGTAAACAATAAATAGTAGTATGAATATGTTATATGTTTTTATTCGATTCAGAGTTAAAAGTTAAAAAAATTGAGTATTTCTTTTAAAAGAACAACAAATTTGAGTATGAAATCAAACGATAATATTTAGATAAATTTATTACAGTGTTAAATTCTATGTATAAGACTTTGTCAAAATGAGCCCTATAAGGTCCAAGAGGAGCTCAACATAAATGGAGACCCAAAAAAAATTCAATTAGAGGCCTAAAATCTTTTAACTAATGCAACTATTGTATGAATTATTAACATTATTTCATATGTATTAAGTTGGCAAAATTGCTTATAAAACTTTTTTTTTTTTAATTTTAAAAGCACATAAAATACATCAATCTAGACAAGTTTGCAATTCACTATATTCAACATATTTTTACTGTTGATTCATATTTTTGACAGGGTGTTATTCTAACTAATTATGGAGTATCAAAGAGGTTTGAAAAATAATAATGTGAGTGTTAGCTTCGAGAATGCAAGAAAACAAGACAACGTTTTCATGATTTTTTTTCTATTTGATTGAAGTTAAGAAGAATAAAATGATATAATTTTTAAAAATACATTATCATAAATAATTAATTTTTCTATAAAAAAATTAACATATAATTTATTTTTGATAAAAGTTTAAATGCCCTTTAAGGTTAGTGACCTAAGACATATGCTTATTTCTATAAGAATTGAGTAGGGGTGCTTTTTTTCCCCAGCTTATAAGCTGTTTTAAGTTGACCACATTTTTATCTTTTTGCCCTTAATATTTTTATACAATCTCCAAATTATCCACATAACCCTAACATCTTTTTCTTCTATTTATCTCTTTTCACGTGTGGATGATAGACAATTATTATTACTAATGAATGAAAATAAAATAAATCTTAAATCTTTCAAGTGATCTATTCAAATTATATATTATTAAAATGTAAAATAAGTTGCACATATAACTTAAATAAAAATTTATTACTTTTATAAATAATTTGTGATAATAAAGAAATATGTGAATGATAGACAATTATTATTATCTATAGATGAAACTAAAATAAAATCTTAAATCGTTCTTTAATCAATTCAAATTATATATCTTTAAAATCTATAATAAGTTTATATTCCTCTTATAAATAATTTGTGATGAGAAAGAAATATGTGAATGATAGCAAAATATAATTATTTATGGCTGTAAAATATAAATTATTTAACTTTTATTATGTTAACAGCTTTAAGGGTATTTCAGACATTTTGATTTAAAAAATTGTTTATCAGCACTTATTTGCCAAACACATCAACAACTTTTTTTTAACTTTAGCACTTTTATCCAAACGCATAACTGCTCATTTTAAAAATAAGTTTCAGCACTTTCAAAAAGTACTTTTTTAAAGCTGCTTTTATTAAGCTCATCCAAACGGACCCTAAAGTTCATCTCAAAATGAGCCTTATAAGGCTCGCTCTGAGCCTAGGAGTCTTCTTTTCAAAAAAAAAAAAGTGTCGATTCAGATTCTTTCTTCATTATACTTAATCGTTTTGTCCTTATGTTTTCACATTTATCTTTCTTCTATTTTCATTATTTATATGTAAATAAAAATGTAATTGACATGGTCAAGTTTCATAGTTTTTTAAATATAATTTGATGATATCGAGGACAAAATATTGGAACGTAAACAATATATAAAGCATAAAAAGAATTTTTTTTCTTTTTTATGTCAACAAGAGCACACATTTATTTAAAGAAAAAACGCACGTCTTCTGGTGGCCCTACAACCTAGTTACAATGAACAGTAGAAACAGTTTAGATCTAAACAGTTGTATTATGTTTCTAATACTAAGGGATCGTTTGGTTACTGGATAAGGATTGAGTTATTCAAGTATTAAATATTGCATAAGCTTTACCATGTTTGGTAGCATATTTTTGTTAAAGTATAAAATTCAACACACACAATACTATGTTTGGTTATAAAATTAGAAAATCACATAACTAATACATGTTTAAGTTATGAGTCAATCTATGTATTATTTTATGGCAGGGTAAAAGATGGAATAAGTTATACCTGAATAACTAATACCTGAATAAAAATATGTATTGACAATTTTACCCTTCACTCTCAATCAATATACACCACAGGCTTTTAGATAAACATTCACATCCTTTATCCATCTGTAAATCTAGAGAATGGTTCTTGAAGCGAAGGCTCCAAATTTCTATATTATAGATTATTGAAGTGAAGGCTCCAAATATAATATGTAACATTAGTACGCGGTGTTGCTCAATGTTAACTTATATGTATCTATTTTTGTTATGTGTACACATAATTATATGTACTAGCATATCAATAACTTTCAACTATTACAATATTGATCCCGTATTAACACATGTCATATATTGGTTCAACTATATGAGGAAGTTGAAAAATGTGGCATTCAAGTTTCCGTTTAAAACTTTGCCTAAGCAAAATGCAAAAAACAAATAAAAATACAATGGTAAGAAAGCTCTAAGATATAACAATACAAATAAATTATTTTTTAACAAGTATATAATGTTTATTAATTTTTAATATAACAAACATCAGCCAAAAAAATCATTAAACTCTGTATAATTAAACACTGCATAATTAAATCCCGCATAACTAAATCCTACATAACTAATACCTGTATAACTAATACCTGCATAACTAATACCTGCATTACTAATACCTGCATAACTAATACCTGCATTACTAATACCTGCATAACTAATACCTGCAACCAAACGGCCCCTAATTGTTTTTTAAAAAACAACAGGTCATAAAGTTCATTCTGCATATGATTTAGGATTATCCAAATTACTTTCTCTCCCTAATTATTTATACATTTTTTAATAGATATAATTATTAAGAAAATAATTATTAACGGATCAAAAATTAATTAAGATAACCCCCTCTCTATCAACCCTTTATCTACCCCACCTCTCTACCCCCCACGCCCTTCTACCCCACCCCTCCACTTCTACCCTCTACCTCCCCCATCCCCACACCCCACTACCCTCTCACCCCCTTTCTCCCTACCCCCTCTACCTTCTACCCCCTACCCTTTTACTCCATATAATATGTAAAAAAAATTATATTTATTTTAAATTTTAAAATAATTAGATAGAACTAATAGAAAAACAAATAATTATGACAAAGTACCTAATTGACTCAATAGATTTTTAATTTCCATACATTCAATGAACCGACCTTTCCGGTAGCTGTAATTAACGTTCGCAATTATTGGTGTACTTTATCGGTTCCAGTTTACATTATTTATCTTTTGCCAAAAATAGTATATATTTCACTAAATTTATTTTTTTTAAACTCTATAAATTAAACTGACTCATATAAAAATAGAAATGATTGGATAGTAAAAACTCATTTACCTGTAGTATAATTTGTTTCTCCTACATCTTTAGTAATTTTTTAAAAAAAACACAAATTTCAACGTCATTTAATAGCACATTTTACATATATTTTTTATAAAATCACGAAATTCAAAATTTCATATTATTTTTAAAAAAAAATATATACCAAATTAAAACCACGCTTCAATCACGCATTGTTGGTCAAAAACAACAACCGCTCATAATAAACTTCCGTACCACCACCACTATCCACTTTCTCTTCTCCAAATTCAATTTTGACTATTAATGTAGTAATAAAGAAAATTACAAAAAAAATCTTTCTTCTTTTTCGTTGAGCAATACATATAATAATTTCTTCAGTTTTTTTTTACCTACAGAGACAGCTCAAACTAACAATTAATAGACAAATATACCTAAACTAAACGAGAAACAAAACATTCTCGTTAAAGGCTAAAAAAAAAATTAAATCAAATCTGAATTAGTCGAATTACAATAAATAAAATAATTCAAAGATGGCCTAAAACACCGCTGTCGAACAAAACTAACATGAATTCTTCAGCACGAGTATTGATCTTAGCAATAAATTCTTCACAACGTGAAAGCACAAATGAAAAAAGGGTGTTTTGACCTTGTCTCTTGGGAAGTTCATCAGTAACTTGCCTTCTGCAGATTGGGCACGTCCAATTCCACTCTAGCCACGCATCCACGCACATCGCGTGGAATGCGTGGCCACACTTGGGCAGTTGCCGACACTTGTCGCCACTGTTCACCTCGTCGAGGCACACCGCACAGTAACAGTAACCGATTTCCTCGACGACGACGTTGAACGGCGGCGGCAGATAGTTGTCGGGACTGAACCAACGGAATTTGATAGTGGAAATTAAGAAAATAGCGATGGCGGTAGCGGTAAACGTGGCTAATGGCTCAAAATGAAAATACATGTTTCTCTCTCTATCTATCTATGTTTTGATGAGAACGCGAGGCGACAGTACTATTATACAAAAGTTACAAACAAATAAATACAATAAGTTTTGGATTTATTATTTGCTAGGTCTATCCTGTCCTTTTTTTTTTGTTTAATAAATATCAAATGATATTTATATTACTTTTGAAATATTACTAGTTGGGAACTTCAAAATATAAGTTGCAAAGAGTACTTCCACGTATTCCATACACATACCGTACCACCCATAAAAATAATTTACTTTTTTTTATTTTTTCACTCAATATTTTGTATTTATATGACTCTGTTATATTTATATCAAGTAGGGCCTAAGTCGGAAGGGGTAGCACACCTAGTAAGGATATTCTTATACTCAACTTAAAATTACGTAATTAATAAAAAAAACAATTTCATACATTACATTTTTAAGTGATACGGATAATTTTAAATTGCAAAATGTACTCTCTTTAAAGTGTGGTATGGGTAAATTCGAAGAGAGCGGGCTTTGCTTTGAAACCAAGTCACCTTTAGAGTGATTTTCAAGTTGTAGTTACTTTGTAATGAATGAAAAAGACTTTAATGACTTTACTAAAATGAAAATATAAAATAACTTTACTAGGTAATTTTATTAAATTAAATAATTGTTCGAAAAATAAACTCTACCAAAAACGGAAGGGGGAAATTTAATTATTGTTTAAATTAAAACAAAAATCGAGTTGATTGTAGAAATAAAATTAATCAAGCTTCCTGATATGTTCAAAAGAAAAAAAAAACTTCTATTTAATTGTACACTAATGTGTTTCTTTTTAATGGTAGGAAAATGCTAAATAATCAGAATTTGGTCAGAAAATTAAAAAATTATAGTATTTTTATGGAAAAATTTCACATATAGCCACTTAAAAATAACTAATTACTCTGCATAGCTATAGTTTGATAATTAAAATTCGTAGCTACATGCTATTTGGAGGAGAAAGGCGAGCGAGACTGGGAGACAGAGGAGAGAAGCGAGAGAAAGTGGGAGAAAGGTGAATTGTATATGTAAATTGGTTAGATAATTGTATATATTATACATATGTAATTGAATATATGGAAAGAGAGATTGGGAGAGGGAGGAGAGAGGCGAGCGAGACTGGGAGAAATAGGAGAGAGGCGAGCGACATCGAGAGAAGGAAGAGAGTGGGAGAGAGGTGAATTGTATATGTATATAATTGTATATAACTGTATATTATACATATACATTTGTATAAATGACAAGCGAGTTGGGAGAGGTAGGAGAGAGGCAGGCGAGATTGAGAGAGGAAGGAGAGAGGCGAGGGAGATAGGGCAAAGATTGGGAGAGAGGTGAATTGTATATGTATATAGGCTAAAAAATTGTATATTATACATATTTATTTGTATATCCTAACGAATTATACATATACAAGCATGACTAATTATACAAACTCGAAATCAACCAACGTAATTAATGTATAATGTTAGTCGCGATTAGTAATTATAGCAAACTATAGCTATGATGAGTAATTAAATAATATAAGTTTGTTTATCCGCGTAATTTTCTTTTTTTTATTTGTAAATAAATTGATATTATTTTTTTAATTAAAAATATTAAAATCAAAAGGATAAAAATATTTAAAAATAAATAACATAAACAAAATATCATTCTGATCAAATTTTCTGATCGAAAACCAGAATTTTTTTATAAAATGATTATAGAAGTTTTGCATGGCAAACATCAATGTAATCACCATGACATTGACTCTCTCGAATGTTGAAAAATCTTAAATTTAGTTAATTTTTTTTATATACGTGGAAATATGAAATTATGCAATTTAAGTGGGTCGCAATTCAAGAGTGAATGTGCCGAAGCTCGCAGCAGCCAAATGAGAATTGCCGTGTGTGAAGAAAGTGTTAAGAGTGAGATAATTCACTTACGCAACTATACTATATTGGTCAGAGATAATACAAGTGTTTGAATAAGCAAATTAGATTTTTATTTTAAAACATTAATTTAAATAAATTATTTATCCGCTTAAATTTATTTTGAAATTGAAATGAATATCATAATTATACCTTATTATAATTAAATTTATTTAAATCTTACAAAGTTCCAAATTCGTAAACTTTTTTTAATGAATTAGATGTGTACTTAACAAATCCGGTTAATAAAATAAATTAATTTTAACCTATTCAAAATTAAATAAATTAGCTGGAGCAAAACAAACACGGAACTCATCAAGGAAAAGACGCGCACAATACAACAAGTACAATAAGTTCAAAATCACAGAAAATATCAAAGATGCCCTCCTCACCAGATATGAGTGGCACTTCGTTATATACTCCCTCCGTTTTAATTTATTAGGCAGTTTCAAAATTTTGTGATTTAAATAAATTAATTTTAATTTTAATTTTTTACGTGACATATCTAAGATCATAAAATTAAAAAAACTTTTGAATATTTACGTAATGTTAGTTTAAAATCACAAAATTTAAAAGTTTTCTTTATTTTTTAAAATTTTATGTCAAATCAGGTCATTTTTTTTAAACGAAGAGAATACTTTTTATTTAATTTATAAATATATAAATTTTATTTTAAAAAGAAAATCTCTCGCCTATGAATCATCAATCAAATTTCAATTATTTAATTTTTAAAAAGTGAAAAGCGTCTTATAAATTGAGATAAAAAATACGAGTTACGAAGAAAAAGAGAATTATTATTCCATGGGACCTGTTCTAAACCTAACTTTTATATCACTGTTTTAACTTTTTCAAAGAAATGAGGGGGCAAACTTTTGCAAGACGTCGGAGAAGAAAAAATTTATCAAATCACTGTACTGCTTGATATTTAAGCTAATTTGAATTTTCAATAGAATGAATGTGAAATAAAAAAATAGTCAATAATACATATGCTTCATAATGATCTTTTAATGAATTACAGGAAAAATCATTTCCTCCTATGAATAAAGTTAAATCATAATACTAAATTTGATACATAGATTATAAAAAGAATTTCTAAATTATAGGGAAGGAAAAAAAATAAAATTCAAGTTCGGGGCAAAATTACGCTTTCGATCAAAGTCATCATGAGTTCTTCTGTAAAAGGACTAAAAAACTTGACCATAAAATCTTCACTCCGGGTAATAAGATAGGACAAAACAGTATTTTCACCTTGTTTCTTAGGTAGATCATCAGTAACTTGCCTTCTGCAAATTGGGCACGTCCAATTGCGCTCTAGCCACGTGTCCACACACTCGACGTGAAAAACATGACCGCATTTCGGTAGTTTCCGGCAATCCTCACCGCCGATAACATCGTTCAGGCAAACGACGCAGCAATTCTCTTCGCTGTAGTTTTCTTCCACCGTGAACGGCGGCGGTAGGCGATTGTCGGGGTTGAACCACCGTAATTTGATCCCGCAAATTATGAAAACGGTGACGGTGGTGATGGTTGTGATGGTCGTTATTAATAGCTGAAAATTAAAATCCATTGGATTCCGATCAGAAATTTCCCCAATTTTTATGTTCGTAAGAAGAAAGAAGAAAAAGGGAAGGTGAAGTGGAAAAATACAAATGAATGATCTGTCGAAATTGGAAATTGAAACTGTGTTTTGACAAACAAAAAAATACACAACGAACTTGACCAGACTGGATGAATCGTAGATACCTTTATCTTTCGTCCTTTTTTATATTTTATTTAGATTTAGAAAATTAATTAATCAAAGCGAAATGGATAAGACTAAGCCGGTGAATAGACTCCTTGAGTCACATATATATATATATATATATATATATATATATATATATATATATATAGCTATCGGCTCGTTTGATGTGAAAGATTAAAAATAATAGATAAGAAAATAGTGATGGATAAAAAAAATTGATATTGTTTGATTGTTATATTTGAGATAATTTACCTCACTATTATATCATATTGATGGAATAAGTTATTCCTTATACACAGAGGGATAAATTATCCCATCAGAATAGCTAACCTCGAGATAATTTATCTTGTGATATCCAACAAAATGACTCTTTGATATTCACACAAAAATCTTTATTTACACGCATAAGAAAATACTATCATCATTTATTCAAATTAGTACAACCATGATATTGATATCGAAAAAGGATCACGTATTAACAATGCTTTAAATAAAAATTACCATTAATGGCATAATTATATAAGGTTTTAGTTAAGTTTTAAACAAATGTGTGACCTTTTCTTGGATTAAATCACATAAACTTAACCAACGTAAAAAAGTTTGATACGATAAAGAAAGAGTTAGTTTGAATAGTACGCGTAAGCACTCCTCACTTTCAATCTTAAAATTATGAGTTTGAGTTATCAAAGAAGCAAAATCATGAACAGAAAATAAATTAAAATAGGAAAGAGTTAATGCAATTTAATAATAAAATTTTCACAGACCAATTTGTACTAATTAATTTAAATAATTTGCGTCTCTACGAAGTGAGCATCTTGCTGTTTGGTTAAATAAAGTGTTAACGTAAATGAGATGAAGCATAATTTGAGTATTTCCCGGGACGTGTACACCATGTTTCATACTTCTATGTCTTAACTTTGTGGCCTGTGCTAGTTATTGTTTGATGAAACAATAATTTATTTATTTTCATGTAGTTGTGTTAATTTAAAATAGATTTTGCAATTTTGAGTTCATTTTTTAAAATTGTATTGAGTAAATTTTACTTTTTTTTGGATCAAATAGAGAAACGAAAATATTAAAGTGGTTCTAAATTCAAAAAATCATCTGACAAACACACGGCACATCACAAATTCACATATGGGAAATCCATTTTACCCTATGAATTCTCTTTAAAATCTGATCCAATTTAAAGATTTTATTTACTCACTTCGTTACAGAATATGTCATTTTTAATGTAAATTAATATTGTATTAATTTAAAATTTTAATTAAATTCACATATTTTAAAATTATATAAAAAATATTACTCTCTTCATTTCCCATTTATTTGTCCTTTACCTTTTTTTTTAAGTCAATTTTAAAATCAAACATGCCAAGTATATATTAGGTGAACTACAGCTGGTGATTGGTATATGCCATTAGGAGTACTTCTCTTTATAGTCTTGGTTGTATTTGAAACTAAAGATGAATGAGTTACGTGTAGTGGTCCTTTTATATTAAATTAAGCACCAATTTTATTACTATGTTGTTCACCTAATTAACTCATATATACAATTCTAGATCGCCAAATAATTTGGAAGGAAATGTAATGTAATCGTCATTTATATTCAAATCGTATTTAAGTTGAACATTCGACATAAAATTTTATAATTCATATATTATTATGCATTTTATTTGTCACTTTGTACTATCATAAAATTTTTAGTTGAATGCCTAAATTCTATGAATTAGGAGTAAGAAAGATAAAAATAATAATCAAAAATTCCAAAAGAGCAATAAAATTCATTTAAAAATTAAAATAACAATATTTAAAAGCTCAAATTAACGCTTGAAATTGAGGTTTAACTGAAATAAGGCTCACCTTACCAGGCGCATAGAACTTGGGCCTTCCCTAAAAAAAGATATTTAAAAAATAAGTTTTTTCATTACTTTTCTTTTGGAAGTTAATTTTTTTATTTAAAAAAAAAACGTTTTTTTAAAAAGTTAAAATAATAATAAAAAAATACATTTTCCCACTCAGACAGGTGGTCCCAAGTAGCTACTTAAGTTATTGTTGTGACTTATACTAAATGTTAAAAGTTAAAAATAATGGTGTAAATATCATCTCTCTATAGGACCATCTTAATTTGTTGTGGTTCTCTTTGTTTTTAGTCCAAAAAAAGTTAACCCGAGGGGTAGCTCGGCTGACAAAGGTCTGATGACAAAGTTTTTTATGTCGTCAGTTTAAACCTTTGCAGGATTACTGGAGGCATTACAAATCGATCGCGTCTTCAGGGTTTCGTGGAACTAACTATGGTGAACCCGCCTTAAAAACAGTGGAACCCGGTGGATACAACTAGTTGAATTCGCAAAACGATATTCGAAAGTCACGACAAAAAAAACAAAAGTCCAAAAAAAGTTGAAAATATTACGCACGGAACCCGATGGATATAACTAGTCGGATTCGCAAAGCGATATTTAAAAACCACGGCTAAAAAAAAAAAGTCCCAAAAAAGTTGAAAATATTAAAGAGAGAATATAATCGAGGTAAACGTGAAATAGGGTTACACTTACTAGTCCTTGTCAATTGTACGATATAAGAGTTTCTTACATGATATGAAGCCACTTTATTAATAATGTAAACCATTAATATTTTTTCATATAGTTTTAATTTATGAAAATTCAGTCTGTAACAAAAATTGAGAATGCAGTAGTTTAACTAACATAGAGAATTATAAAGTTCGATATGTTTCTCCTCATCTTCTTGTCGGCCATAGTTTCTACATCTGCATATAAACAAAAAAAACTTTACTTTATATAATACAAATAAAATTCTCTAGTGGCTTCACTCTTAGAGCCTGTTTGGCTCAGCTTAAAAGCTGGTCAAACTGACTTAAAAGCTGGTTTTTGACTTATTTGACTGTTTGGCAATACTCAAAACAGCTTTTTTTAAGTTAAAAAAAACTTATTTTAAGCCAAAAGTTAAAAGCTGGGGTAGGGGTGCTTTCTTTTTTTTAGCTTATAAGCTGTTTTAAGTTGACCACATTTTTATGTTTTTTCCCTTAATATTTTTATACAATCTCCAAATTATCCATATAACCCTAACATCTCTTTCTTCTATTTTTCCCTTTTCACGTTTGACATAACAACTTCAGCACTTTTATCCAAACGCATAACTGCTTATTTTAAAAATAAGTTTCAGCACTTTCAAAAATACTTTTTTAAAGCTGCTTTTATTAAGCCCATCCAAACGGACCCTTAGAGGCTATTTGGTTCAGCTTAAAAGCTGGTCAAACTGATTTAAAAGCTGGTTTTTGACTTATTTAGCTGTTTGGCAATACTCAAAATAACTTATTTTAAGTTAAAAAAACTTATTTTAAGTCAAAAGTTAAAAGCTGGGATAGGGGTGCTTTTTTTGTAGCTTATAAGCTGTTTTAAGTTGACCACATTTTTATGTTTTTGCTCTTAATATTTTTTATACAATCTTCAAATTACCCATATAACGCTAACATTTCTTTCTTCCATTTTTCCCTTTTCACGTTTGACATAACAAATTCAGCACTTTTATCCAAACGCATAACTGCTTATTTTAAAAATAAGTTTCAGTACTTTCAAAAATACTTTTTTAAAGCTACTTTTACTAAGACCATCCAAATGGACCCTTAAAACAGCTGAAAATGGACGGCGCACATGCTTCATAGCCTTCCTCAAGGAGACAAAGTTCCATTAAATTATTAATTTATCTATAATTGTTCAGATTAAAATAAATTGAATTAAATATAAGTTAAAGTGTGATTATGATTCAATCATCTAGCTTTAATTGTATATAAGTTTCTTTGTTTTGTTACTATACTATGTATAGAATATCAAATTAAAACAAAAGATATTTTCAAAAATTATTTTGGTAACATTTTTTATAGATTAGTTTGGCTACATATTAGCTTAATTTTTTTAGAGCTTAAACATATTAAGTTAATAAATGATGAATCAATATTAATACAAACTTAAACGAAATTGATTTTACCACCACTCGAAAGAAAGCTAATATATTGAGAAGATTATCTAAATTTTCATAAAAAAAAAATATAACCACATCAACCCAATAACTTTTTTTAAAATTATAAAAAATATTATATATATATATATATTATATATATATATAATATATATATAATATATATATATATATATATATATATATATATATAAGACGGAATTAAACAATATATTTTCAATATAAAGAGAATAAGAGATAGTAATTGACAATGATAAGAGAAGAACACCTCAGCCAACTGTTTGTACTAATATATTTTTCGGATATTTCTCGAAATTTAAGATTTATATCTACTAAAATCTCCCTAAATTAATATTTACTAATTAATAATTTCTAAGATTATATTCTCCTTGACCATATTTTTACTTTTAATTGTCTCAATTTATTTGTCTATTTTGACAAATTAAAAAAGGAGAAAAAGATTTTCTATTTTCTTATTACATCCTCATTTACTTCTTGAAGTTTAAACTTCCCACAACATTGATTAATTATCTTGAGTAAATTTATTTTGAAATCATAACTAAAAGAGCAAAATTGTAATTTCATAATGCTAATCATTATTGTATTAATATGTTTGTCATTTCTAAAGTGAACAACTAAATAGGAACAGAGAAAATAATATCTTTCAATTCTAATTTGAGTCAATAGAAAAAATCATCATTTCGATAAAATAACAAGATATTATTTTTTTAGAAGATCTATATAAATATATCCCATTAATATATTTTTTTGGTAACTAACGGTTTTATTTAATTACAAGAGCAAGCATTATAAATCGAGTTGCCAACACAGCAAGCTTAGTTCTTTAGATGAATCTCATACTACTATAGCTCTAACATATCATTGTTCAACACTTATAGCTAGGTAAAATATTCCTAATGCTAAGCTGGGATCTTATTATAATTATGTAAGCTAAACTCTTTTGACACATCAAAATATAACATGATCCTTTGTTGTTTCGACTATAATAATCCTTCATTAATATTATAAATTAATAATTTTAAATATAAATATGTCAACAAAAATTTAGTAAAATATAATTCTATTATATTCTTTCTTATTAAACTTCAAATATATTGAAAACTCATCTCTGACTTTTTATAGCATCACAAAAGTTTCACTATTGTCTTTTCTAATTGCATCACAAAATTGCGAAGAGTTCTAGATGCAAGTGTTTCCTTTCGTGTAATTGATTCCAAATGTATTTGTAGCATATTCAACTTTATCATTAACATTATTTTTCCAGTTATATCGACAATTTGTTCTAAGCTCTAGACCTCTGCACATGTATTATTTTCATCCATCAAATAGGTTATTAACGTCCATTATATTGTCCTAACCGGGATAATTAATTATTACCTCAAGTTTATGAATGACGTTACAACAAGTGGATTCTTTCAAATTCTTTGAGATTTCATACCTAAATAACTTTTCTGTGTTGAAGCACACTTTAAATCAATAAATATTAATTTATTAATTAAATAATTCCTATACAAAATAATAATATTTTGTGATCGCGCCTACTAATTTAGAGAGGTTTTACTTTAAGTTTATTTTGATCGTATTTTTGTTAAAAATTTGTTAATTATTATGACTTATACTACTTATTATGTATTTTATAAATATATATAAATTTCACAAATAACTTGATAATTTTTGCAAAAACATAAACGATGAGACTCTTGAAAAATTAAAATATCACAAAAATTAAATAACAATTATGAAATAAAGTATATGATTATAATTTTATCCATTATTTGATTGGGATATTAATTAGTCTTTGAATTACTTATCTACATTTTTATCATAATAATAATATAAGTTTCTAATACACATGATATAACTTAATTCAGAATGATTAATTTCTACTACTTATTCTTAATCGAACGACAATCTATTTGGAAAATTTATTTAACCATTTATATAACAATGATGAATAAGTTTCTCATATATATGATGAGATAAATTGTCTCAGTAAAGCTAATTATCAAAAGATAATTAATGCTGAAATAACTTGTTTCCAACCAAACTTGTAACATAATAGATTCCACCTTGTTTTGGTTGAGAACTTGTTATCCCACTACTATGTATACGAGTTAACTTATCCATTATAATGGTACAAGTAGTGGGATAAATTATCGTGAACATGACTATAACTTATTCATTTGAATGTTATTTTAAAAAAATAACGGTTAGATCTATAAAAACGTGTTTTAAAAAATAAAAATTAAAAGAAACACTGAGAAATCGTTATTCTTAAATTCAAAAATATTAGAAATTAATTTAAAAAAAATATATATTTTCAAAAATGATCTTGTTGACTATCTATGGTTAATAGTTAGGGCCCGTTTGGCCATAAATATATTTGGGAAAAATTTGGCAAATAATGTTTGTCCATACAATTTGCCATTATTTGGCAAATATTTTTGGCAAATATCCCAAATTTCCAAATACTAGTTTTTTCTAGTATTTGGGCCAAATCTCATTATTTGGGATATTTTGAAAATTAAAATTTTACCCTAATCTTTTATCTTTTACAAAAACACCCTCTCTAGTTGTTGCTTGCGTTGTATTACATCATTTTTTACGTGAACACCAAAATAGTGATGAAATATTTAGTGAATATTAAATAATGATATGATTGTTGATGAAAATTATTCAAAATTAGCTTTAGGTAACAAAGTCATGTACTTTGTCTACTTCACGATACATGGAATAATTCTTGTTGCACTCACTCTAAATTACCACATTGTTTTAGTGTCATGGACATTAGTTGTTATTGTTGTAACGAACATTCAATTGACTTGTAATACAAACTTTTAGTTAGTTTTGATAGTTTTTAAAACTTGTGCGTATAAATCATATTTTCTAAAAAGGTGAAATATATTTCCCAAATTTTATGACCAAACAGATGGTGAAATTTCACCCAAATTTCACTCAAATAATATTTGCCAAGAATATTTGGAAATCTATGGCCAAACGCTAGCTTAATCTCTTTAAAAAATTCGGAAGACTTTCATATGTGTTTTCTCTATCTTAGCCTTAGGACCTCAATAGTCAATACGGACAACTTACGCAGCGTTTTGGACGTTTCCTTTTAGGAAGCTATGGATTTTCAATTTGAGGTATTGCTCGCTGCCACAACCACCGATTTATTGATTTGCGGCATCAAATTCCGGTGGTTCTGCCGCCCCGACAATCACCTACCACCGCCGTTCACCGACGAAGCGAGATACTGCGCCGTGTGCCTCTACGACGTTATTAGCGGCGAGAATTGCCGGAAACTGCCGAAATGTGGGCACGTGTTCCACGTGGAGTGCGTGGACGCGTGGCTACAAAGCAATCGGACATGTCCACTCTGCAGAAGGCAAGTTACTGATCAGGGGAGAGGCGAAACCGTAATTTCGCGGGCGGAGGATTTTATTTTGGAAAAGATTTATAATCCTATTACTGAGATAGTCACAGTGCTTGTGTCCGGCGGTATGTCTCTGGCACATCCATGAATCTATTCATCTTTTTTTTTTTTTTGGATCGGTGAAGAGAATCGAGCTCTGTATGATTTCTATTGATTTAATCTGTTTTTTTTTTGGATCCAATCTAGCTAATTTTGAGATGTAAAAATTGGGGAAGTTTTTTTTTCTCTTAATTAATCCATTTGCACCAAATTTAGCCATAATGAATTGTATTTATATTAATTATCATAGTGAAGTTTTTTATACAGTCAATTGGATGGAGGAGATGTTTCATTTTTCCATTCTTGTGTAAGCTTTGTTCAAAGAAAATTAATACTTCCAGATCTCATTCAGTGGATATGTTATTGTTGCTGTTCTATCGAGAAGATGATCAAAATAGTCCTATATATATACACTGGGCGATTTTGATGCTGTAAATTGTATCATGGATGAGATAGATCTAGGACTCTAATGGAAATATAGATGTTAGTTGTGTTTGGTGACATAGGCCATTTGGCCATAGATTTTTCAAATAATATTTGGGAGAAAGTTTAGTAATTTGTGCTTGTTCATATAATTTGTTATGATTTGATTATTTTTTTAATAAATATTTTAATTTTTTCTAGTATTTGCGTTAAATCTCATTATTTGAGATCTTTCTAAAAATTGAAATTTTATCTTTTACAAAAAAACACATCAATAGTAATTGTTTTCATTGTATTACATAATTTTTTACGTGAACATCAATGTAGTGATGAAATATTAAATGATGATATGGTTGTTAATGAAATGATGAAAAGTCACGTGATTTTATCTACTTAACGATGTACGAAATAATACTTATTGGACCAATTTAAATAACAACATTGATCTAGTGTAATGTACACTATTAATTGTTACAGCGAATATTCAATTGACTTATAATACAAACTAATGGTTAATTTTAATAATTTTTAAAACTTATGTAAATTATATTTTTATAAAATAGTGAAATATATTTCTTAAATATGTGACTAAAACATGGTTAAATTTCACTTAAATTTTTACCCAAATAATATTTGTTAAGAATTTTTTGAAAATATATAATCAAAGGTAAGGAAGAAAAAAATTAAAAACTGAACGGACAAAGGTAGAAATAAAAATTTATAGAACATATTTTAGAAATTCGAAGAAACTTCTGTATATAAGATGACTTTTACAGTAACTAAAAGAATAAATCAATTTCTAGAAGAAAAAAAATGGCGCAAGTGGGAAGAAATGGCAGAAGAAAGAAAGGGTCCACCTTGTGTGGGACCACATTACATTATGTTTTGATTTTTCATATAAAGGAAACTATTTTGGATAAATACAGAGGACAAAAATAATTGAACAAGACTATTTTTATCATTTTCTCTTGGTATATCTTATCAAACTAATTAATGATTTAAAATTCTAAATTTAAATAATTATTATTAATAGTTTATGTAATTATTAAATACTAAAAAGAATAGTATAAGAAGAACAAGAAAATGCTTAATTTGCAAATAGAACTCGTAAAAAGAAAAAAAAATTTAGTACAAACGGAGCCAGGTTAAAATAAAGTGGGTTGGTATATATGTTATTGGTGAAGAAAGAAGTGAAAATGAAGTTTTGGGTTGGATGTCTTGTTTCTTCTGATGGAAAATAAATTAAATATGAAAAGATATATTTTAATTGGTAAATAATGTGAGTATATAATTTTGTTTCTCCTTTTATACTTTTCTCATGATAGATAAGGTCTCCGGAGAGATATTATTCATGATTTGAGAGATATTACTGACGTATTTTTTGAATTAAGATAATTTAAATTTGATTTTTTTATAAATGTTTCATAAATTTACTAAATGTTCGACATGACTTTTTAACCCTATATATGGACATAAACTAGAGTTTAGAATTACAATAACCTAAATTTTTTAAATTGGAATCGAATATTTGCAGACTTGCAACTAGAATTAAATCCATAGTAAGAGTATGAAATTGTGAGTATGAAGCTACATATTTTTATGGGTATGAAGAAGAAAGTATGAAAAAAATAATTAAAAAAATGAATGTTTAAGGCAGATATATTTTCAACAAAATTGTATTCTATGGTCCAAATTATCTCTGCCAGGAAATGACATTTTAAAATTATGTGGAAAAGTTTATTCAAGCTCTCCAGTCTGGACAGTCAAATCTAGCTTGATATATTTTTTCTTTAAATTCTATAAAAAAAATTATCGGAGATTTTCAAACAATATTTACCTATAAAAAGTTTTAAAATGCTTATTCTTCTATTACTACTTGTTTAATTTATGGAATCAAGAATTTTTTTATTTGTTTTTCTCTTTTTATCTTTGATAGATAAATTTAGAATTTCAAAATCTTATTAATAAAATATACTCGGAATAACTTTTTTTTTTTTAAGAATTGTATTAAGTTAACTAAAATGAAATAAAGTGAGTTCTAAAAATGCAGGTTGTGATTTACCTTATTCTGAACGAGTATTTATAGTTGTGGTATTATAATAATAACATATATAATATAATTTTATAAATAAAATTTGAATAGAGTAATGTATGTAATTTTATCTCTACCTCATGCAGGGAGTTATTGTATTGAATTATATGAAATTATTGATAAATTATCTTAAAGTTATTGTATCGAATTATACAAAATTATGTATAAATTATTTATAAATTGATGTTGATCTTTGGTAGGACATTTCAGGTGGGAGTGGTGGTGGCATGAAACATTTAATTGGATGTACGGAATATATTAGACCGCCTAATCTTAATTAAAATACTTCATTTCAATTTAGATATTTTTTTTTTTTAATGAGATGAAAGATTCTTTTTGTTCTCTCCAATAATGGGTACTTCTATTATTTAGAATAAAAATATATAATAGTTTAAGATGAAACATCAAAGTGGAATGCATTGGATAATGGATAACATGTTAGCATGTTTTCTGTCACTAAACAAGGTTGTATTTTTCCTTAATCATGTGTAGGCAATAATAATTAGAGAACTTAATTAATTGTTTTACATTTGTCAAACCATTTTTACATCTCCAATAGATAGAATTACTATACTCCTTGTGTGTTAGCCTGATTCATGGGTTGATACATATTTCCTTCGTCGCTAATTATCGATCTATTTTTTCTTTTTTAGTGTTCTTAATAACTTATTTATTTTGAGAAATCAAGAAATAACTAAAACCTTTACATATTGTACCCTCAATTAATTACTTTGAAAAATGTAGGATTTCTTGAAAATTTTAAAATTTGTAATTCATCAATTTCATATTAAATAGGGATAAAATGGTAAATTATATGATAATCATTGTTATTTCAATAGGTGCATCAATTCAAAAGTGAATAAATAAATAGGGACTGAGGAGTATGAAAGATCATGAAACTCGCGTAATTCTTAAAAGTGGTTTTTAAATATAAAAATACTTCTTAAAAAATTATGTGATTATATGTAGTGTCACGAAAAATCAAGAAAGTCGCATAATTCTTAAAAGTTGGCTAATAAATACGAAAATATGCCTTAATAAATGATGTGTCTATACGTAATGTTCTCTCAACTTATTACGGAGGCCCTTATAAAGTTTTTTTCTATTAAATTGTTTAGAGTGCTCCAAGGCATCAAATCCATAGGCTATAATACATACGCAAAATCAAGAAAGCCAAATAATTCCTAAAACTGAACTCGTAAATATGAAAATATACCTTAAAAATGATGTAATTATACGTAAAACTATCCCAACTCACTGCAAATGTCCTCATAAATTTTTTCAGTAACTTTTTTGGGTGCTCTTAGGCGGATACATGACTAAGAAATACGAAAAACCAAGAAAGTTTTGTAATTCCTAAAAGTTGGCTCGTAAATGTGAGAATATGTCTTAAAAATGTTTAACTATTCTCAACTCATTATGGAGGTCCTCGTAAAGTTTTTTAAAATTTATTTTGGGTGCTCCAAGACGCCAAATTCATGGGCTAATACACACGAAAAATCAAGAAAGTCGTGTAAATCCTAAAAGTTGACTCGTAATGCGAAAATTTGCCTTAAAAATGGTGGGACTATATATAATGCTCCCCTAACTCATTAGGTGGTCCTCATAAAAAAATTTCAGAAAAAAGTTTAATTGTTTCAAGGCTTCAGATCCATGGGCTAAAACACATGAAAATTAAGAATGTTGTGTATTTCCTATACATTGGCTCATAAATGCGAAAATATGCCTTAAAAAGGTGACTTTACATAATGCTCCCCCAATTCATACACACGAAAATCAAGAAAGTTGCGTAATTTCTAAAAATGGCTCGTAAATTGCAAAATATGCTTTCAAAATGGTGTGATTATAGTAATACTCCCCAACTTACTACAAATGTCCTCATAAAGTTTTTTTTAGAAATTTTTTTTGGGTGCTCCAAGACGCTAGATCCATGAAATAATAGACGCGAAAAACAAAAAAAAATTGAGTAATTCCTAAAAATTAGCTCTTAAGTATGAAAATGCTTTTAAAATGATTTGACTATGCTTAATGCTTCCCCAATTTATTACGTGTTTTACTTTCTTACATTTAATTAAATGGCTCAAAGAGAGAAGCAACTATAATACTGTAAAACTTCATATATTAAATTGAAATAAACTATAATTATTTTTGATAAATAACATTATTATAGCTATTAAATTTTAATAACCTTAATATTATAGTCATTTTTATAAGTTGATCTCTAAAAGAAAATAGACATTGATTTTGTCCTCGGCTTATGGGCTTGTACAAAGCACCAACGTAGTACCAAGGTCCAACATGCTAGAGCTTAGTAACATGGGAAAATTTTTCAAAATGTTAATATTTTAGCATTTAAGAGGACTCATTAGCAACAATTTCAATATTTAGTAAAAATGTCATTTTAGTTTGTTATGTATCTTATTTATGTTTTTATTATTTATTTTTATTTAAAGAATATAATTATTTAATAACAAAAGGGAGAAAATTAAGGGGGGGGGGGATTATTTCAAAAAAAGGCAAGCATCCTTAATTTTCTCATCAATTACATTTTCAAATATGATTTAAATTTTGTTTTTTTTTTCTCCAGAATTTTTACCTTTTTAAAATTATATTCATTCCACAATATATTCTATTTATATTTATTATAGTTTTTTATTAGTTTGTATTCATTCCAATAGGTATGCCGAATTTATCTATATAGTCATTTAAGAAATATATTTGTATTTTGTATTTTCATATATTTTTTCCCTATATAGTTATTTTTTTCTTCAAAAATCCTGTATGTATTCATTTCAATATGTATTTTATTTGTATTTCTATTTATTCTAGTTTTTATTTAGAATTTTGTATAATAATATATAAAATACAAAAAATTAGTATGATGAAAAAGTGAATGAAATATAAAATTGAAAAGAAATAATTGAATATTTGGTGTACTCATTCTTAAATAAAATACATAACTAGTTGACATACCTTTAGAATAAATACAAATTAGAAAAAAATGTCAAATTCAGTTGACATACCTTTATTAGTTTATATTCAATCCAATATGTATGTCAAATAAAATGTAGCTATTTAAGAAATACATTTGTATTCTGTATATTTTTCACTGTGTATTTATTTTTCTTTTCAAAATCTTGTTTCCTTTTCTAAGTCGTATTCATTTCAATATGTCTATTATTTGTATTTGTATTCGAATACAAATAAACTAATAGAAAGTTGTTCTTCTTATAAATAAAATACATAACTAGTTAACATACATTTGGATGAATACAAATTAAGGACAAATACAAGATTCATAAACCATGCAACATGAAATTTTTAATAAATACAAATATTGATAGTATACATAGTGATTTGAATACAAATTATGAAAGCATACCAAATTCTAAAAAAGAATTATAAATACAAAACAAACTAATAGAAAATTGTTCGACAACTATCCGATCTTCGTCGTCTTTTTCAAGATACTCATGAGTAGACAAAGATTCTACATTTGCGTTCTCAATTTGAGGAAGGTTTTGCACACCAATGAGTCTTGTAAATGTTCTTACCCTCTTTCTTCCCTCATTTTAGCAGCGGATCATACATTATACACTATTTGTTAAATAATAAATAAATTAAAGGATGAAAAATCACCAGAAATTGGTTGATTAAGATGAATACCTCTAGTAAGCCTCTTGATTCAGCCAGAGAGTAAATCATAACGGAAATTGAAAAAATACAAACAACATTTTTTTAAGATTTAAACAAAAATAAAATTAAAAAAGAAATCTGAAAATAGGATAAAGATTAGAGATACCTTAATCAAAGGGATTCTTGTTGATTCAATTTTGGATTAAAAAAAATAAAAATATATGGCAAAAAAATATTTGCAACTTGAATGTTGGAGGAAAATCAGAAAAGATAACCATGAGAGAGAAAAAAAATTAAATGGGTGAGAGAATTAACAATTTGAAAAGATAAATATGAGAGAGAATGATTTTTTTTTTAAAAAGGATATATAGAATTAATTGAAAAAGAGAGATAAAATAGGAAGAAAATTGGGACACATAAATTTTTTAAAATAATGACATTTTTGACATTATTGCTAATATTTATAAAGTATGAATATTTTTACTAAATATGTTAGTTATTTTGACTAGTTTACTAATTTTTCCTAGTAACATTAGGAGCTGGCCTCTTAAATGGTCCTATGCAAGTTCATTTGGGCTTCTTGGGCCAGTACTTCGAATACATAGAGATTCATATAACAAAAATAAAATTTATATTTGTATGCTATAGTAAAATTTTGATTGTGCTTCATAACAAACATAAATATGTACATCTCTATTTGGCCTACATAAAATTAGCTTGTGGGTTCAACGCTGATTGATTTTTTTTTTCAAATTAGTGTCACGTAGGCCGAAAAGGAGTAGAAAATTACTTATAAAATAAGTTCAGGAAAGTAATAAGACCTTAGTATAGTATAAGTTGTCTCTGAAATTTTGGCATAGATTGAGGGGCTACTTATACATTTTCTCTTATAATATTAATATTTTTGTCAAAGATAAATTTCATTATGTTTATAGAAATTTTGTACTGGTAGTTCTGATAATTAATTTAATTAACATATACTAACTGAAAAATATAATCAATCATTTTTTTATAATATTAGTTAAGAACATATGTTTATTAATTAATATATTTTCAAAGACAAAAATATCTTAAAAATTCAATTTAATATCATTTATCAAGGCTCATATTTGTCTAATATAAAATCTTAATTTTAAATAATTAATTCTTATTTTTAAAATCCAATATAACCTTATAGTTTCGCTTGTGCAATCAAATGGTACATTTATAATAACATGATAATTATATTGCGGCAAACAAACAATCAACATAATTACTAGGCTAATAATTAGTATCCTAATAATTACACTAATTTCAGTTATCTTACGACTTTCTAAACAAATCCTAAGTCCTAACAATAAATTAAACTACTCTCTCCGTCCACTATTGTTTGTAATGTTTTCTATTTTAGAGTGAAACTATAAAAAACTTTGATTAACATTTTAAGATGTATTTTTTCATCATATTGATATCCAAAATATTGTAATATATAGTACTTTTCAATTTTCATATAGTTTTTGAATATTTAAATTTTTTTCTTTAAAATATCGAATTAATATAATCTAATTTTACTTTAAAAATTAGTCAAATAAACTTTCAAAAAATATAATATACCAAATAAAAATGAACGAAGGGAGTAGAAACTCCTTACATTCACAATAAGGTAAGGAGAAATAGAAAAAGAATTATAATACAGAAAATCGAATACTCACCAACAAAGTAAGATTCGTGATAAGCAAACAATTAGACTCTCTTTGGAGTCAGGAGCAACTCAAGCATATTAGTGGCCTAAAGCAAAAATTAAACGGAGCCTTAAACTTAAATTGTTAATAACTTTTATATAATTGATTTCTTCTACTTTTCAATTGATAACCATTATTATTTTAAATTATTTTTAATGAGATATAGTACTCCAAATATCTGAATTTTCTAATAATAATTCCTTCATTTTCATGAAAAGTTTACTTTTTATACAAATAGTATTCAATATTTGTTAAAAAAATACTCCTTATAATCTATTATTATTAAAAATGAGGCCCCTTAAATTTGGGGGCCTGAAACACATGTTTTTTTTTAAAGCCAAACCCGTCGACAGCCCCCTAAAGTTGGCACCAAATTTCACATAGACACTTCGACTGGACAATTTTTATTTTAGAAACTTTAAGTAGGATCATATTATGTCATTTTGACACTTTTTGCTGAGTTGACATATTATGTGTGCTATACTTACTTTGAGCGCGTGAAAGGTGTAATTTTTATGATTTTTTAACTTCTTTTTAATTTCTTCTTCTTCTTCCTTCTCTCTCCTTCCCACACTTCCTCCACCATATATCACCACATTGCCATCATTTTATGTTCAACTTTCTCCTTTCGTTGTTATTTCTTGATGTGAAAAATTAAATCAATAATATATATATATATCAACAAAAATAATTTAAGCAAGGACCAAAATATGTCTAGAGCATATATCTTCTTCATGATATCAAATTTCTTCACTTAATTTTTTCATAATTTCATTGTCTTCGATGAATCCTTAAAATGTTCATTGGTCTTTTCCCACCTCACTCTATTTGAGTTAAATTTTTTTCATATTTAATTTTGAGATATTAATTTTCTACTTCTCAGAGCTTTTAACTTTTTCTAATTTGATGAACCCACTTTAAGTCAATTCATACATAAATTTGATTTTATTATGAATAAATTTTTTGAGTATTTTAAAACTTTCAAAATGAACAATTTCAATGATGAAGGTGATTGGAGAAAAAGAAAAGGAATGAATTTGAAGGAGAGGAGGAGATATAGAAATGACGGAGGAAAAAAGAAATGTGTCATAGATTTTTTTTCCTTTTTCTTCTTGGTAAATTTAAAGTAATTAATTAATTAAATAATTAATTACTTTAAATTTACCAAGAAGAAAAAATAATTTTAAAATAAAATTTTAATTCATAATATATTTTCTTAATACGTGTCATTATTTAATTCTTCATTTGAATACGTCATCAACAAATATAATATACACATTTATATATTTAAGTCGTTGTCAAAAAAAGTATCAATATAATAAAATATTTGACCCTTTTTTTTAACACTATCGAGCCAGTCCGTTTCCGTTTGGAGAGTAGGCCTATCCCATGTATTTCTTTGGTTAAAACAGATTTTTCTCCCTTTACCTTAGTGAAGAAGAGTTCACCAAGAATGGCTTCTTCTTCTTCATTGGCACCTCTATCTTTCTCTCTTTCCTCTGAATTGCTTCCATCACACAAACCCAATTCTCTTTCATGGTCTTCTTCATTTCCCCAACTCAGAATTTCTGCTTCTTCAATTCCATGCCCTTCAAATCTCTCTTTTCACAAGGTATCTTCTTTATTTCTTCAGCTCTTTCAACAATTTTAGTCTTTTTTTTTGGGGAGAATCTTTTGTACTGTGATTTCTAGTTAATTCTGTCAATTTCTTGCCCTAATTTGATTTAAATCTGCATTCACATATCATCCTTTATTTTGTGTGTGTGTGTGTGTTATTGACTTTGGATAGTAACTAGGTCAAACAAAATGTGAAAGAGGGAAAAATAGTTGGTGATATTTCTTCTTAAGTGCAGTCATATGTTTCCACCTTATCTGATTGTGAAAAACATAGGAAAATGTGATATTAGAAAGGAAATTCAGCTAAAATGACAATGTTCCTATTAAAAGATTGAATTTTTATGAGATTTAAGGGTCAATTTGAGGAATTCTGAACAAAGCTCATATGACACAAATGTTAGTAATTTTTTAGGCAAAATAGAGATTACTAAGTTTTTGATTGAACAGCTACCTCTCTTGGGGGAAGGGGAAAGAGAAGGTGGTCGAAGTGAGGATGTAAAGATGGGCAAAGGGATTGTACAAACAGTTACTAAATATGTTCCTTCTTTTCAACATTGCTATTTGCACTCTTAAGAGTCTGAATATCTTCACATTATCGTAGTTAAGTAGAGAGTGCTCGATGGAGTTCCTGACCTGTGTAAATATTGTAAGATGAGAATTGGAATGTATCTGCTTAATCATTAAGGCCTTCTTTAATTGCAACTCAATGCTCACTGCTGCTTTATTGTGTATCCTGATATGAGGTAAGCTCGATCGACTAGTATTGCATTTACATTTTAGCTCTTAACGTAAAAGATTCTCATAACTTCTTTTCTTTCAGACTTGGAAAACAGTTTTAGAAAAAAATGTTTTAGGATAGAGTTGGTACATACCAAGAACGAGATAGATCTTCCAAAGAAAAAGTGGCTCTGTGTTTTCTCACCGATAGTTTTTTGCAGAGAAACCTTGTTGTAGTTACATTCACGATCTCACCTTTGCCAAGTATTGAGGCATCGTGTTTCTGTCCTCTTTACCCGCAATTATACTCCTGAAAGCAATACTCACATGCGGAGGTCACTTGGCTTGTTTATATGTTGTTTTTGTTACTTAATTATTAAACAGATCTGCTGATTTATGGGAAGTATCTGCTATAATTGGGCATATGTGATGTACAGTGATCGGTGATGTGAGTGAAATTTGAGTATGTAGTTGACTTCTAAATCGTATCCATTTTGTTTCTTCGTTGCTTACCTGATAGCATAGCTGCTTTAGCTAACTTTTTTCTGCAAGCACATATCTTTTTGACTTAGAAGACAGTCATCTTGTTTGATATTATAAGGAGTTAAGAAGACGAGATTCTTTCATGTTGGGGAACTTTTGATCTATAAAAGAAGTCATCATTTTGCTCGAGTAAGATACTTGCTCTAAGAAGAGATAAGAGTTTGGATCAAAATATGAGGCTTTCATATACACAGTACAATCTCTGAATGTATAGCATATTCCAACATGTTTATCCTATCTTTAGGATGGATAACAGATCAGAAACTGCGGCATGGATAACTGTTTCATTCGGATTTAAGAATGTACCTGCTCATTTTTTTGTAGAAATTTGTCGTTGAGGCTGCATGGACGAGAAGATCTCGGAGTGAAGCTGCAAAAAAGCCCAACAGGAAATCATGGAAACAAAGGACAGATATGTATTTGAGACCTTTTTTACTAAATGTTTTCTTTTCAAAACGATTTATCCATGCCAAAGTCATGCATCGAGGAACCAGCAAGGTGATCTCTGTTGCTACCACAAACTCGAGAGACTTGAGGAACACATTGCCATCGCTTACTGATAACGATGCTGCTAGGGTAATAGGCAAATTGATTGCAGAGCGATCAAAAGAAGCTGATGTCTATGCCATTGCATATGAACCCGGGAAGAATGAAAGAATTGAAGGTAGACTTGGGATTATTCTTGATACTATTCAACAAAATGGCATCATATTTGTTTAAAAATTTCACCTTGTGTACACTTTTTACTTGCAACTAGCTATGTTAGTTATTTTCAGGATCAGTTATTCCCAACTATTAGAACATATACGTTTTCTTCTGGGCTCGTCTTTGTTGCATATTATAATGTTACTTGCCAAAAGATTGTTCTGTTATTGTGGTCCTGTCTAAATCCAAGAGCAAGATAGGATATTGTTCTTAAATTTCTGCAAATGAGAATGCCAATAGTGCATAGTTTCAAGGATTTGTTTGTTACAGAAAGCACGAGAAACGAAGAAACTCTTATAATCTTATTTATCAGATATCAGAATCGACAAGGATAACAATACAGAGACAATAAGCTAATAATACAACATTGTGTTTCCTTCAAAAGAAACAAAAAAATAGAGGAAAAACAAAGAAAATTTTGCATAAACTCGTATAAAAAAGTAGAATCTATAAAGATACATCGTTTTGCTGCTGAAGACACACAGCAAGCACCAATATTCAAACAATACTGATATACCTGGAGAGAAAGAAATGACAAAAGAAAATGTTAGTTAACAGTAAAATCAATTCACAGCAGCAGAAACAGATGCAAACGTTTACGCAAGCCCAAGTATAGGGTTCTTTTAATTACCATAACAATTAATTTGTGATGCCTCTCTACTAATGAATTCTCAGGCAGCAACCTGTTACATACAAGAAAAATATGTATAAAATAACAAGAAAGAGGAAATAAAGGATATGCAGAACGAAAATATTGTTATTTTAACAAACAAATAATGACATCGCATAATGGAAAGACAGAATATATGCCCATACCAATCAATTGGTAATAGAAGAGATTCTTATGACTGCACAAAGTTAGAGAACTTCTAGTACTTTAAGTTTTATTTTGTATAAATGCTGGTCTGAGATGAATTTTAATTAGATTAATATGGTTAATGAGGATTCATATAGTTGACCCCAACTTGTTATGGATTGAGGCCTAATTGTTTTTCATACAAATAAACTGAAGATCAGCTCATATTATGAGCTCAATTAGCAGCCAACCACAGTGAATCATCCCATATACTCCATTATTATGGAGACAATTCTCCTGGATAAGGCAAATTTTTGGAGCAAATCTAACCATATCAATAATGATAAAAATAATGCTCCATGAACTCAAAAAATAAGCAGAAATTGTTTGAATTGTAAGGCAAACATTCACAGGATTCTCAACACTAAGTGTTAATTTACTGATCTCATAATGTAGAATAGATCTAGCTATCCTTTTCCATGCAAGTTACTAGGTCTTAATATCGTTTAAACATTCACTAAACCATCATTTCTACTTTACCTTCTCATTAGATGGGGCAAAAAGAGCTTTAACGGCTTCAAATACTTCTCCAACAGGCTTTACAGCATCAATCTGAAGGCAAAAAAGATGTCAATTTCTGTTTAATATGCAGAGTCTCTCTCTCTGGAGTGGAGGGGAGGAAGAAAAAGAGGCTGAAAGATAAAACAGTACCTTTCGAACCTTCCCCTTGGAGTTGTAATGTTCAATAACAGGTAGACTAGATTCCATGTAAACGTTGAATCGCTTCTTTATTGTTTCAATATTATCATCTTCTCTTCCCTAAAGAACGAAATTTCAAAGTTAATGAGAAGAAAATCAATCACAATACTAGAAAAGAAAATTAACATAGAAGAAACAAGAATACCATAAAGGTTTGAAGAACTTAAGCATGAGAAGAAGTCTTCTACCAAGATATAATATGTCTAACCTGGTTCCGACCTAAAAGGCGTTTCTCCATCTCTGCTTCAGGACAATCAAAGAAGAGCACAAACTCAGGCTCAATTCCAGTCTGGGAGACATTATGTGATAGTTAAATTTTAACAACTCTTAATAAATATGCAGCTAAAAAGAGCTGTGGAATGAGGAACTCACGACCAACTCAAAAGCAGCACGATTCTCCTCATTCCGGGGGAAACCATCAATAAGAAATTTGTCATTGCCATTTTCCTGAATTGCTCGTTGGAGAAGCTTAATTGTTACCTCTGATGGAACAATCTTCCCTTCTTTAATCATGTTCGAAATCATCGTCCTGTACATTCAAAAGCACAGTACTGAGGATTAATCCTTTGTGTGCAATTAACACTGCTTGAAGCTATTGAACAAAACTCAAAGAGATGATGCAACTTAGCAACAGCTGTTGATCTACACAGAATGTTGGTTGAAATGACAAAGGGTAAAAAGTAAGGACAAAGATAGAACAACACACAAACAAAACAAGATATCCTACCCATTCTCGGAACCAGATTTTATTTCTGCTCGGAGAAGATCACCAGCACTTAGATGGGTGTACCCAAAGTGTTCAACAATATTAGCACATTGGGTGCCCTTACCACTGCCTGGGCCACCTGTCCAAGTTAATAGAGGAGACAAATCTTAGCACAGGATAAAAATCTAACATCAATGGTACAGGTTGCATCAACAAATATGTATGTGCAATGAGGATGTGTATTTGATCCAGAAATCCTCACAGGTCGCACCCCCATAATAGGATATTTCCAAATAATTGTTTTATTCACAACGCCCAAACGCAAAAAATCTTTTTTGAGTGAGTTAGATAAAGAAGTAGAGCAATTAGCTTAAGAGTATATTAAGTTCTATGGTGAAATAGATATAACTCCTTCAAATTTTCTCAAGTAACCCTCACAAGTTAATTACTACAAAACCCTCCTGTTAACTTGTATGTAAATAATCACAAAGATGAAGCCCCGTTACTTCAGAAAATCAATTCTACCATCACAATCTAAACTGGAGTCAAATTTTTTCCAACCAGTCCAATCTGATCTGGCTTTTACACAATATAGCTTCTTGTTTCATTTTGATTAAAATTGGATGTAAATGCCCAAAGGATTCTTGCAGTCATACAGGCAATAGTTCATTAATACAATAAATGGGGCAGTTTCAACCAAAGAAGCTATAGTTACGTCGTCAAACCATAAAAAGTTAGACATATAGACTGCCAAGAGCTGCATTTTAATCGGTATTAGTGTCAGCACTAACTGAACATGTAGATCAGATAAATATGATGGCAAACATATGATTCAAACAAACCACCTCTAATCCTCACAATTACATACAGGGATAAAATACTTTGCCAAACTATGAGGTGCCGTATCAAGAATGCCACAAGATCATGCAATGTTGGTGTTGAAAAACTCACCTAGAACAAAGATAACGGTGACCTTCTTGTTGGTTGGCAGGCTTACTGCTCCCTGCAATTCATTATTAAGAAGATATCAAATTAAGAAGAATGTGGCATCTGCGTGACACTGTGCAGGAGCAGAAATCATGGATAATTATACTATTTATTAAGAGTGGTGGTGGTAATTTATGTATGGGGAGAAATTTTTTATATTCAACAATAATGTTCTTATGATAATAGATTTAATGCCTAAAAAGAAGAACTCATAGAACTATATGAGAACTTTAATAAATAAAGAACTTCAGGGAGGACAATGGGAGTTAGACCCCTATTTCCGTTCTTTCTTAGCGTTACTGTTGGTACATGCATCCTGCAAATCTAGAAAATCGGTATCTAATTTCACAGTGCAATTGTTGTAACCCATATGTTGTAAGACACACCACAACTCCACTATTCTAAGTCTTTGAAATCTCATAATTTTTTCTGCAGGTTTCTTTAATTATAGTAGAAGTTCTTATTTGCATATGACAATAGAGAAGTTAGTGATAGCTTAAAGGTCAAGCATCCCTCCAATAATGTCATCCAGGGTAAAAAACATTTCACAAAAGTTTAGATACCAGATGCTTAGACGATATGTTAATGAGAACTCATTCACAAAGGGAGTGGACACCAATAATCAAGGTAATAAGAATATTCTTTAGATATATGAAGCACATTTAGCTGTAGCTACCTGGTTAGCAGACTCGACAACAGTCCCCATGGATTTCTGGTAACTTGGTCTTACAAAATTGTCTGCAGAAAGACAGACTCAATCAATTACACAGGAATGTTGACACTAAAAATAAAGGAGGGGGGGGGGGGGGGGGACTGAACATCTAGAAGGAAAAGACTTGCACTTGCAGAGATCAGATGCTGGAATCTTCACTTAATATATTCCAGCTTCAGATCACATAAGTTCACATAAATAAGCTTCAGATAATACAACTGCTAGAGTTAAAAACAGAATCTTTCATGTCTCAGAGAAAATGTACATTACAAAGCTTGAAGCAACACTTTTAATCTAAAGTTTAAAACATCAATCTTCATAATAGATGAGAATCAAAAGCAAAAAAATCCAGAACCCACGTCTTTACATGAACCCGCCCCGCTTCATCATGAATTTATTCCTTCTCACATACATTCCCAAGTACCAGCCTAAACTATTCCCAAGCCTCGATACTATCCTAAAACAGTAGAAATTTTCGAGCAACTGAAATTAAAAGAGATCAAGTCAAGTTAAACAAAAAACCCACAAGTATTTTTTAAAAAAATCAAATCTTTAAACAATAAATGTGTCGGTGCAAAATTGAGCACGCGCAAACCAGATAAAATTGCATGAGATCTGTTCAACCATAAACAAATTCCTAATCAGATCAAATCAAAACTAGCTCCCAAATACAAAATCAAATCTCAAGAATTCCAAAACAAAGAGATAAAATTCGGGTCAGATCGGAGCAAATAAAATGCAGTAAATTGAAGAACGCAATGTATGAAATTGAGGAGATGAATAAAAAAGCGTAGATCGGGAAAAGAGAATCAAGATCTGAAGCTTACCAAAGGTAGAAGAATGGTGGATTTGTGTAGACACAAAAAGGGAGGGAATGGTAATGTGAAGAGCTCGCGAGGCTCTTTGAGATATATTTATAGGCCTCGAACTAAATTTGGGAGAACCATTTTGAACGGTAAACTCTTCCTTTTTTCCTTTCCCACTCCACACGTTGCGTTGAATGGTTACTCTTTTTTTTCCTTTTTCACTTTATAGTGAATTGACTACCCTAACAAATTTATATATTTCGAGCGACGTTTCGACACGTAATTTGAAATTATAATTTTATTTATATGTTTAGATAACATGATTTCAAATTCTATAAGTTCACAGATTTTAAAACTTTTTGAAATGTAAAACTTAACTCATTCGTTTATATTTTGTAAAAAAAAATAATGATGGATGAGAAGAGTTAGATTGAGTTATATCACATGAAAGAATTACATTAAAAGGATAATTAGCTAATACTATCGCAAACTAGTGAAATTTTATGAAATTATATGTATTTAAAAGTTTATAATTGCAAACGTTTATTTATAAAAGGATCATGAAATAAATAATTTATCGATGTGGCACCTTCAGATATTCCAATATATCTTGATCATGAACTATAGTTAGCTTATTTTTGTAGTATTATATAAGATTTAAGAAAATTTTGATAGATTTCACAACTTGCGAAATGAAAAAAATAAATTAATTTAAAATATAAAAAATGAAAAATTGCATGCAACTTTAAATTAATTTGATTTCAAATAATGCCCTGTTATCCGCTTTTAATCAGAAAGTGCACTAATTTTTTTTTTAATCTTTTCTTTTAATCGTGTACATCATTTTTGGCATAGACTAAGAAAGAATGGACCTATTCAATTTTAGATAGGATTATTTACTTGTTTACATTTGGAATCATACGAAAAATAATTTAATTGTTTGTACGAGAATATAAGAGCTAGAAATAAGAAAATAATGTGTGACTTGTTTGTGCTCGTTGATAGCTACTTTACACTTGTTTTTTCTCTTTGTTTCTTCTTTTTGGCAAACTAATTATTCATCAAAGATATGATAATATTTTTAATGGTACGTAGAGAAAGAGCTAGTTTGTTTTTCTATACCTATAATGTTTGTTTTGATTGTTATTTAAAATGTATTGTATTGAATTGTTAAATTTAGTTGTTACAAAATAATGAAAACCCCTATTTTATGGAACAACGATTTGGTGTGTTTCAATTGTTATTTAATTTTTTTAATTATATTTTTACATAATAATTTAAAATACTATTTTACACTTAGCTTTACTTAATTATTTGAATTTAGTCAAACCTCCTACCATAACATAATTAAGAATATTATAGTAAATTTATAAATTTCAATATAGTACGATACTACCAAACCAAACAATTAAAATGTTATTAAACAACAACAAACAATACAGTGTAACAAAATATTGTAGCTACCATACAATACACTACTATACAATATAAAACAATGGATAACAATGATCCAAATAAAGTATTAAGTTAAAGATTGTTTACATGCTAATTTGCAAGGAGATGTTGTTTGCACTTAATAAAGAGTTAAATCTTAATTATTTATATTTTTTCTTTTATTTTTTTATATTACTTATTGAGTTGAAGATGAATTGTATTTGTTCATACTAATCGTAAAAAGGATATTTGTAAATATGTGCTTAAAATTCATAATTGAAGTTTATGAAAGATCAAACACCATTTTTTACATAAACCGATCTATATAAAAGTGTAAAAATCTTATACACTTTTATACCAAATGTACAGTAAAATATCATGTATATAAGTACTGTTGTGATAAAACTAATATTCACGTAGACCACATATTTTTGTAAAAATCTTCAATTAGAAGTCAAATGCACTCAAAAGGAAGAGTGTGAACAAAAAAAAATAATAATAGAAAGTAGGTATATACTAAATGATTACGATTGTGGCACTTCACCCTTAGGCCTTGTTTTCACCAGAATTACAAAATTTCACATCAACCCACTTTCAAGGCCGGTCTCATGTTAGGGTTAGGCCTCGAGTCGACATCGGGTCCCTAGTCATGGTGGGGTTGTTGTTGGCTACGGGTTAGGATTAGTCCAGGTTTGGCTTGGATTTTGAGTCGGAGACCGAAGCAAGGGTTCGTGTTTATTTGGGGGGGGGGGGGTCATTAGTATTTGTCACTACTATAGTTAAATGCTTTTGGAAAAAATTTTCCTTACTAATAGAACACTCAAAAACAAGTAAATTCACTTATTTGTGCAAAAAAAAACATTTTCATATCATACCAAAATCACCCAAGTGTGTATACTTTTTCCTTCCTATGATCTACTGTTAAAAGGTCTCGACTTCAAGATTGAAATATTTTTGATATTTTTATCCAAATGTACAAAATATTTTAAACATTACATATAAGAAAATTACAGAACTTTCCTTTGTGACAGAAGAAAAGGTCAAAAGAGTACTTGTCAAGACACCAATTTAAAAATTCAATACTAACTTTCTAGTCAAGCAAATTCGAAAGTTCAGAGGAACGCTTAAAGAAGCATCAAAGTTGATATGTAGCTAACATGTTTTCATGTGATAAAAGCTTGTTTTTAAAAAAGTTCTCAAAATAAATTATTTTCCATACTGGAGTAATAAAAATTAAAGGGTCTTTATCATAAATTCCTGAAATAACACACACCCTGTCAGAATATGAAACTTGCGTTCAAAAGAATATGAATATTACAATAACAAAAAGAATATTCTTGCTCTTTTACCAATAAAAAATTATTCTTACTTTTTAAAAAAAATTATAATAGTAGTGTACGGGGCCAGCTTGCCGTACCTTAACTATTTCATCGGGCATATATTATCTTCTATCAACATATATATATATATCAGGTTAATCTGCTGATGAAAGAAATATAATTTCCTTGTCTTCACTAAAATTTAATTGAGAGATCATAGTTAGTTTCATTTTATTGACCACTAGATCACACTCGTGATTGTTGGAAAATTCTTGGAATTTTTTCTATTGATGAACGTGGAGTCCGAACCAACACACTGCAACTAATTCCATGGATACCTATCACCTCCCACAAGCCAAATTTCAAATCATTGTAGATCACTTCTCTTGTTGATTTGCTATATACTAGCACTCCACTTCTACCTAACTGTTTCTCTATTGGGGAATGCTGGAAAAATGACCAGCTGACATTAAATACCACATTGCCAAGTAGAACTTTCAATTCAAATTTAATCTCTTATGAACTTATACTCATTTTATTTAAAACTTGTTATGGTTTTCTTTATAATGTAGATTTCAAAGTATGACATTGGACAGCGTATGAAAATGCAACGAGCTTTGAGTTTCATAAACTAATCAACAAACTATAAAGTGATATACAGTACCTAAGTTCTGAGAGCACTCCCAACGGAGTTGCTGAAATTACAGTCGTACCTTCAGTCTGGATAATGATCTTGATCCCTTTCGATAAAGCTTACTGATTCACAGTATGCATTGAACTACGAACTTAGCTCTGCAAACCTCTGTCTCACCGCATTGGCAAGTTTCCACTCGCCAATACTTGTCAGGCCTTCGACAACCTTTTGCCTTGACCTTATGTATGGTATAAAGCCTCTCTTGGTCATTTCTATCACAAACTTACCAGCTAAAAGAAACTGCCGGCTCTCTAAGCACCCTTCAAGGACTGACTGGTAGCACTCGAATCCAACATGCACACCCTCAGTTGTTAAGAACTCAATTACTTCAATTGCTCTCCTCATCTCTTTGTTAGCCCGTATTGCTGCCAAAGCTTTGACCAAAGTTTCTTTTCTGGGGCTCAAGCCAAATATGGCAACCATTTCATTCAATGTCTTTATGATAGCAGACGTCAGTCTTAGCTCGGACAAGTTGTCAATTAAAGAACCGTAACAATCCAAATCTGGACTACAACCAGCACGGCCCATGCCCTTCAATACATTAACTGCTTCATCTATCTGATCAACCTTACAAAGCGATGAGATCAGGTAATTGCAAGTGCCACAATCAGGTGCATATCCAATATCCTGCATTTCCAACAATATGCTTGAAACAGAATGGGATTTACTCCGACGTTCCATCCATGCAGTGGAGAGTAGGAGGTGAGTTTGAGGTACCGGAATGCAGCCAGAGCGAAGGGTACGCTGGAGAATGGCAAGAGCAAGTGGGAGAGGATTTGAGGTTTGGAGACTGTAGGAAAGGAGGCAGGAATATGCAATTTGAGGGCGATAACGAGGCCTGATCGGAGTAAAAGACAGTAAAATTTCGTCAACAATTTTGACACTTGTGTTTTCAGGAAAAGTGGATAAGAATGAAAAGGGATTCGAAGTGCCGTGAAACCCTTCCGAAGAGCTTAGAATATCAGGAATCTGTTCATATCTTTTATCTTCCACCACAGCTTTAATGGATTCTTCAAGCATTCTTGCTGAAGAGATAAAAGAACGACAAAGAGGACGAACAGAGAATTGTAGCTTTGCAACAGCCATCACCCTGTTCCAGTTCTTCTTATTTTCCTCTCAAATGTAAATAAAATTAGTCGCACATAAACTGATCAAACACGAAAGCTGATCTTTTTAATTGGAATGAACAGCTTAGTCTCGGCTCAGAATGCTTGAATTACCTACACCTGCAGAAGGGGTTTACAGCAATTGGACACATGATATAGCAAAATGAATGAAGAACAGAAAATATGTCACAATTTTCATTGTGGCATAACATCGAACAGGTTGCAGGCATAAAATGGGACACAAATAACAAACCCTATTTAGGAAAGATTCAAAAACATACAAATTCAACATTCTATCGAGTGGATAAGGAGAGAAGTTATACCTGATTTGACTAAACACTATCACGCATCCGTATGCTTCTGCAATTTTTCTTCTTCGGTTTCAAACATTTTACAACTTCTATATTTACTTTAAACTATGAGGTGTTGTTATTATTCTCCTAATTAATTTGTTTATATTTTGAAATCACAATTCAATTTAATCAATAACGTTATATTCAATTTAAAATTATAATTTTTTTTAAAATATATTGAATATTATTATCATATAAAATTCTCTTAAAAATGCATATTATACGAATTACAATGAATTAGCTAAATGAAAAGAAAAATAACACTATCTTATAATTTATATAATATTTTTTTTCATCTTTCAATATAATAATTATTGTATATATACAATTTATATGAGTTTGTAGACTAAATAATTGTCTCAGAGTTGTTACTTCTTCTTTCAACACCTCTTTTTTTTTTTTTAAGTCTACCCGTTGTAAAACTTCGTGTAATTGCACTTTGCACTTATATTCATTAGTACATGACACTCGTTAGTGATCATAATTCATTTAGTTGATTATGAGGCCATTTTTGTTGTTGTAATTGATGATAAATTATCAGTGCTCTGATAATGGAAAAAAAAAAAAAACTAAACAAGTGAAAATAAATTGAATCTTCATAATTAAATAGACACATATCCTACGTAAATATTTCAAAGACACAAAAGTGATAATTCCGTTAAAGTTCTGAATTTGTGGCATCTTTTTTGACTTTTTTCGAAGTGTAAAACCGCAAAAATATATATGAAAAAATACACCTAGTTTAGGGAACATGAATTAGTAATAACTAGTTTAGAAAGATAAATTACAAAAGAGAAGAAAAATCAATAAAACTTAACAGAAGATTCATCTTCTCAATAGGATGATGTAAGAAATGGCCACAAGAGCAAAAATGTATAGAAACTGCAGTGGTGGAAATGAGGAAGCTCTGTAACTATCGGCAAAGTTTATTTCTCTGCCCCCAGCTGCAAAATTCAACATTAACACACGGTTAAATATATTTTAATTTCTATCAATTTTTCAAAATAGATATACATATGATTTTTGAAAGTTAGCGAGTGCACGTACAAACCCTTCCAGATCCGCGCCTCCTGACTGTTAATGTCTGGAGGGCCGAAAGAACTCTGAATCATGTTTACTCAGTGTGAAATCACGTTATGGTTTCAGCTTCATCAAATTTAGATTGAATAAATTATTTGAATGAACAAGAGAAAATAAATGTTATGTCTCACTTACCACAATCTCTAGTAGAATTACTAGTGATTGAACAAATGCACTGCGCCATCTCAGTCTCTACATCAAATCCACAAGTCCCACCAGATTTAGCGCACCGGCCACATCCAGTGTCCGGCACGCTAAATGACAATTTCATCCCATAAAGCCAATCCAACGGCCCAACACCTTCCAATCTATCCGTATTATAAACACTCGTATAATGCGTGCAATCCAATATATCCATACTCATATACTTCACCGTTTCATAACTCGTGAAACAACACGCCGGCGTACTGTTAGACAGCAAATGGAACAACTTAAACGAAGTGCACGAACCGTAGAGTTCGTCACACGAATGACCGGAGAAATTAAAACAGAGCGACTTGTAATGGTTAAGTACCGGCGAATCAATGGAGCAATTGACGAGGACGAAGACCGTGTCAGGCGTAGGCGGGATTATAGCTGATTGAATTTCTGACATTTTGAAGTCGTGGTGAGGTTGTAGGATTGAACAAGTAGACATTGAAGGATCGAATATCGTCATGGTTTGCTTTTCGTAGTCGATTGATTGGACTTTGTAATTTCCTGACGGTGTTAGGAAGAATAAATCAGTAGCGGAGCAATTCAGCATGTGACGATACTGCGGGGCGCCGCAGCCATCGTCGATGCTGAACGGGTAGTTTATGGGAATGTTGTTACAGAAATTGCGACATGTTGAGTGAATTTGTGGGGATTGTGATAGTAGCAACAGAATGAGGTATATTGTTAGATGATTGAATGTGAGAAACGATGATTTTGAGTTAGCCATTGGTAAAGGTGAAAGAAAGGGAGTTTTAATTTGTTGTGAAAGGTTTTAGATTTGTAAAACACAGATTTCAATGAGTAATTCTTTTTTTTCACACGAAAATTTCAAAGTTCTCGCAGAAACCAAATGGGAGCAGCTGTCCGCAATTTTCTCCTATTAACAGTTAATTTTTTGACCGTTGGGCCCGCCGTTTCACTGTCTTTTACAGGGCTCCACACTGGAAAAAAGAATCAGTATTCGATGATCAAGAAATGAAGAATTCTTTTTTCTTATTCAAGAGAAAGGAATAAAGGACAACCACTTTCAATTTTATTTTTTAGCACATTGATCGATCGATTCCCGATCAATGCTTCTTATTCGAGCTTGTAGCAACAGTAACTATTTAATACGGTATATACCTTTATGTGATTTACAGGTTATCCAATAAAAGCTATTAGCTCACCATACGCTCGAAGAGAATCAATTACTACTAAAAAAGGTAACGCATATGACAAAGCTACCAAGCAATTAGATACAGGACTAGAAAGAAAATGAAGCAATCAAAAGTAGCAGTAGTTTATCATAATGTCTCCTAAAGAACATCATATTGGAGCTCAAAGTCAAAGGAGTCAGATAATACACAAATCTACTTACAATCATACTATATATTTAAGAAAAAGAATAGTTTGCGATGCGAATATAACTGACATTCAAGAACAATAATATCGGGATTGTTTCATAGAGCGTAATATAATAAAAAATATTAATAATATTTGTATTAGTAATAATGCTTATATTAATTATGTTAATTAATTTATTATATTAAAAATAACTTGCATGATAAAAGAATACTTATTTATTGATAAAAATATTGTCACAATTATAATGGAATGTTTAAAATATTTTGAGGGGCAATAGAATGTGCAACCCCATTACATTATCAATACTAAAAGGCCCATTTCCATGTATTATACATATTAGAGTAAATAGTTATATCGGGAAATGGAGATATGGATGATGGCTTGAGAGGGATTTGTAGTTATTAATAAATCTAATGTGTGTATTAAAATCTGGGGAAAGAATGTAACAATGTCATTGAATTTTGATAAAACGATCATCTATGTCATCCGTTAAAAGTTTGACTCATTTATATCATTCGCATTTGAGAAAAACCCATTCATACTATTATTTGTTAGTTAAAAACAATTTCAATTTTGCAACTTAATTTTTTTTTACGTGTGATCAATTATTATTATTTTTTTAAAAAAGAAAAGATACAAATATGTTATAAATTTTTAAAACTGCTTACCTATGTTATCCTTTAAAAAAAATAGCTTGGGAATGAGTCTCTTTTCATTTCAAATAAAAATAATATAAATGAACTATATTTTTAATAATAACATACGAAAAATATTTTTTCAATACTCAATAGCGCATCTGAGCCTTCTCATGATACAATGCATTAGTATATATTGACTAATAAAATGTAGGATGGTGTACTAATATTACAAGTTTACAACTCAGTCCTTACCTGTTAATTGATGAAAAAAAGAAAAAGGCAAGTTACCTTAACCACTGTTAATATTTTTTAGGGTAAGGAAACCACGTGCACTTCACCTGAGTTTTTCTTCTCCGGCAAAAAAAATTTGCCCTTACCCGATCGTGATATCGTTATTTCCCCCCAAAATCATCAAACTCTAGTGCAATCGAAGTAAGAAAAGGATCTGCGATAAGAAATTTTGTTGAAGAAACCGTTGAATTCCAGCAATGGAGATCTTATAAACCTTTTGAGTTCCATTGTGCATTTATCGGTAAATGACAAAGCATTCAACTTCTATTTCTGGGCAAACGATAGCAGGGATTGAAACAATACAAGTTTTAAGGTACTCTCGGCCGTTCATTATTGTTCCCAAATTACTAGTAATTAAAATTTTGATGAAACTTAATTAGTATATTTTGGCCCTTTCCTCTTGATTTTATATACCTAATATAATTATTTTAATGTGTTGACAAATTAACTAGGGAAACAAATAAAAACGATAGTTTCGTAAAAATTTCTATAATTTGCTTATCTTTTCAATTTCAGTAGCTGAGATGTCTTCAAATTGCGTAGCAGCTCAAGTAATTCGGTAAGCAGTTTTTCTCTGTGGATTTAATGCATACATGTCTATCTAATTGCCTTTGGAAATTATAATGTGCATTGAGTTTATTTAATCTGATTGCAACTCTATTTTATGTTGTATTTGTTTCGTCCATTTTTTTTCTGGGATTACTTGAGATTGAGATTATGGTGAATCATGGGTCCATCTCGGTTGGACTCACCTACTTAGCTTAGGTTTTACCTCAGTGCCAAATTGAATGACTTGTTGAAGTTTGGAGATTAAAAAAGGAAACACCAGGTGGTTTATTATTATTACATTTTTGATTATACAATAGTTCAATTGTATTAATAGTTAATAAGTATGCGAATAGAGGGAAATGTGATTAAGTAGTAACATTGTAGCGCATTTTGATCTTTCGTAGATAGAAACTCTGATTTTATGGCAAGCAATATAGCAATTGCAATGTCCCTAAAAGAAAGAATAAGTGTTTGATTAAATTGAGTCATAGGAAGTCTCAATAAACTTTTCGGAGGATAGAAAAAAGAAGATCCAATTTGCTTGTGCTACATTATATCTTTAATATTTTGTCCATTTATTAATCTCTGTTAGACAGAAAAAATTGATTTAGACTCTTAATTTCAAATGAGAACCGATATGTAGTGGTTTTGTGTTGGAGCATTGTTGATTTAAACAAAGCAATTACAATATCACCATGTGTCATGTGGCTTGCTGGATATGTATAATTGCCAATCCTAGTTCTTTTTAAACTCAGTGTTGTAAAAAGCCTCGCTCTTAGCTTTGAAGTGAAGCCAGGTATGGGTCTTGCGCTTCAGATGGCTCCTTCTCTTTTGCAATATCCCTACTGCTAGCGACTTCTTTTTTCTTCTTTCTCTTCTCTGTTTCAATATCTCTTTTTTCTTTCTCGCTCATCTCCATTGAAAGTTTAGCACCACATCTTGTTACACAATTGACTAATAAGTTCTTTTCCTTTTCTTGATTAATTTCTTTAGTTACGGTAATATTAAAAACCTTTAAATCCGTAAATAATCATAATTGAAACATACTCCTAAATAAGGATGAATTCCTGGTCACTAGCTCCATTCATTCCATAATTTCAAGGGAACTAATGATCCTCATTGTTATTATTCTGAGTTGCTTGGTGGGTTTTTTTGGGAAATCACTTAATTATAGTGGCAGTTCCCATGCACTAACATCTCTGTTTTGGCAATTGTTGGGACAGGTATATTCTTACTCAGAGTGACACCTTGGACCTTCTTAGATATCGTGATGCTGGAAGATAAAGGTTGGGAAGATCCTCGTTCCGTTAATAGCCCTAGGAGGATCTTGAGTTTTTCCAAGAATAGGAAGGCACTGTGTTCTTTCCAGACCCAGACGACAGAGATTCAGGTTTGGTGTTTCTGGAGATCAGGGACCCAAGACTTCTGAAGTTTACGGATTTGTTGGCTCCATTACTACTGTTGTTGCTACAGGTCTACCCATCCTCATCTTTAAGAAGCTTAGTCTGTTACTTAGAACATATCCCTATGTTTGAATATTCAATGTTTTCTTCTGATGTCATAGTTTTGGAATACAGTTGAATTGTTAGTATTATAATGTGATGTGATTTTCTTCCTTGGTAATGCTCATCATGGCATGAAAGTTACTTATTCTTATCTTTTGGTTAGACTCCTTGGCCTTCCTGGAAATGCTTGTACCCAGGCATCACCAGTATCCGTATATAGGGCAGAGTGTGCTAATTGATTTTTCTTGGGAGTTGAAATGACAAGGCTGTTGAAATCTCTGTATATATTACTCTGCAAATATTGAAAACAGAAGCAAATACTAATTTTTGTTGTCTGTAAGATGCTGTCTGTTGTTAACTCTCATATTTTGTATGTATAGCTGCTTTGTTTAACCTAGTTTCTCAAAGCAGCAGGTAGTTGGTTGTCAAACACTCCATATATTCGATCACCACCAGGTCGACTGATTAACAAAAAGAGATAAATGCATATTATATAGAGTCTAGGTGCTAATAAACTGGATGTTCATTAAATCAGTACAAGCGTTTACAGACAAGATAGACGAGTGTGACGTGTCTACTGAAATGTGTTGCCAATTCGTTCAGTTTAATGGGTACATCTTTTTTCATTTTTACAAGTTCTCATGAGTGAAATTTCTTCAAACTCTGTGTTTATGGGTACTAGTCACATTTGGTGGTCTCTTTTCAGCCTTTGCCGAATCCCTCCTTGTATTTCAAGTTCCTTTATGGTTTTCCACTATGGTTCCTTTGGATTTTTTGAAGTGCTTTCAATCATTAAAGTTAGATTTGGAAAACCAAGGAAAAAAAGAAAACAATCCACTTACCCTCCATCTAGATGCTCCTTAAATATCTTATCAAAAGCACGGCAAAGCTCCAAAATAGTATACAGTTGAGCCTGAAATAAACCAGTTCAGATACTAAGATAAAGGAAAATATCAACAGTAGCAACGAGAGATATAGAAGTCAAAGCTTACGCCTGCATCAACAGCAATAGGCCTTCCAAGGTGGTCCAGTTCCGATTCAAGTTCATCTATGCTTTTATTGATAAGTGATGTGATACTTGGTATTCTTGCCTTAATAAATTGTTCCAAGTGCTGAAATGGAAACAAATTGAATATGAACTCTGCTCAACTTATTTAGGAACTCCTTACATTAAAAGAACTGTAAGTATACCTTTGACAGTAGTTTCGCAAGGTACTCCGAACCCATTTTACTAGCCAGATGCCCATAGTCCGGACTGGTAGCAAAATATTCACGCTCCTTTCTTCTTGCATAGATCATGTCTACATTTTTATTGATGTCAGCTTGTGAACGATTCACAATACCAACCCAGGGATGTTGCAAATGATAAGCTCTTCCTTCAAGAACCTTAAATTCAAGAAAAAAGAATCAACTGCTAGTACAATAAGCCAAATAATAGCATACAGCGGGAACCAAGGACTCAGAGGGTGAGATTTGGATACGCTTATCCGATTTATGAATCAAATAATGTAGAAATTAACCAAAATAAGTTCACAGGTAGTATAACAAACAATAGAACTCACATCTAGAGCATTAGTGCCTTTGTCCATCAAATCTAGCTTGGTCAACACTCCAAAAGTCCGTTCACCTACATGGGTTGCAATGTGACACTTCATAAATGATAATGATAAACATTGGACATTCTCCCAAAATATGGACACTCTTTGACAAGTACTCAAGCTACTGGACTTGGAGTCCCAAAACTGTTAGAATCAAAAGATTATACCTGTTGGGTCCACTTCTCTTGCAAGTTTTATTGCGTCAGAGGTGGCAATATCCTGATTGGCAGGAGAAACTGCTAGAATGATGCAGTTGGGCTGCATGAGAGGACAGAGATCAGATGAAGGGAAGACACAACCCAAGAACAACTCATGTATGGGAAATGAACACGATAACTAGCAAACAATGTGAAAGGAAAGGCAAACTATTTTTCACACTGATGAATGTAGGTAGCAAGCCAACCATGCATGGAGACAAATGGAAAAACTAGCAAATAATGTGAAAGCAAAGACTAGTCCTAGTTTAATTCAGGTAGATTTTCTTGAACTGACAGCAACAGAAAATCCAGCAAGGGAATATTGTGCTCATCAGCTCATAGTCATCAATTCACTCAACCAAATTTGTAAGAATAGTTGTTATTTGGCATTATGTTCCCCACTAACTGAATATTGTTCGGTGATCCAGTCAAGGGAGCGGGAGACTTTAGGTGATTGACATTCAGAACAATTATTCTGACCGCCAGAGGTATTTATAAAGTAGTTTTCAGTTACTCATTATTTAGTTTCTCACTATCTGGGACATGTAGCATTCTGTTATTTTCTTTAAATGCAATATTCAGACTGAATTACCAGATGTTAAGAAGGAATATTTAGTATATTATCAACAACAGTATTGTCCCACACAACTTGTGGGTTTTATCTACAAGAACAAGGTAAACTTTCAAGTTAAATTTTGTGAGGGCTGTAGTCATTTTGTAAATGTAGCCATTGTGAAAATTTTGAGAAACCTAAATCCTAACTAATTAAATCTCCAAGCATTTTCACTCTTTTAAGGGAGTAATACCTACATCACATATAGATGGAAAGCTTTGTGCACCATTTAATATCTCGACTCGAGGCCTAACCCTAACATGAGACCGGCATTGAAACTTGAAAGTGGGTTGATGTGAAATTTTGTAATTCTGGTGAAAACAAGGCCTAAGTATGAAGTGCCACAATCATAATCATTTAGTACACCTACTTTCCATTAGTTTTTTTTTTTCTATTCACACTCTTCTTTTTGAATGCATTTGACTTTTAATTGAAGATTTTTATAAAAATATATGGTCTACATGAATATTATTTTTATCATAGCAGTATTTATATACACGATATTTTACACTTTTATATAGATCGGTTTATGTAAAAAAATTGGTATTTGATCTTCCATGAACTTCAATTATGAATTTTAAGCACATATTTAAAAATATCCTTTTCTACCATTAGTATGAACAAATACAATTCATCTTCAACTCAATATATTTTGAAGTAATACAAAAAAAATTTGATATCTACTCGTCTATAAAAGAAAAAATACAAAATAATTAAGATTTAGCTCTTTATTAAGTGCAAACAACATCTCCTTGCAAATTAGCATGTAAACAATCTTTAATCTAATACTTTGTTTGGATCATTGTTATCCATTGTTTTATATTGTATAGTAGTGTATTGTATGGTAGATACAATATTTTGTTACACTGTATTGTTTGTTGTTGTTTAATAACATTTTAATTGTTTGGTTTGGTAGTATCGTACTATATTGAAATTTATAAATTTACTATAATATTCTTAATTATGCTATGGTAGGAGGTTTGGCTAAATTCAAATAATTAAGGTAAAGCTAAGTGTAAAATAGTATTTTAAATTATTATGTAAAACTATAATTAAAAAAATTAAATAACAATTGGAACACACCAAATCGTTGTTCTATAAAATAGGGGTTTTCATTATTTTGTAACAACTAAATTTAACAATTCAATACAATACATTTTAAATAACAATCAAAACAAACATTGTAGGTATAGAAAAACAAACTAGCTCTTTCTCTACGTACCATTAAAAATATTGTCATATCTTTAATGAATAATTAGTTTGCCAAAAAGAAGAAACAAAGAGAAAAAACAAGTGTAAAGTAGCTATCAACGAGCACAAACAAGTCACACATTATTTTCTTATTTCTAGCTCTTATATTCTCGTACAAACAATTAAATTCTTTTTCGTATGATTCCAAATGTAAACAAATAAATAATCCTATCTAAAATTTTAATAGGTCCATTCTTTCTTAGTCTATGCCAAAAATGATGTACACGATTAAAAGAAAAGATTAAAAAAAAAAAATTAGTGCACTTTCTGATTAAAAGCGGATAACAGGGCATTATTTGAAATCAAATTAATTTTAAGTTACATGCAATTTTTCATTTTTTACATTTTAAATTAATTTATTTTTTTCATTTCGCAAATTGTGAAATCTATCAAAATTTTCTTAAATCTTATATAATACTACAAAAATAAGCAAACTATAGTTCATGATCAAGATATATTGGAATATCTTAAGGTGCCACATCGATAAATCGTTTATTTCATGATCCTTTTATAAATAAACGTTTGCAATTATAAACTTTTAAATACATATAATTTCATAAAATTTCACTAGTTCGCGATAGTATTAGCTAATTATCCATGTAATTCTTTCATGTGATATAACACAATCTAACTCTTCACATCCACGTTATTTATTTTACAAAATATAAATGAATGAGTTAAGTTTTACATTTCAAAAAGTTTTAAAATCTCTGAACTTATAGAATTTGAAATCATGTTATCTAAACATATAAATAAAATTATAATTTCAAATTACGTGTCGAAAAGTAGCTCAAAATATATAAATTTGTTAGGTTAGTCAATTAACTATAAAGTGAAAAAGGAAAAAAAAAGAGTAACCATTCAACGCAACGTGTGGAGTGGGAAAGGAAAAAGGGAAGAGTTTACCGTTCAAAATGGTTCTCCCAAATTTAGTTCGAGGCCTATAAATATATCTCAAAGAGCTCTTCACATTACCATTCCCTCCCTTTTTGTGTCTTCACAAATCCACCATTCTTCTACCTTTGGTAAGCTTCAGATCTTGATTTCTCTTTTCCCGATCTACGCTTTTTTATTCATCTCCTCAATTTCATACCTTTTGAGTTTCATTGTGCATTTATGAAGAAGATCGGTGAATGACAAAGCATTCAACTTTTATATCTGGGCAAATGATAGCAGGGATTGAAACGAACACGTTTATAGGTACTCTCGGCCGTTCATTATTGTTCCCAAATTACTAGTAATTAAAATTTTGATGAAACTTAATTAGTATATCTTGGCCCTTTCCACTGGATTTTATACACCTAATTTAATTATTTTAATGTGTTGTTGACAAATTAACTAGGGAAACAAATAAAAATGATACTTATTTGGATTTCGTAAAAGTTTCTATAATTTGCTTATCCTTTTCAATTTCAGTAGCTGAGATGTCTTCAAATTGCGTAGCAGCTCAAGTAATTCGGTAAGCAGTTTTTCTCTGTGGATTTAATGCATACATGTCTATCTAATTTCCTTTGGAAATTATAATATGCATTGAGTTTATCTAATCTGATTGCAACTCTATTTTATGTTGTATATGTTTCGTCCATTTTATTTCTGGGATTACTTGAGATTGAGATTATGGTGAATCATGGGTCCATCTCGGTTGGACTCACCTACTTAACTTAGGTTTTGTTTCAGTGCCAAATTGAATGACTTGCTGCAGTTTGGAGATTGAAAAAGGAAACACCAGATGGTTTATTATTATTACATTTTTGATATACGATAGTTCAATTGTATTAATAGTTAATAAGTATGCGAATAGAGGGAAATGTGATTAAGTAGTAATATTGTAGCGCATTTTGATCTTTCGTAGATAGAAACTCTGATTTTATGGCAAGCAATATAGCAATTGCAATGTGCCTAAAAGAAAGAATAAGTGTTTGATTAAATTGAGTCATAGGAAGTCTCAATAAACTTTTCGGAGGATAGAAAAAAGAAGATCCCATTTGCTTTTGCTGCATCACATCTTTAATATTTTGTCCATTTATTCATCTCTGTGAGACAGAAAATTGATTTAGACTCTTAATTTCAAATGAGAACCGATATGTAGTGGTTTTGTGTTGGAGCATTGTTGATTTAAACAAAGCAATTAAAATATCACCATGTCTCATGTGGCGTGCTGGATATGTATGATTGCCAATCCTAGTTCTTTTTAAACTCAGTGTTGTAAAAAGCCTCGCTCTAAGCTTTGAAGTGAAGCCAGGTATGGGTCTTGCGCTTCAGATGGCTCCTTCTCTTCTGCAATATCCCTACTGCTAGCGACTTCTTTTTTCTTCTTTCTCTTCTCTGTTTCAATATCTCTTTTTTCTTTCTCGCTCATCTCCATTGAAAGTTTAGCACCACATCTTGTTACACATTTGACTAATAAGTTCTTTTCCTTTTCTTGATTAATTTCTTTAGTTACGGTAATATTAAAGACCTTTAAATCCGTAAATAATCATAATTGAAACATACTCCTAAATAAGGATGAATTCCTGGTCACTAGCTCCATTCATTCCATAATTTCAAGGGAACTAATGATCCTCATTGTAATTATTCTGAGTTGCTTGGTGGGTTTTTTTGGGAAATCACTTAATTATAGTGGCAGTTCCCATGCACTAACATCTCTGTTTTGGCAATTGTTGGGACAGGTATAATTCTTACTCAGAGTGACACCTTGGACCTTCTTAGATATCGTGATGCTGGAAGATAAAGGTTGGGAAGATCCTCGTTCCGTTAATAGCCCTAGGAGGATCTTGAGTTTTTCCAAGAATAGGAAGGCCACTGTGTTCTTTCCAGACCCAGACGACAGAGATTCAGGTTTTGGTGTTTCTGGAGATCAGGGACCCAAGACTTCTGAAGTTTATGGATTTGTTGGCTCCATTACTACTGTTGTTGCTACAGGTCTACCCATCCTCATCTTTAAGAAGCTTAGTCTGTTACTTAGAACATATCCCTATGTTTGAATATTCAATGTTTTCTTCTGATGTCATAGTTTTGGAATACAGTTGAATTGTTAGTATTATAATGTGATGTGATTTTCTTCCTTGGTAATGCTCATCATGGCATGAAAGTTACTTATTCTTATCTTTTGGTTAGACTCCTTGGCCTTCCTGGAAATGCTTGTGCCCAGGCATCACCAGTATCCGTATATAGGGCAGAGTATGCTAATTGATTTTTCTTGGGAGTTGAAATGACAAGGCTGTTGAAATCTCTGTATATATTACTCTGCAAATATTGAAAACAGATGCAAATACTAATTTTTGTTGTCTGTAAGATGCTGTCTGTTGTTAAGTATTGAGCTCTCATATTTTGTATGTATAGCTGCTTTGTTTAACCTAGTTTCACTGGTATTCCAGTGGTCACAATATTCATTTGTTTTCATGCATACGGAAGTCTGATTGGTTTCTATTATTTTCGATGAGCAGTTCTTTTTCTGGTGTGGGCATATCTTCCCGAACATTGGTTGCACTCTTTGGGAATTGTTTACTATCCAAGCAGGTAAAGAAGATGTACTTGCAGGCTTGTGTCATATTTACATAAAAGATCCTTTTTAAATTAGGAGATATTATGAATTTCGTAGTATCATAGTTTCAAATTCACTTAGCTGGTTTGTCTGACACCAGAGCCAGAAGCTGGTTAGTGTATTCCAGCCTAAGTTGGGCTTAGTTTATTCCAGTTTCTGGATCTATAATGGCATTTGGTTGTTTTGAACAAACGTCTTGAGAATAGAATCCACAGATTTTAAATATTCGTCCTACACTTCAGAAATTACAAGTGCATGAAAGCAACTTAAAGCATTTGCAGAATGCACAAGATGAAAAGAATTTTCTTGGCAGAACTTAGCTGGTCACATACTAATTGTCACAAGATATATTCAACGTCCTGTTAAATTGTTCTTCTTTTTATCAGGTACTGGGCATTAGCTGCGCCAGCTTATGTGATGATGACTATAGCACTAGCTGTAGGATTTTACATTGGTCTCAACTTCTTGGCTACCCCTCCTCCAACTTCTTTCAGCATGATATATGGTATTGTTACTTAGACTTTCTGGGAATGACAGTAGAAAGGATTTTCCTAGCATCTCTGTCTCGACTCTTGATGCATGCAAAACCCAAATTTAGCATTGTTTGTTGAGAACACAATATGAGTAGTTGTTTTTACATAATCATGGGATTGAGCACGTAATGTTTTCTTTCTATCTATTCTGCAGATGAATTCACGAGAGAACCTTTGCGCAATGGGCCTTCAATAGAGAATGATGAGCAACCTATAGAGCCTATATCTGATATTCGGATTGATCAAATAAATGACCTTATGTTCAATCCAAGATGAGAAACAGTTTTACTGTGCAGTTATTTTGCTTGGATAGATTGTATCAGTTTCATTTCCTTCATTTCTCAGTGTTATCTCTTTGATTCACCCAAAATGTAATTTAGATGTGGCTTCTTTCACAATCATGCATAATGGTTCTGGTATTCACAACAAGTATATTGTTTAAAGACGCCATATTTGTACATCATGAAGTAATGTTTTCTTAATCAAGTCCATAAGCAGTAAAAAGGATACAATTCAAGTACAAAAATGGAGCAGCAGCCTGAAGCAAAAGGGCAACTGAATGTGGTATATTAATTCAGTTCACAAATACATAATAAAGCAACAATTCATCCAAAACCAAATAATATGACAATAAATTCTACAACAATCAAAGAATTTAGGCTGTTAAAATGTTTGAACAAGCAGCGATATCGATTCACCCAAGTCGTGAATTCGTTTGTGTATCGTAGAAGAAAGGTCTCAAGTGCAATTTATCTCATCGTACCCACGCTACAGAATCAATCTCATCTCTTGCTTTCTTGTACAGTTCAAGCCTCTTGGCACATTGCATTCTTCTCTCCATCAATGCAGGATCTTCATCTAACAATTCTGAAAGTGCCTTGCCCTGAGAAATATAAAGAATTGTCAGCACTTGTACTAAAAAAAAAAGCTGCTAATTTGGGATGAACACTGAGATAGTACCTCTTTCTTCCCAATCTGGGTGTAGAAGTAGTTCAACAAAGATTGTTTGGCCTCCTTCACTTGACAATAAACCACTGCTTTGGGGAGTGTGTTCCTCAATGTATCAGACACCATATTCACATATGATGATACATTTGAACCTATCCGACGAAAGTGAGCCTCTCCGTACCGGTCTACAGCAGCAGCAGCTTCTGGCTTTCCCCCCTTGGGGGTTTCCATCTCCTGAGGTAGTTTTCTGAAGAAATCCACTGTCAAGTAAGAAGATTCCATGTCCACTAATCTGACTACCGTCTTTCTACCTTCATCGCGGAATTTTTCCAAGGCTTCATTAGAAGCTGCAGCTATTGTAGATTGCAAACTGGGAAACCGCTTCAATTCCTGCTCCACCAATATATTTAGAAATAACCAGAAAAGGGAGAAGGGATTATATAGCTAAAAATAAAATTTAACACAGCTGCCCGGCATCGTTACCTGACATTCTCCAATAGATTTCCTCACTAGTTCCTTCAGCACAAAGTGTACCTGATATGTTTCACATAAATTAGAGTTGATCGGAAGCATTAACTATTTGACCCCTGATAAATTTTGGATAATTACTTACAGCATCAACAGAGGCTTCAGCTGGGCCTCTAAAATAATTCAAGGCCCCTTCAATTAGACGTCTATAACCTTGCTCAGGTGCTATCAAGTGAGGCTGGTAACCATCTGCCTCTGAAACAACTTTCCTCACATTTTGCACAGAGAGATATCGGTCAAAAGGGAGTTTTCTTAAAGCAGCAGGTAGTTGGTTGTCAAACACTCCATATATTCGATCACCACCAGGTCGACTGATTAACAAAAAGAGATAAATGCATATTATATATAGTCTAGGTGCAGAGCAATAAACTGGAAGTTCATTAAATCAGTACAAGCATTTACAGACAAGATAGACAAGTGTGACATGTCTACTGGTATGTGTTGCCAATTCGTTGAGTTTAATGGGTACATCTTTTTCATTTTACAAGTTCTCATGAGTGAAGTTTCTTCAAATTCTGTGTTTTATGGGTACTAGTCACATTTGGTGGTCTCTCTTCAGCCTTTGCCGAATCCCTCCTTGTATTTCAAGTTCCTTTGGATTTTTTGAAGTGCTAACGATCATTAAAGTTAGATTTGGAAAACTAAGGAAAAAAAGAAAACAATCCACTTACCCTCCATCTAGATGCTCCTTAAATATCTTATCAAAAGCACGGCAAAGTTCCAAAATAGTATACAGTTGAGCCTGAAATAAACCAGTTCAGATACTAAGATAAAGGAAAATATCAACAGTAGCAACGAGAGATATAGAAGTCGAAGCTTACGCCTGCATCAACAGCAATAGGCCTTCCAAGGTGGTCCAGTTCCGATTCAAGTTCATCTATGCTTTTATTGATAAGTGATGTGATACTTGGTATTCTTGCCTTAATAAATTGTTCCAAGTGCTGAAATGGAAACAATATGAATGTGAACTCTGCTCAACTTGTTTAGGAACTCCTTACATTAAAAGAACTGTAAGTATACCTTTGACAGTAGTTTTGCAAGGTACTCCGAACCCATTTTACTAGCCAGATGCCCATAATCCGGACTGGTAGCAAAATATTCACGCTCCTTTCTTCTTGCATAGATCATGTCTACATTTTTATTGATGTCAGCTTGTGAACGATTCACAATACCAACCCAGGGATGTTGCAAACGATAAGCTCTTCCTTCAAGAACCTTAAATTCAAGAAAAAAGAATCAACTGCTAGTACAACAGGCTGTGCTGCCAAATAATGGCATACAGCAGGAACCAAGGACTCAGAGGGTGAGATTTGAATACACTTATCCGATTTATGAATCAAATAATGTAGAAATTAACCAAAATAAGTTCACAGGTAATATAACAAACAATAAAACTCACATCTAGAGCATTAGTGCCTTTGTCCATCAAATCTAACTTGGTCAACACTCCAAAAGTCCGTTCACCTACATGGGTTGCAATGTGACACTTCATAAATGATAATGACAAACATTGGACATTCTCCCAAAATATGGACACTCTTTGACAAGTACTCAAGCTACTGGACTTGGAGTCCCAAAACTGTTAGTAACAAAAGATTATACCTGTTGGGTCCACTTCTCTTGCAAGTTTTATTGCGTCAGAGGTGGCGATATCCTGATTGGCAGGAGAAACTGCTAGAATGATGCAGTTGGGCTGCATGAGAGGACAGAGATCAGATTAAGAGAAGACACAACCCAAGAACAACTCATGTATGGGAAATGAACGCGATAACCAGCAAACAATGTGAAAGGAAAGGAAACCTATTTTTCACACTGATGAATGCAGGTAGCAAGCTAGCCATGCATGGAGACAAATGGAAAAACTAGCAAATAATGTGAAAGCAAAGACTAGTCCTAGTTTAATTCAGGTAGATTTTCTTGAACTGACAGCAACAGAAAACCCAGCAAGGGAATATTGTGCTCATCAGCTCACAGTCATCAATTCACTCAACCAAATATAAGAATAGTTGTTATTTGGCATTATGTTCCCCACTAACTGAATTATTGTTCGGTGATCCAGTCAAGGGAGCGGGAGATTTTAGGTGATTGACATTCAGAACAATTATTCTGACTGCAAGAGGTATTTATAAAGTAGTTTTCAGTTACTCATTATTTAGTTTCTCACAATCTGTGACATGTAGCATTCTGTTATTTTCTTTAAATGCACTATTCAAACTAAATTACCAGATGTTAAGGAGGAATATTTAGTGTAATATCAAAAGAACAGTATTGTCCCACATAATTTGTGGGTTTTATCTACAAGAACAAGGTAAACTTCCAAGTTAAATTTTGTGAGGGCTGTAGTCATTTTGTAAATGTAGCCATTGTGGAAATTTTGGGACTCCTAAATCCTAACTAGTTAAATCTCCAAGCATTTTCACTCTTTTAAGGGGTAATACCTACATCACATATAGATGGAAAGCTTTATGCACCATTTGTGGTTTAGTCCCTCTCTACGAGTAACATCTAAATACCATTTAATATCTCCACTCTTTTCACCACAGAATGAAAAATGAGCATATCAGAAAGTTAAATTAGTATCTTGTTACCTTCCCAACATACGTTCGAACCATGTTCTCAATGTCTTCGACTATAGTCTCAGACTGCCCCTCTGCAGTAATGAGTATTGTTGCATTGAAAACAGGCATGATAAGACTAAAAAAGAATGCAAATAATAAAGGACGTATGGAGCGTACCAACAGCCACTTTTGTTAAACCAGGTAAATCAATCAGCGTTAAGTTGACCACTGCCAAGAAAAAACACATGGTATGGAGTTAGCATGATAAAGAGAGAAAGAAATGCTCTGTAGAACAAAGGAGCAAGAGAAAAGACCATACGTTCGCGGCAATAAATCAAAATGTTATGATGAAATACTAAGACATCAAGCCAATCTTCGATGAAATTTAGAAGAACAGACATGTGTGTGAAATAACCAACTTCAGAAACAAAAACTATTTAAAAGAGCATACTGCAGTAAGTTGACTTTTTGGGACCATAAGTGAATCCTTAAGCACGTATAAAGAACTCATGGACATCATACCATTTGGAGAATATATGCTCAAGTGGATCGGAACAGGAGAAATCTGCTTAGTTTTCCCTGTGATTCGATCAGTTTCATCCGCGATCTCCTTGCGAACCATGCCTGTTAAAAAAATAATAAAGAAAACATATATTGTTGAATCAGAATCTACAATCTAGTACTGATAGGTAAAACTATTGATAACATGTGCTTGAGGGCACACATACATGTCACTTCACACGCATACACTAAGAGAGAGAGAGAGAGAGAGAGAGAAGAGTGAACTAAAAAACTAGTACAACTAAATTTAATAATCTGTCTCCATAACTAACAATCTATTAAGTTACTGTATATGACTACTCTTCTATGCACAAGTAATCTTGTTACTCATTTACCTCACTTATAAGAAAAAATGTTTTGTAGCTACTTCGGTATTTCATCAATTGTCATGAAATAGTAAAGAGTTATATTAATTCAGAAAGTGGTAAAGTAATGACCCAAAAGAAGAAGAAAGAATGGAGGTCAATTGATATACCGAAATCTGTGAACCGTCTTCTTGGCAAATGACCAAACTCTGCATATTCCTGCTGTCCGTCATCTGTCTTATGAAGCTGCAACACCAATGGTCTCCTTGTGACAATTCCTGAATGGATACAACAGACCATTTCACTCAGCCAATGTAATTCACAAAATCTATATTATATTAAAAGCAGGAAACCCTTGACTTAAAAAGTTAAACTGCGGGGATCTTGGTAGCCAGTTGGTTTGCCTACCTGAACTTTCATGGTTTCACCTAGTTGGGAGGGTTCAATTCCCAACCTTATGATCCCTCCCACGTTTCTCCTTCCTAATCCCTATGTAATAAATTAAATTATAAGAAACTTAATGTTATGAAAGACATGCCACCATTCCTAACGCGTTTCTGCACAAGTTGTCACAACTTATGGTCACTTGGTTTATCTTAGTGCAAATGGGATCATTATCATTATATTGCAGATTCATAATTGGTAATGATACAAAAGAGGCTTCTCATTGTACTTTTAAGGCATATTGCACTTAGCTTCTTCTAGCAAATACTCTTATCTCTTTTTTTTCTTGGTTGACTGCTTTTTTATACTATAAACTAATAGATCGCCAGAATCTTGAATGAGAGGTAATTTATAAATCATCAACTTTTCCTTGCTGGTGTTCAATCAAGTATTGTTTACATCTAATATGATTTTAATCATGTTTGGCGCAATCACATGTTAAGTTGTTTTGACTTTTGACTGACTTTACTAAAAGACGAGGACTGTTTATCGGTTGGTCCAGCTCGGTTATGAATGTTATCGGTTATCGGACTGTAGACATGCTAAACTGATACAAACCACTACGATTGATTATCAGTTATTGGTTAGCAGTCCTTACATCTTGGTTCTTCGAAGTGAGGCAGTGACTTTTCTTTATAAATTTATTATGATATTTTTTTTCTTGGAAATGTTTACTAGATAAACGCAATGATTTAAAAAAAAAAAAAGGTAAAGGTGTTGCGAGAGTTGAGAAGGAGAAAATGGTCTGCACAAAAAGAATCAAAAGTCTTATTTCAATTTTCGGTTGAATTTGATAGATTTTAATAGGTTATAGGTAAAACCATTAAGAAAACTCAATAACACCATTAATCGAACCTATGGGCCAATAGAATAAAATACTAAAATGTTTACAAACCGTGAAACGGATATCAATAAACCAATACTTTTTTTTTATACAGCTTATCAAAACTTGATTTTCCCATAGAAATTTGATTCAATTAACAAATCCTATAAGATAGAGCTAACTATTATTCTAGAGGTTTACATACAAGCTATGGTGATCCGATTTTGCAATTGCTTGCTTCTTACTGTATATTTAATATGGTTGAATTTTTAAGTTATTTGGTAATGGTAACATAAAAATGCTAGCCTTCTAGCTAATATGTAGACAATCTGATACCATTGTGAGCATCTCGATTGTGACGTATTGGTTACAGCCAATTGGTATGGCATTCATATTGCACCCAACCTTTATCTGTTACAACAATTTTTCCGTGTATGGTATGTTCTTCTTTTTTCTTTATCAACATTAATTTATGGGGTGCAACTTGCACCGCGTTGATATATGTCAGAGTATTACTCTTATCTCTACACTTCCTACTTTTATTTTTACTATTTGATTTTAGTACATATCATCATTTAGTATTATAAAAAAAATATCCGTAGCAGATAGTTTGTTCATTGCAGGACAACTATATAGAAACAAGAGTAATACCTATTTGCTTCTATATGAAGTCAGGTCATTTAATGATCTAACTCTATTGATCCTGTGCACCTTTCAAACTATGACTCAACACTGCTAATTTAAGTGAGTTTCGTAAGGAGAAGATTATTTAATCATGAGTTTATTGTGAGACAAGTTTTTTCTCAATAAATCAAGTTAATTTTATAACGGCAGTGTTTATAAAGGTGATGGCCACAAAATCAAAATAAGTAAAAATAATCACATGGATCTAATAAAATTTTGATGTTAATCTTAGTAGATTCAGACAATATATGCAAATATCTTGACCTCAACAAACAAGTCATTATACAAAGATTTGCGGCGATTACCCACAAAAGCTTGCACTTTATTCTTTTATGTATAATTAGAACTCAACTTTAATAATATTGATATTATTATACAAAACCATATATCGCATCACTCAACATACACGTGCACGTAAGGAGAAACTAGTTGTGTAAAATGTAATAGAAGTTCTAGCAACCCACCGCTTTAGTACAGTTAGAATGATCTAAGGAATGACAGAGAAAAAAAGTATGATAAAGATAAACTAATCAAAGGAGCTTACCTGATCCACGAGGAAGAAAATCTCGGGCTACTATGCTTTCCAACACAGATGACTTTCCAGAACTCTAAATTAATACAAGCAACCAGCAAAAACTGTGTTAGCCCATTTCCTTTGAATACACAATAAATTTAGCAACAAAAGTTACTCAAAACAACAATCAATAGCAGAGGTAAAAATAACCAAAATTCCACCATTACAGTACTTGAAAATATAAATCAGCACAAACCCATTTCAGCAATCAATAGCAGTGGGGGGAAAAATCAAGATTTCTCAATTTAACAAGTTAAAATCAAAATCCAACACAAACCCATATAAAAAAGTCTCATCTCCACCATCACTAACATGGATCTACTAATTACCCAGCTCCCCAAGTTAAATCCTAGTTCCATTAAAACCCATCGGGGGGGAAATAATCAAGAAACCGAATAAAGATAATGGATCACCAACCTGACCGCCGACAACAGCAACTGAAGGAAGAGCATCCCATAAAGAAGAAAACGCATTATCTCCACCACCATAATCACCAAGAGCAGTACAAGCTCTCTGAATCCGATTCACCAAACCAATTAAACTCTCCATAGTATAAATCTCAAACTAAAAACAATAAAATTCTAAAACCCCAGATCTATATTTATTACAAGAGAAAAAAGATTGGTGATTAAGCAATCAAGATTTGGACTTGAAAGTGGAACTGTGTTTGCTTTTTTTACAGAGAGATAGGAAAAAGGGGAGAAGAAAAAAGGGTCTTTGAAATTGGACTTGGTTTTCAATTTTACTCAAAAGAAAGTAAATATAAGGGGCTTCGATATATGCGCGTTATTGTCTCTTTGATTTATGTATGGTTAATATACAACTTGTACCCTTTCCATTTTTATCTTTTTATAACGTTTCGAAATTTTGAAATTTGAATATTTGTGGGTCACCTTGATCTAAGCTATATCAACAACAAAGTGTCTTTTTTTAGTGTGTAAAAGATTTTCAAATTAGAACTTTGTGTGTTTGAAGTTTTTAGAATGCATGTATTGAAGTTTAAATAATATATTCAAACGCTGGTTTATCTTGTAATTTTAGATTACGAGATAATATTGAAATTTTGCTAATAAATTAAGAGTTAAAAATTATCTCGTTTCTAACTTTTTTTGAACATTTTGAAATGTTACAAATTCAAGTAGAAGCCCATCAAACTTAAAAGAAAAATGTTAACAAAGTTAAATGGTCCATCAACAAGTATGACAACACAGAAGAAAGCAAAAATTATAGTAGTAATTTGAAGCTTTTTCTACCAAAGACAAAGGAAATTCTCATTTTGTCCTAATATAAATGTTCGTTTACAAATTTGTGGACGGCATTACTATTTACGTGATAAAACTTAAAAAAAATTGATTTTTATTTTTGTACTCCCTCCGTCCGGTAATATTTGTCATGGTTTCTATTTTTAGAGTTAAATTGTAAAAATAACTTTGACTAACATTATAAGATGTATTTTTTCATCATATTAATATGCAAAAAATTTCAATTTATAGTACTTTTCATGTAGTTTTAAATATCTAATTTTTTTTATTTTAAATATCAAATTAATGTGATCTAATTTAACTTTGAAAACTAGTCAGACTTTTGAAAAATGCAACATAACAAACAATTCCGGACGAAGGAAGTATTATACATGATCCTGGAAAATCCCAGAAGCACTAATACTTGTGAATCAAATTCTTCTATAAAGAAGAAAAATGAAGAATATAAATTTGGTCAGGAATTAGAATGGGTACTAGTACTTCTAATTCAATAAAATCTAACTCTAATACACGAAAAAAAAAATTATTATCAGTGGTTTTAAAGCAAAAAAAAAACCCATAAAAATAAATGGTAAGGTATACACACTTCTTTTCAAATTTATGCACAATGTATTAAAATTTAAAATGTCACACGTACATGATTTTAGTGCTATAATTTCACATAGCAACTAAAATTTAACTTCGGCATATGATATACAACCATGTCAATAATGATCCAACTAATCAAAAGTAGAAAGCTTTACGCAAAATCTCATAGTGCTAAGAACTAATGACAATCTATTTTTATTTTTTTTTCAAATTACAAAAAATTCTTAAATTTGGTGAATTCGATTACATCTCAAACTATCTCAATACGTCGTGTCCCGATTGCAGATGCATTCCTTAATGTCTCAATATATCACATCTCAATTTCAAATACATCACTCAACGTCCCGATATATTGTGTAAAATGATGTATTCGAGAATAGAAGAGAGTAGAGGTTTTTGTAATATTTTCAAATGGTATGAAATTTTAGAGAATATGGTAAAAGTTGTATATTAAAATAATTTTTTCATCGAAGTATAGACTTGGGCTAACGAAGCTGATCGGTTTACACACTGGGCTAAATCTCCTGATCTGCTAATGTTCAAGTTGGGCCTTTAGTGGGCATTGGGCTCGTATCTCTTCTGTAGCATGTTCTACACTAATGGGCCACTTATTATTTAGAGACCCATTTACCAATGAACACAAAAAGGGCAACGTTAGAGGTGTTAAATGGGCAGATTAGACTGAATTATATTCGGATGGGGTCGAATGAGGATCAATAATGTTAATAAAGAAAGGTCATACACATGATTTGTATAAAAATTGGGCGAGTTTCAGACATTGACGTTAGACAACCCCAAGACAATTTTTTCATTAGAAAAGTACGTTTTATGGGTACCTTAAAATGTTTTTTAAGAAACTCACCCCGCACCAAGATCTAATTTTCCTATATAGCTACAAATATGTAATTTTCCTTTTAAAAGAATGAATTCGCAAAATAATAAACCGATAAGAACCGACATTTCATAGTGGAAAATAGAGGTGCGTGCTTTGAAATAGATGGGCCAGTCCAAGTACTGATTGGGATCTCTCAGGCCCACTTGGATCTCAAACTTCAAATTTCAGTTTTACTTCGGACAACTTTCACATATAGCAAATAAAAGATATTTGTATGTTATAGCAAAGTTTGCATAATTGCGCTCCATAGCAAACATAGAAACTGTATAATTCGCTATACATATATAGTTCAAGCAAATTGTACAAAACGAAGTGTATAAAACAAGAAAGAGAAAGACACTTGGGTAGAGACCTATATAAAGACGAAGTGTTATAAAACGAATTGTATTATTATAAGTGTATAGAACGATTATATACAATTTGAATTTGTATAAAATGAGAAGAGAGAAGACAAAGAGACTTGACAAGAATATACAATTGAATTGAATTGTATAAAACGAGAAAGAGAGAAATTAAATACAATTTGAAAATTTTATAAAATGAGAAAGAGAGAAAGGCAAAAGAAACTGGGCAGGGGAGTATTTTTATCATATAATTATAAGTGTATAGGACGGAAATATATGTACTTGCATGTGTATATACAATTTTCTCTCGCTTTATACAAACAAAAACACAATTTATACATTTCGCTTCTGTTTGTATAAGTGAGAAAGGCGAGGGTGACGAGCGAGATTTGGGAGACTCGCGAGCGAGATCTGGAAGAGGGGAGAGAGGGGAACAAAATTATATGTATTTATACAATTTTCTCTGCTTTATACAATTAGAAACAATTTTTATACACTTATGTTTGTATAAAAAGTGAGGAAGCGAGCGAGAGATTGGAGGAGAGTGGCGAGCGAGATATTTGGAGAGAGAGACGCCTGACAATTTTTTGCAAACGTTTGCTATGGAGCACAATTAAATCAACCCTAATTACTCCATTTATTTTAGGTTATTATTTGCTATTATATACAATTTTTCTCTTTTACTTCAGTCTAGCCCTATTTTCATTTTCCAAGCCTTTTTTGTATTTATTTTTCTTAAAAGGAAAATGTCATGATAATTTCACACCAAAAAAAAAAATTAGGAAATTTCAAAACATAGCCAATTAAAGATAGATTCAAAACTATCAATTCATATCTGAGAATGTACCAACTCTCGAATAAATTCTGACTCCAACATTGTTTTCAAGGCATTACAATTTTTTGAAATTTATAATTTGTTACTATTATAAAACGTCGACAATTAGAAACAACACCATTATTCTATATATGCAAAAATAAGGAAATAGAATATATGTGTTTAATAAGGGTATTTAAGTCAAAATCTTATCCCTAATAATTAGGCCCTAATTATGTTGTGATGGAGAGGGACTAGTTACTAACTCTAATAGTATATAATGCATATTGTTGGCACTCTAATCAGCTGTTTTCATTAATAAAAAAGATGAATTATTCTTGTCTTTTGTGTTTAGGACAAGTAGTTAATTTTGACTATTTTAAAAATCATATATGAATATAATTACTGGTATATAATTAAGCAGAACTTTTTGACAAAATATTGAAGTGTACAATTTTATATAGGGTCAAGTTTGAAGGAAAAAAAATCACAACAAAATGAAGACAATAAAAACAACAAAAAGGAAGTAACAATCGTACAATATCATATATAATGTTTTGGAGAAATTTCTCGTGAGTTGAATAGTGAGTACCAACCACTTTTACGTCTCAATATTATTTATAATGATGCAATATTTATGTTTACATGAACATATATATACATTTAAAATATAATATTAGATAGTGCAGGCGATAAAATGTCATTTACAAAGTTTGATATTATTATAATAATTTCTATCAAAGTTCAGACATATTTCAAACTTTTTTTCCTTATTAATATTTTAAGATATAACCATCCTTTATTAAGTCATTTGTAATTTCAAGAACAATGTACAAAAGTTAAAATGAAAAAAAAAGGAAGAAATTATTTTGAACTTTTACAATGATAATCAATTTGAATAATTATTTTTAAGAATTACGATAGATAATTTGAGACATTAAAAGTAATATCATGAAAGTATGAGCTTAAAATGCATGAACGAGAAACATATATGCTGTAATTGTCTACTATACTCCTAATTATGTGAGAATTATATGCCACCCTAAACTTAATATTCATATTATTTATTATATCCATTTATTAATTATCTAATTAATAAAATAAGTTAATATGCAACCTATGCAAATACAAGCTTTTTCAAAACTAATTTTTAAGCATATGCAAAATACACGCTTATTTTCTTTATGAAGTAATTAGTGATCAGCAGTATAGTTTTGAATATTAGTGTCATTATTAATTTCTATCATAATTTAGATGCAATTTGTATATCTTGTCCCTATATTTTTATATTATAAGTTGCATAAAATCAATTTGATTATAGCTAGGCCAGGCAATGCTCAGATTGAAGAGTCATTTATGATGAAGCAAATGCAATTTCAGCTGCACATGACAAATAAATACCTACTGTACCTGATGTAGTGTGATACTTCAATTTTCATATAATTATTAGCATTTATATATGTGCCTTATATTTTAATATATAAAAAATAGTATAATAAATCACTTATTTATCCAATTATGGACCGTATATTATAAATATACTTATTTTGTTGTCATGTACGAGAAAAGGTCTCCAATTATGGACTTGTCTAATCAAAGGGCGGAAGAGTTCACCCAAATCTTCCAAGTAAAAAGTTACACTAAAGCGGACTAATACAATTGGAGGTTTAAAGTGAAATTTTAATTTGAGGCTTAAATATAAATATAAGAATAAACGTTAGATCCATATTAATAAATTTATTACACTACACTGCTTAGATGAAAATTATTAGTAATTAATATTATTTTTTCTGTTATTAGTTTTAGGTAAGATTTTATCAATCCAATATTGAAAAACATCCTTTTAGTGAGATAATTATTTTATGAATTGCTAACATAATCTTATAAGTAGAGTTGACAAATATTAAATAAAAGATAAAAGTAAGAACCACAATATGAGATTCAAGAAGATGTTGACTTGATTTACTCCATTTCTATATGTTTCTTTTAATGCTTGAAACAAAAATTAAAAAGAAATTGTAATTCTCTTTGTTCAACACTCTTCACTATTAATTTTTATTTCCAATTAAGCACAACACATGTTAAATTGGATAAAATTATATACATATTTTTTAGTGTAAAATTGTAACACATAATTTATTTTCGATAAAATTTGGAGGCCCCAATATTTGAGGGCCTAAGGCATAAGCCTTATTTTGCAAAGGCAGGAGCCTGCGTTGGTCTTATAGACATATTTTGAATCTTTCAAGAACAAAATCAAAGATTAATTCAGTAATTTAACGGATTCAAAATTTACCTTGAGATTTCAAATTTAAATCATAGATATTCTTCAACTCTCGAATAAAAACTTCTGAATTTTATAGTGATTCAAATATTTTAACTAATAATGAGATGCGTATAAAGACATTAAAAACAAGCATAAAGTAAAATAGAACATGTAATCATGACATTACATCAAATGTGGGTAACAATTTTGGTAAGTGATCAATTCAGAAGGACATAACATTAACATTAAATTTACATAGATGCATACAAGTGTTAGCAAGTACATAGCTTCAATTTTTTGAAAATATGGAAAGGGGGCTATAGTTTTTTTTTTTTAATTATGTTTATTGGCGTGTCCATAAAAATAGTGTGACAAAGTTTGTAAGGGTGAAGTACTTGTTGATGTTTATTAAGAAAGTTGGCTTTGTATGATTAAATTATAGGCTATAATCATGATTTTAATTTGTATAAACATCACTCGGCTATGATTAATTGGCATGTCTGGTCAATTTTTTGAAAGTTAAAAAAGTTTATTTTAGAAAGATAAAGATTTCTATCAAGTTTTTATGCTAATATATTATTTCTGCTTCAAAATATCTATCGTGATCATTTAATAGTAATTGAGAGAGGGAAAATAGTATAAATATGTGTAAAATTGGTTTGGTAGTTAAATGATTAATTATTTATTTAATTTCATGTATCAGCAATGTCTTACTTTCCAATTATATAAAATACTCTCCAACGTACTTTCCTTTCTTTAAAAGCGTGGTTAATAAATAAAGCCGTTGTTCAACAAGAAACAACTTCCAACTAATTGTGATTCCATAATATTATATATATATTATATATATATATATATATATATATATATATATATATATATTTTCAAAAAAGTTGATAATAAGAACGATTAAATACATATATATGTATTAATAATAAGAATCAAGAGATAATTAAATGATCAAGCTATATTATATAATGTTATGAGTGTACAAACACCTCTTATAATATTATGAGTCTATAAACACTTCTTAAATTTCAGAAGAGGCACAAGAAATTAACAAAATAAAGTAAGTGGTTGGTATCATATTATGAGTGTGTAAATAACCTCTTATAATTTTATATAATTTTTGTATATTGGGGGTATAATATTGTATCTCAAATTTTTAAACCTTGATACAAAACAAAATAATCAAAGTTTTTGCCTAATGTTACAAAAATCAAGTATAATATTATATATCAATTTATTTTCAACGCTTCTGTGAAAATATAATGGTTATGCGGCTAAAAATTTAGAACTCAACTATGTAGATGCAATTTAATTTGTGGACTATATGTTATTCTGTGAAATTATACCATATTAAATAATGGGCAACTTTCACGTATAGCAAATAAAAATTTCATATTTGTATGCTATAACAAAGTTTGTATAATTGCGCTGCATAGCACACATAGAAACTGTATAATTCGCTTACATATACAGTTGAAGCAATTGTATAAACAAAGTGTATAAAACAAGAAAGAGAAAGACCACTTGGGCGGAGAACTGTATAAAACCAATTGTATTATTATAAGTGTATAAAACGATTATATACAATTTGAATTGTATAAAATGAGAAAGAGAGAAAGATAAAAGAGACTTGACAAGGAATATACAATTGAATCGATTGTATAAACGAGAAAGAGAGAAATTAGATACAATTTGAAAATTCTATAAAACGAGAAAGAGAGAAAGGCAAAGAAACTGGGTAGGGGAGTATTTTATTGTATAATTATAAGTGTATAGGACGAAAATATATGTCTTGCATGTGTATATACAATTTTCTCACGTTTTTATACAAACAGAAACACAATTTATAATTTCGCTTCTGTTGTATAAGTGAGAAAGAGGAGGGGAGGGTGACAAGCGAGATCTGGAAGAGGGGAGAGAGGTGAACAAAAATATATGTATTTATACAATTTTCTCTGCTTTATACAATTAGAAACAATTTTTATATACTTGTGTTCGTATAAAAAGTGAGAAAGCGCGAGCGAGAGATTGGAGGAGAGTGGCGAGCGAGATACTTGGGAGAGAGGCGTCTGGCAATTTTTTGCAAACGTTTGCTATGGAGCACAATTAAATCAAACCCTAGCTACTCCATTTATTTTAGGTTATTAGTTTGCTATTATATACAATTTTTCCTTAAATAATTACCACAATTCACCTAAGATTACTAATCAAGTCTGATCAAATAAAGATACTAATATTTATCTTTCAAAATAACTTGAATATATAGATATTCTTTCTGTGTTGTTAATATTTATAACATAAATTTTATTTCATTCGCATATATGTAGATTGTGACACAATTAGTTTTTTCGTACCCATAGAGAACTCAATTTTTTTTTAATAATTGAATAGAGAGATTGTATTTATCGATCGGTGTAGTAATATTGATTGAAAAGACAGAGTTGATATAATGTAATTGTTGACTTAATGTGAAACCATAGTTGAGGCAAAAAGACAAAGTAATCACAATTTGTAATGTCAACTCCCAAACACCAATTACCTACTTTCAAAAGTTAAATCAAAATAGTAAGAGGTCCCCTACCATTTTCAACATGTAGTGCTCCATTAAAATAATCATCAAATTAAATTTGTACTTAAAAGCTGAACAATTGGATTATTGCAAATGTCAATTTTGTTTGTAAGCACTAAAAAGTTAATTACAATTAATAACCTAAGGTCAAAATGAGTGGTCTGTGTTTGTTCACCAAAAAAATGCAAGATACATCATACATTAGATCTAAAAAGGAACTTACCTTGTAACAATGTATATTTAACCACAAAAAATGAGTAGATTAAAATTAATTATATTGAAATTATTTCTTATTTATTGTTTGATTTGATTTTGACGTATTCAAAATAAATTTGACTTTTAGTCATACTTATTAACGCGTTGATAACTTTTGTATTGCTAATATGAAAAATTGCAATGTATTAGTTATGTCCTATATATAATAGCTTAATAGGGTATATAGAAAATGTATGCATTGGTTATTTATGAGCTAAAACAATCTATAAAGAAAGATTTAATAATACTATAACTAATATATTCCCACCGTCCCAATTTACTTGTCAGTATCTCCTCTTTTAGCAGTTCCTAATTAGTCATTCATTTTGACAAATTAAGAAAGAACTTTAAGTTTTAATTCATCCTTTTTGAAACCATAATTAATAAGAGTAAAAGTATAATTTTACCATGCACATTATTGCTATCTTAATATGTGTGTCATTTCTAAAGTGAAAAACTAAATAGAAATAGACGGAGCATATATTATTTTCTATAATATATCCGATCAAACGATCCTTAATTGAAATATCAAAAAATTCACTCAAAAGAAATTTAGACAATAAAATAAATTAGACTTGGAGATGAGCTAAATAATAGATTGGATCGTAGTCCAACATATCACACCATTTTTTCCATGTGTTAGAGTTACCAAATGGACGAATCTTTGGGTAAATCATATTGTAGGAGTTAATGTTGTCACTCTAGAAAAGAGCATCACATCAAGGATGTGTTTCATATGATATTCAAACCTATTCAAAAAGATAATTATAATTTAGCCCCTTTGAATATTTTAATTATATTTAAAAAGATAAAATTAATGGGCGTTATAAATTTCAACCAGATAATTATGGTCGATTGATACATATTCATAAGTTAGATACTCATATAAATAACAAATATAATTAATGTGTATCATAAATTTCAACCAAATGTTTTTGGTGGAATGATACATATTGATAAGTTTCTCAGAAAAAACTACACATGAGTCAAGACATGTTGTTTTATACTATTGTGATCGGCAAACTTAAACAGTAATTTCCTCGTAATAATGTATGATGTTATTTAATAGTAAAGCTTTATGTAATTTTTGGCTCGATACATAATATAAATATTTTTTGCAGCAAAAAGAAAAATTTAGAATAAAATGAACAGCAAAATTTACTATCAAATAGCCATGCTTTTGTATAATATATTCCACTACACATGCATTATATAGAGACATTTATGTTCCGAGTTCATTGCATTTTTATAGTGTTCTTTTTTAAACAGATTTATTTATAATAAAATAATATATCATTATGTTGAGTTTTAAAAAGTGTGAATGAAATATAAAAGAGTTATGACTTCTACGAAGAATTATAACTTTAATTAACAGTTGCAATTTTTATAAAAAATTGTGACTTGAATGAAAAGTTGTAAATTATATAAAAGGTTGCGGCCTTTGTGAAGGATTGTCAATTTTCTAAAGTATTATGACATTTTCGATAAGACACAATAAACAACTCTTCACACTACCTTTTGTTGTTTATAAATAATGAAATTTTCTTTCTCTCATTTTGGAACGATTAATTTTCTAAACTTTTTCTTCTACTATTAAATCTAGTATTCTGAGTGTGTTTTACTGTCATTGAGTGACTCATTGACATCGTGAGTATTGGTATATATATACTGGTGAGTAAGATCGTTCTATTCTGGAAAGATATCTTCCATTAACCTCAGACAATTGAGGGAAATAAATTTCTTAAGGACACAGTGCATTCAGTGGGTCCGATTTGTTCTAAAGAAAAAATATTTTGTATATTATTTTTAATATGTTTATGATTCTATTTTCACTATTGGTTTTTTTTGTTTTGTTTTTTTTTTTTAAATACTTTCTAAACTTTGTTGTTTCTTATCACTATCGTGCTTCTTCCTGCTATTGGTATAAGATCATTAGCATTTCCATGAAGGTGCAACCATTTGATTTGTCACTTCATTAGCAAGCTTAGTATAGGTTTTCTACGATTAATCAATCAATGGATCCCCAATATTATATACATGCATATGATAATTTAGGAGGATCCTTCCTTTTTCTTTTTTTTTTTTTGAATGGTTCCATCAAATATCCTTGTCAAGTATATTTCCAACAAATAGTCCATATTGATTAACATAGCACATAAAGTTAAAAGTTAGTCAGTCCTTGTTGCATTCATTTTATTGGGATACTTGGTTTGTTTTTGGATGCTACTTATTGTACATAAGGGCATTTGATGTGATATACCATATACACTAGTATGAAGAGTATTTCTTTACTAGTCATGCTTCATTGTCCAAAAGATAATGAATCTATGATATTAAAGTTTTTTTTTCAGACTCAAGGAGATCTATAATAGCCATTTTGAGATGTGAATCGTATTAGTAGATTTAATACGACAAACTTGACTATAAGACGTAGATAAAAAAAAATTAATCTCTAGTCATTTTATGAGATATCATATGTTGTACCAACTCAATTAATCTGCGAGTGAGTGTATAGCAATGGAAGTTCTAATTGGCAAATAATAGAGTTCTATTGTGCACTTACGATTATAGTATAGTTGTAGTTGATTAAGATTGGTTAGCTCATGAAATGCCATCTGGTACATTCATTTAAGAAACCAAATATTAAATTCCCAAATGTAACCTAGGAATGCTTCTAAATAAAAAAATATATATACTTTAGTTACAACTCCATATCATACTGCAATTGAATTAGAATTGAACTTGATGAAAACTTAAAGCTTTGAATTCTCGAAAATATGAATTGCTTTGAATGCTCTCAATTGCGTGCAAGTTAACTTAGCAATGAAACATTAAATAAATTTGGAATATATATGGTCATGACTCAACCCCATATTTCGTTGATTAATCGTAGAATTTTCATAGGACTTTATCAAAGGAGTCTAATTTTAATCAGCTTTTTTTTTTAGACTATTCCATCTTAGATCTTAATTTGCGTCTATATAAATCATATTAGATCCCTATAAACTTGAAGGCGGTCCAAATCAGTATACGTTTGAAAAATATGTAACTAACATGTAAAAATATGAGATATGCTCAAACTAGCTCATAATTGGAGAATTACTCAAATCTATACAAGCAAGCACCAATCAATTCCTCAAGCAATGTGTACTTTGACTAAGAGCATGTTCGACATTGTTGCTAAAAATAACTTATTTTTAGAAGAGCTTTGCAATAATGATTTTTTAATAAAGTGCTTTAGAAAACAATTTGAGTTTGTTTAATTCATTTGAAAAATGTTTTTATAAGCAAATCGTGTTTGACTGATCTTTTTTAAGAATTTCTTCTGAAAGCTAAATTACAAAAAAGGATAACTATTAATATACTTCTAATATTAAAATCATTTTATAGAGAAAACCATTTAAAATATTTATGATGAAAAGTTAATTAAATTATTATTTTTATTAAATTATAATTTACATGTTAAAATTTTCAATCAATGTTATACCTTTCTTTGTGGCTGAAATCTTTAATTGTAAATCTTTTTCTTATCTAGTAAACATATTGTTGTTATCTTTTTCTAATTCTATAAATAACACGTAAAATAATATACAATATATGTATACATAAAACATATTATAATTTTTTTGTTTAATTATATAAAAAGAAACATAAAAATCTTTATTGAAATTTAAGCAACTTATGAAATATGCTGATTAATTAATAAGAAATATATTGGTAAATATATACATATGAAAATTATATTTTAGTTTTGAAAAAATAAATTTTTGTTTCTGCTTTTCTTTTTTTTTTCTAAAGCAGAAATTTTTAGTTTCTCCCCAGCAGCCGAAAAACTACTTCTGCTTTCATTTAAGATAACTTTTACTCATTTACCAAACACTTCATTATTCTAAAAAAAATAAAATCTTTTTCTTAAAATAAGTATTTCTAGCTTTACAACAGTAATATCAAAAAGATTTTCATTTTAACATTACAATCCTCTAACGAAGATTATTAAAAGAGAAGGATCAAGAATTCAAGATAGAAATAAAATTGTATCTACATGTTTATTAATACAAATATTTTTGTTTGTGATTGGAGTTTATTTTTATATGTATTAAAATTTGTTGCACATAATGCGATTTCTTTTTATGATTAACTATAGCATAATTTTTGTAGATATTTTATTATTATAATATAAAAGAAATGTCACCCGATATCGAATTTGAATTTTCAGATTTAGAATATCTTACAAATTGTACCGTTGATCTTTGCCAAAAAGGATAAGAAAAGAATCAAACTTGCAATTAAGACGAGGTTATAAAGTTCTTAAGATTTTCTAGAGGTGATAATAAAAATGAATACTTATTATTTCCCATTTATATTTAGGCAAATAAATGGGAATTTGACCGAAAATTATTTTTTTTGACTTAATTGGATAATACTTATCTTAAAAATAACCACCGTTATTTTCAAGTAGAATTGAAAATTTCTTTAATCATAAGTATTGGAGTATAAATATGATGAAATGGATAGAGTGTTATCAAAGGTAAAGTTGACCATTCATAAAAATATCATTACATTGTTGATTATAAAGTAATAAAATAATATAAAAAAAAGATATAAATAAAACCATGACAAGAGCACTCCGTCATCAACTTTAAAAAAATTAGTCATCAAAATACTATATTTGACACAATGATAAAAATAATTAATAGCATTATTGTGAAAATATACATTTTATATCCTTATAAATGTTTTACTTAGTTAACATAATTAAAATACCAAGAGTCAATTTTCAATAAGTTATAAATATTTATCATTTTTCTCCCAAAAAAGTATATCTTAAATAAAAAATGGTAAAATTTAGACCAGAGAAAGTAACTCATAATTAAGAGTTTATTTGGATTGATAAGTCTCATCAGTTAGAAATTTCAAACATATGACTTTTGACTTGTTTTATCATTTTAACTATAAATAAAGTACTTATAAATACTTTTTAATTTATTCAAAGATGCTTTAAAACTATTTTAACTTAAAATCAATTAAAATAAATAAATTAAAACACCAAAACACTTTATATTCCCTTTATTTCAATTTAAACGACTTTAGCATTTTCCATTACTAGTAATTTTTAATTTAAACTTTTTACATGACATATTTATATAAGTTTATGAAATATTTTAATATATTTTCAGTTTAACTTTTTTAATATCAAGTTAAAATAAGTCAAATGAATTAAAATCGAGAAGGTATAAATACAAAATAGTAGTAAAAGGATTTTAAAGGGTTTCATATTAAATAAAACTTATTACTACTTACCTCTAACTTCTAAGTCCTAAAATGATGTTTTCATTAAATGTTGGCAATGAGAGATTATTTTATTGTTTTTCTTATTCTTAATTATTTTATTATAATTAATAAGAAGATAGTGTTAATTTGTGTTTAAATATTAGAGTGGCATCAGTGTTGTGGTCTCATCACACACACTCTCTCTCTCCGCCCTTTAATTTGAACCTATAAGAATAAAGAAAAAGATAAAAAGCTCTCATTTTCTTTACCCATAAAAGCCTGCATCCTTCTCTCTCTCTCTCTCTCTCTCTCTCTCTTACACCCAACCCAATTTTCTCTCACTAAAAGAAGAAGACAAATTCACTTCTCAGATCCTTCTATTCTCCACAAATGTTGCTTCTTCTTCCTTCGATTTTCTGTTTCTCTATCTGATTTATTTTTTTCATACTAATTAAGTTAAGCAAAGAAATTCAATTGATTTGGATAAATGAGGTGTAAAAAGCATCTTTCTGACCTCAGTAGTAGCGTCGGGGTCTGTGCTTCATGTCTCCGGGAGAGGCTATTTGCGGTTATGGCTGCACAGGCACAGGCTCAAGCTCAAGCACGGACTCAAGTTCAGCAGCAGTTGTTTCAGGAGGATCACAGGAAATCCGATGGAAATCCTCCGCCGTTGATGTTTCCTCGCTCTGTTTCGCCGTATATATCTCGTCGGAAATCTGATACGACGCCGTGGCAATTGCAGCATAATTCGCTTCCGTCTATTCGAGATCAAAGATTTTACAGTACTCCACAAGTGGGACCTAACGGTACGGTAATTGCTGCTGGGCCTTATAAGAAGAAAAGTTATTTTAGATTTTTCTCTGGTTTGTTTAGATCCAAGTCGGATAAACTAGATTTGGATCGTAGAGTTTCGAATTCAGGTGATAATTGCCCGGCCTCGTCTTCTTCACCGTCGTGGTTCACCACGATTCTTTCTGGTCGTCGGAAAAAGCAGTCACGCACGTTTTCTTTAGAAGAATCGACGATCGGAGGTCATCGGAAGACGCACCGTAATCGTGATCGAGGAATGTCGCCTGCTCGTTTTTCAGACGACGAGGAAGACGAGCATTGCGGCGGATCAAGCGGGTACTCATCTGAGTCATCACAGGGTTGGAAACAAACTCCGAGAAGAACACCAGCAGCTCAACCTGGCCGACGAGGGAAATCAAGTCATAATCGGAACATCAGTGGAATGGCGTTTTGCTTGAGTCCATTAGTACGGGCTAGCCCTAGCAGAAATTGGAACCAAAAAGGAATGCCGCCTGAAATGGTGTTTTCCGGCGAGATTAGAGTCACATCAAAACCTCAACTCTCCACAGCGACGTCATTTTGCAAGAACAGATCGAGAAAACTTGCCGATTTCGGGAGGTTCAATCCGAATCGCTGATTTCAGTGACCGTTGACATTTGACCATTTCGCCCTCTACAAATTTGATCATAGAAAAAAAGTAAAAGTACGGTTTTACCCTTGTTTGTTTTAGCTCTGTTCAATGTTGTTCATCAGTATTTACATGTACAACTCCCCAAAATACAAGAAAAAAAAAATACTCAAAATATTTTCTTTTCTCATTTATGCAACTTATTTTTCCGAAAACGATTAGAAACAGATTACCCGAATAACCCAACCCGATTTCACAGATCATGAAAAGAACAAAACGTAGTGGATTGGGTGTGCTCCCCATTTAGTTTTCAATGTTAGGTTGGCTACAAGATGTGCTGTTTATTTTTATGAGTGAAGAGGGCGAAACCATGTGTAAGATTATGGGCTACACAAGTTTTTTTTGTTTTGGTAAAAAGATTGTTATATTTTCATTATTTGTTCCTTTGCTATAAAAACTTACTTCTATTCTTGTTTGACTATGTCTTTTTCATCTAATTGGCAAGTCTAATATTATCTAGTCACAAAAATAAAAAAGAACACTTGTTGTTGTCTTTTACCTTTTGTTATTGTCACACTTAGGACCTAAGCTAAGCTAGATGTTGTTGTTTAAAGAGAAGAGAAGGAAGCAGGTGGCAAAGAGGTACTCCAAATCATAGGGAATATTTATTATATAAAGAAAATAGAGGAGATATAAGGGACCCTCAAAATTTAAGGTAGTGGGTGACAAAATAAAGAGTATACATGAGTGAGTTAATGCAAAATACAGAGAGTATAACCACCACCACCAACAACAAAGTATCCACTTACCTAAATATATTAAAATAATTAGTTAGCGATATCATCGTAAATATAATCCTAGATATAAAGATATATTAAATCAAAAAATAAAAAATACTCCATCGTTTAATTTATTTTTTACTAAAATTAATTATAATTTTAATATAACTAATATATACTATTCAATATTATTCTTACACATATCACCGAGGGTCGGGTCCGTATAGAAGAGGTAGTAAATGTATGATTCAGATTTCACAAAAATGTTGGTGGGCTGGTTCCTTTACTTCCATCACCTACACATTGCTGTAATGCTGGGACCCAACTGCTAAGTGCTAAGACACTCATCTCTAAATTTTTGCTATTACCAACAGCTACATGGAGAATTTTAATATCCTGTTTGTTCAACCTACTAGAATTTTTTTTTTAAAAAAAAAAAACATTAAAAGTTGTTTAGGTGTGTAGTAATTTTATTTTATTTTGGTTAAATCCTTAAAATATATATTTTTTAGTAATTTATATGATTGGTTAATATTTTTGAAAAGTGCATTTTCATTTAAATAAAGGTGGATCCGTAATTTAAAACATCTAAATTTTTAATTTTATTATATGTGAATTTTCAATGACTAATATATAAATTTAAATCAAAATTACTAAATTTTCTTCATTTTTTAAAATAAATATTTTTGACCTTTGAAAAACTTTGCGAAACATAGTATATTGCGTATATATATATATTTACTAGTCCATTCATTATCCAGTCGTCTATATCAAACTATTATAATTTTGTTTGTCAGACTACTATAATAAACAGACAAAATAATTTATTTTTTAAAAATAACTTTACTTGGTGCAATTCATTTACGGCTGAGAAAAAAAAAACTTTATAATGATTATTATTATGGAGTAGAACGGTCAGAAAATTGAATAAAAAGTACTCTAGTTTGGTGGAAAAAATCTTCTCTTAGATTTGTTATGGTTAAAGTTTGGTTAATTTTTAAATGAATTAGTAAAAGTGTTATAACTGCAATATTACAAAGTTGACGTATCATTATACTCTTTCCTTTGCTTCATTTTATTTTTGATAATATTATCCCCAAATATGATGTAACAATATCTTACTTAACAAAATATATGGGTAATTGTATGGTGAAACTATTTAATAATTCTAAAAATTCATTGATATTCACAAGTAAATAAATCAAAAGTATATATTTCAAGTAATTGAAAATGTGTTTAGTCAAATATCACAATTAGAATTTACCAATAATTTAGAGATCAAACGCGACTAAACCTTTTCTTTTTTGTTCTTAAATATTTCAATTATCTTTTTGTGATATTTCTTTTGTCTCAAATAATTGAAACTGAGTTGAATTAGATTAATTCAATATTTTAAAAATAATATTTAGATATTTAACAACTATTCAAATAAATACTATAAATTGAGTTCTTCTCATATTAATATAACGAAAGTATATATTTTAAAATATAATTCAACTCTAGAAAATCAAAATATGATTCTTATAACTTGACTTAATTTAGTTCAAATTTAAACTCGATTACCTATTAGAAGCTAGAAAAATTTAACTTCATAACGGTTAGTATATATCTTTTATGAAAGAAAAAAAGGTGGGGGTGGGGTGGGGGTGCTTTCTTTAATTTATATTTAATGTGTGTTACATACTCTTTTAAGTTTTTCTATTTTTTTTACTTAAAAAGAGCCCTAAATATTGTTATTCAAGATTTCATAAATCATTATCTGATGATTGAATTTGAAGGATTAATGGAAAGTTCAACTAATTAGAAGTACTTTGAATATGACTTTTTCCTTTCATTTTCCAACTTTCCCTTGTCTATTTACGTAGGAAAATGAGAAATGAAATAAGTTTGTTCTCAGTCGAAAAATGATACAATATATATGAATCAATCTTATAACGAAAAGGTATAACAACTTTAAATGACAAAGTTAAAAGGTATACCAAACATTTTCATTTTTTCTTTTTACTAAATATAAAGATAAATATTGAAAGAGTTATGGACCCTAAATTCATTTGGTTTAAAATTTGGGGATCTCAAGATTTTAGTATATTTCTTCTCTTTATTTCTTTCCATCCTTCCACAAGTTTTACTTTTAATAAAGACCAAAAAATACACAAATATTCAGGTCAAATTACTATACAATATTGATGTCCAATAATAGCTCTAAATTTTGTCTTCATAAAAAAATAATTTTAAATAATGATTAAATTTGAATTTGATTCGGCACGTTTTACATTCGGAATAAAAATATTTCATAATCTATCAAAAACAATTTTAATTATATCCAGTAGAACTTGAACCTAAGACTCTGACACCTGATTAACAGTGGAAGAGTAATCATCTTTCCTTGTGCATATAAGTTCTTATATTGTATCTTGATTTAATGGTAATTCACTTCTATCTCTTGATTATTTATTAATGTTCCAATATCTCTTTATATTAATTCTTATTGTTATTTTATCTCATTCATCTTATTACTTGATTTACTTATTTAAGTAGTGTGACTATTCATTAGAAATAAAAAAAAATTGGCATAATTAAGAGTATTCAAACCCAAAAAGGCAAAAAATTGACTAGAGAATTGGCTTTTGAAGGGGAAAACAGTGATAAATAATATTTTTTGGATTCCATTAAAAACTAATTTTAGTGCTTGGAACTTTTGTAAGATGTGAACCTAATTTTGGTGTCATTGTTCAGATGCAAAGATTCAACAACATCTGCTGCAGTGCTTGTATAGGATTTTGTTATAATCTAAATTACAATCATTGTAGTTGAAAATTTTGTTAAGACTTGGTGACTTTCTATTTGTTCTTATTGCACTAACAATTGTGCCCCCTTGCCCCTACTTTTTTTTTTTATATATATATATTTTAATTTTACGGTCAAGGATAATATTACTAACATAAAGGAAATGACACATTGAATTATTCAATGAATAAAGACCATATTGAATAAGTTCTTCTGTTGCATCATATAACTTGCTTTAAAATCTATTCGAATGACGTGAGATACGACATACTTTGCTTTCTTATTGCATGAAAGTGCTTGAACAATCATCAATTTTTTTTTTCGTGTGTAATGATTTGTCGTAATTCCCAATTTTATAAAAATGTTAATGAGATTTTGGGAGTTGTTATGAGATTACTTTAAAAAATTGCGAAGTCTTATCGGATTTATGGTTTGAGTGTAGGGAGGCCAAAGCCTAATGCAAAATAAGAATAAATTTGCATAGAATGTTTAAGAATTATAATCATAGTTTAAATTTGATACTTGTTAACATGCTAATTCTTGTACAAATGTTATATGATTTTTTTTTATACAGGATACAATGTATATATTCATTATTATTTTTTTCCTCTAATAGATTCTAAATAATGTACCCAATCTAACTTTTAAATTATTGTCACAACTCACAATCATGTTGATAAAATGTATTGAAAATCTAAAAGCAATATTATTTGAAGCTCCAAAAATAAAAGATGTTTTGTTGAAATTACTAAAAGTTAGTAATAATTCAAAAACTTATTGAAGTGAAAGTATTTGTTTTACAATGTATATATGAGCTTGGTAATTTGGAGTTTTTATTGGTTATGATTATTTGGCAAGATATATTGTTTGTGATTTATTTTATTTTTTTTAATCCAAAGATATGTTTATTAATTTGTCGTAGGTAGCAAGAGGTTTGATTATTTTTATCCCAAATAACAAAAACTGCAAGCAACTGAATGATTTATCTCTAGAAAAATGCAAATGATATAAATATATGATTTATATTTCACAATAAAAGGCATAATTTATAAAAAATAATAATTTACTTTTTTTAGAATATGGTAGACTAATCAATTAATTTCCTTCAAATTGATTAGACTAATCTATATACTCCCTCTGTCCAAAATTGTTTGTCATGTTGTGTTTTTCGAAAGTCAATTTGGTTAATTTTCAAATCACTTTAATTCAATATTTTAAATAAAAAAATTAGATATTCTAAAACTATATAAAAAGTACTATAAATTGCATTTTTACATTTTAATATGATAAAAAAATACATCTTAAAATGTTTAGTCAAAATTTATATAATTTAACTTTATAAATAAAAACAGTGACAAACAATATCAAAAGAAGAGAATATTTAATTAAATATAATTTTAGCAATAGAAAATTGGTATCATCAAAGGAAGAGAGTGTCTATAAAGTATTTTCTCAACTCTACTTTGATATTGATTTTTTTTTAGATTTATTTTCCGATGCAAAAAAAGTAATTTCTCCTCCAATTGATAAACTCAACAGCCCCCCCCTCCCCCCCCCCCCCCCTCTTTTTTTTGTTTTTTAGAAAAGTATTTGTATATAACTTATAGAATTGTCTTAATAAATTTTTATAACAGTTTTCTAGATAGAAATAAATTTTTAAAATTGATTTGATAAAATTTTACCTAAAATCAATAGTGTCTCAAAAGAAATGAAAAATAATTATTAAGGACTTCGCATAAAAGAAGTATAATAATGTTTATATAAAAAAAAAAGTCTAAGACCTTTCGTATAAATTTGATTTTGGGTCCTAATTTTATTGTGCTACTTCTTTACTATTTAAATGTCACTTATGGTGGCCAATGATTTAATTGGTGTCCAATCGAGTCAAAGATTATGGATTTATTTGCTTCTTATATTTTCTAATTTATATAATTAATTGACATTGACATTACTTTCTTTCCATCACTTTTTAAAACTAATCCAAAGGAGATTATTTTATTATTATAATTTACATTATAATATTGGGAGAAATGAAAAGGCCAACTCATACAAAAATAAACAGTTTCTTATTTAATAGTTATTAAAATTAAATATTATATACGCAATTAGCTAGGACGAACCGACTATTCACAAAATAATTTAAATTATGATGTCACAAATTTAAATTCAATATTCTTTTGATTACTGCTGTTTAAATAAGTCTTTTGTTTTATGTTAAAATAATAAACTTGATATTGACCAACTTATGAAAAAAATATAAGTGTTTATTGAACAATTTATATTAATGAAAATAACAAAATTAAAGTCATGGAATGTCAGTTAGAAGTAGTCAACATTTGTTGCGTTAATTTTCTTATTAATCGGGTGTCGCTAGGGAAGTATGCCAAATGAAATAACAATCTAAATTTGTAAATGAGTTAGATAATATTATTAGAACTTTTTATGGATAAGCGATAATTGTATTTTGTTGTTATCGTTAAAAGACTGATTCAAATTAGAAGTGATTTTTCAAAGTCTAAAGTGAAACGGATCTATAAGATCTTATGTATATGCAATTATTATTTTAAGTGGAGAAAAAGGTGTGATAGATATCTGAAAATAGCTCATATATATTTTTACTGCTATTCAAATGAATCACATATATCATTCCACTAACGGAAGTGAAAAAACCTAAAAACCTGATTTAAGTTTAATTATTAATCATTTTAAATATATACTCCTCCCTTTTTGAATTTTTTGTTTCAACGACTCATTAAAATTTATAATTTTGACTGTCAAATTTATTTGTATTTCACTAATTTTCTTGTCAAATTTATTATAGATGCTCCAAAAAAGATTTACAAAATAAAAAAATTAAATTACAATATAATATAGCAGAAAAAAAGTTTTAAATTAATATAAACTCAAAAAATTAGTTTTAATTTTTTTCATTACACTAAAGAAGGAAAGAAAAAATAAGAATAAAAAACTCAAGTAATAACAATTAAAAAAGTTAAAAAATAATTTATATATGAAAAATATTAAAATATTTTTTTTTAAACTTTGCTAGAAGAATCATATCTACTTAAATAAGTTTAAAACTATTCTTTTTTTCACTTTCGTTAGTTGAAAGTTATATATATGAGTTTCTTTTTTAAAATTACGAATATATATGAGTCATTTATAACGATAAAAATATATATAAACTATTTTCATAACTAGGAATATATATATCAACTATAAATAACAAAATTAAAAAGGATATTAAGCTCTTTTCCCTACTAAATTTATTGGAGATAGCTAAATTAAGAATAGATCACGAGTTGGTGATATTATTGCTAGGATAATATATATTTTGTTGAATATTTCTAAGTCGGCCATGTTTTAAAAGTCATGAAAATTATTAATTATTATGTGTAGCATTTCGAAGAAAATATATGTTAGGTTCCAATTCTTCAAGAAAAGTGACCGCAAGTTTAACACTATGTTTGAATTATTGTTATTCATTATATTATATTGTATGGTTACTAAACTTATAATGTTTGTTTTGATTATTTTTTAAAATGTATTGTATTGTTAAATTTTGTTGTTACGTAACAAGAAAACTCTTATTTTATGAAACAATCAATTTGATGTGTTTCCATTGTTACTTAATTTATTTTTTCAATTATATATTTACATAATATTTCAAAATACTATTTTACTCTTTATCTTAATTTTTTTAAATTTAGTAAAACCTCCTACCCTAAAATAATTAGGATATTTAAGTAAATTATAAGTTACAATACAATATGATAAGATCAAATCAAACAATTAAAATGTTATTAAACAACAACAAATAATATAGTCTAATCAAATATTATATCTATCATACAATACAATATAATAAAATACGATACAATACATTATAAAACAATAGGTAACAATGATCCAAACGAATCGTAAATATGAAATACTCTGGCAATAGTGAAAACTTTGAATAACAGGTTTAAAGTTCCACATGCATTAATTAATAAATAAAATAAAATAATGATGACCTTCCTAATTTGCATATTACTATAGTCCATCGGTATTTATATTTTGTTTTTAATTTTTGATTAATTCAAATTTACATTAAAAATTAGACATTCCACTTATAATTAATATCTTTCTAGTAATGTGTTCATAATGAGTATTATAGTTTGTTTAGTCAAGATTTTGATTTTTTAAAAAAAGAAAAATAATGTCTTCAGTTCATTTAATATGATACTGTTTGATTTAATACGATATTATTTTTGGTCTACAATAATCTATAGATATTTGTGTGATTATAAATCATTTTATTAAAGATAAAAAAGGAAAAATTAAAGGTGAGTTATTTTTATTTATAGTAAGATCTTATTCTTTTGGCCATAAACTAAAGTGAGAAATGTGTCACATAAAATAAAACAGAAGAAATATGTTTTTATGAAAAATGATTTGTGTTTATCCAATAATTTTTTTAAAAAACACTTTTGAACAATATTTAATAAGAATAATGCATAAGTACACTTCAATCTATGTCTGAAATCCTAGAAACACACCTATAATATACTAAGGTCCTATTACCCCCTAAACTTATTTTATAAATAATTTTCTATCCATTTTCGGCCTACGTGACACTAGCTTGAAAAAATGTCAACACACGATGGGCCTACAAGATAGTGTCACGTAGGTCATAAAGGGGTAGAAAATTATTTATACAATAAGTTAAAGAGGATAATAGGACTTTAGTATAGCATAAATGTGTCTCTGAGATTTCGTACATAAGTTGAGGAAGTACTTGTGCATTTTACCTATTTAATATTAATCCGAGTTTTTCAATAATACTTCTAAATGTATCTTCTTTTTGGGAAAAAACTTTTATTTGATTTTACGAAAAACAAATTCTACTACTCATATGAACACTTAATGGTAACTTAAAGCGATAATTAATTAGTAAAGTAACTTGTTAGTGCAAGGCACATATCTAATGAACTTCAACTCTAGTATACTCTGTGGTCCAATATATCATCATTAGATTTTGCTTAGTTTATTTAATTTAATTATTTTAGGATAATGACCATTAACAGTTCATGTTTGATGTTACCACATATAAGGATCTTTACTTTTTCTCTAAAATAAAATGTGGTTTTCTTCCCCCTATCCTATATAATATTAACATTTGGGACCAGTGTGTTCAGATTTATTTTTAAAAATGATCGCTCGTTATGATTTAAATTTGAAATTTTTATCTAAAGATAAAGAAATTTGAATCGTTTATGACCACATATGCTAGTCATACACACATTTACTATTTCATAAAATCACATTACTACCTTCCATTAAAGAATTCATCTAGCTTTTTTTTTCTTCAATTTTTTTTTTAAAATCATAATTTTTTTTTTAGTTCTCATACATTTTAAAAATAGCTATTTCACATTTTAGGGTGCAGTTTGGTCCCAAGTCTGTATAAGTGGGTGACTTTTTCATCATAATAAGCAATTTTGCACCATATATTATGATTCTCTCTCTTCTTTAAGGGCAAACTGCTAACCACAAACTACCCATTCATAAATCATAATAATATTCAAAGCTGACTTCCTTTTCAACTAATTATTTCATAAATTTTGCTCTTACTTTTCACATTTAGAGTCTTCATTTCAATTATGACAACTCTATTTCGCTTAACCTTTACACATAAATCATTAAATATAATTATAATCATAATATGCACCTCTATTTATTATTTTCCACCAATGTAGATATTAAATAATTTTAATTTTGTCCAACAATGCTTATAAAATTGAAAGAAATCACTTTAATTAGAATTTATTTTTCTTCCTGTTAGGATTTGTAACTCCATACAAGCCCGTGACATATATCGTATTTTAAGATTCAAATAAGTCTATTTTTGACCGTAAATTTTTTTTATATTTTTTTTTACATATTTTGGATTATTAATTATTGTGACTTATAGTACTTTTTACATAGTTAACAAATATGTAAATTTTATTTTTAAAAAATTTGAAGAGACCATAAACAAATTATTTGTCAAACTCAATTTGTTAAATTCTCGAAAATAAAATCATAGCACGTAAATTGAGACAATATTATTTAATATAACAATTATCATTCATGCACTTTTAGATTTGTGTATGGAATGCACTTATAAAAAAATATTCTTCCTTTTGTTTATTTTGAGAATTTTAAACCATTTAACGAATAAAATTTAAAATTTTATAAATTAAAAAATGAACTCTCTCTCTCTCTAATCTATTTGGTTCTTTCATTATGAAGTATTTATCCTTTTAAAAGAGCCATATAATAAAGCGAAGAAACCCATTTAGGATCAATAAAGTATTTTCGTGAATATATTTCATATATATATTTGATTCAAATCTTGCATAAATTTGCTATTTCAACTGATTAACATTCTTCTTGTAACATGTTCCTTAATTAATCATATACTCTATTTGTCTCTAATTATTTGTTCATTTTTTTCTTTTTTTAGTTGTCTCAAGTATTTGTTCATTTTGACAAATTAAGAAAGAACATTTTTTAAACCTGTTATATCCTCAATTAATTACTCTTAAAAAAGGTAAAACTTTTTGAAATCTCAAGTATTTAATTTATTCGCATCATAATTAGTAGAAAAAAAATTATAAAATCACTATATCAATAATAATAGATATGTCACTTAAAAAATAAACAAATAATTAAAGACAGAACGTGTATTATTTACAACAACCGACCAAGTAATGGTAGTTGAAAAACTTAATCTCGGGATTACTTACAAATACTAGTGACTTAATTGGTAGTGCAATGCACATGGTATCCATTTAATTTTAATGAACTATACTACTAAATGAATTAAGAAAACTTAATTAGTGGTCCAATATTAGGTGCACCACCCTTTAACTTTCCACATGCATAACCTCTCCTATTATTTTTTTAAAAAAAAAACTAATTTAATTTGATACGAAATTTGAAAAAATAAAGGAATTTTTATATTTTTTAGTTTTAAAATAAAATTATATTAAATATATTTTAATTATCTGGCTTTTAAACATATTTCTTAAAAAATTGAAACTAAAATATTAAAAAAATAAGTTTTTTTTTTTCTTCAAAAAGATCCTTTGGTTCCAAGTTTGCATAATTAGTAGGTGAACTTTAATTTGTCCCATGTTAAGTGTTTTTGTCCAATGTTTCACTTTCATATTTTGGGACAAACTTTTTACCAATACATGCATTAAACCCATATTTTAGGGGATCTTATAAATTTTTGGACTTAGTTAAATTGTTTTTGCAGTGTAAAAAATTCATAATTTTTAGCCACCCCTTTAGCCAACTTAGCTAATAATAACATCCTCCACCAAGTCGAAAATATTTTAGCTTATGCTTTACGCCAAGATATATAAGAACTTTATATTCTGTCTTATATTATTTGTGCACAACAGTTGTTGTCCAAATACTTTTACATTCGTGAACAAGAAATGCACTATGATTCCATTTACTTTGTTTATTCTGTTTTTTCCAACTTAAAAATCATGTTTTATTTATTGGCCCTAGTCCAATAACATTTTGTTGACATTATAAATAAAATTCGGATTTTTAAAACCTTACGTTTTCGGGTTTTCGAGATTTATTTTGAATTTACCGATAAAGTATTCATATAAACACATAAGTAATTTGTGCTTCAAATATTTTCTCAATCTTACCAGAATATAACTATCTATGGTGTTTCTTAAGCAAATAACATAAAATATAAGATGAGTAATGACACTAAAACATTCAATTAAAAATAACAACGGAATCACATAAAAAAGTAAATATTGCAAACTACTAAGTCATAATGAAAATGATAATAATTTAAAAGTACTAAATCATTTTAAAATAAGTATTAATTACATGAATAAAATTAAAGAAAAACTAAGATTAAGTTATATTTTTTAATTGTCTATATCAATGTAAAATTAAAGAACAAATATTTAACGCTTGTCGTTCTTAGTGTTGAATTTTTTTTATTGTTAGCGGCATCGGTGTTGATTTGATATTGTGAGTTTTATTAGAGTTACTAATATCTATAAACAATAATTTTAATTGGACCATTCAAAATTTCAAGTCGCAAAGTTGAAGTAACACATTAAAAGGTAAAAACTATAAAAAAAAAAATTAGAAATATTTATAAATGGGAATAAGGTCTGAAAAATTCTACAACATTGACCCAAATTATTGTTACGATATCAAACTTTATGGAAGGACCTTTTACTCCTGAACTATTTAATAGTGTATTTTAAAGGTATATATGTACCCACATGAACACATTACTATTTATAATTATGCAATATTTTTTATGTCCACGTGAGCGCATATATATATATATATATACCTTTAAAATTGGAAAAATGAGCTCATAGTGCCTTTCAAGTTTTCAATTAAAAAAAATAGGACAAGTGGGTTCCCTTTATTTTTCTTTATTTTATATTTTTAATATTAATAAAAAAAAGGACTAATTTAAGCAACATTTTTAGTAGTTGTCTAGACAACTTCCACTACAATAAAAATGACCATTAGAGGCATTTTATTCTTAATTGTCACTAAATATGTATTTTTAGTGACAATTATCACTCCTTGTATATGTCCCTAAAGCCTTTTGCGACATTGGTTCTAATGACACTTAACTAATGCCGGTAAAGACTTAAGCACTCTTTATTAATATCAATATTTAATGCCGCTAAAAGTTATTTTTGTTGTAGTGTTCTAAAGTTGCTTGGATAACTATTGAAGTTGTCGAACGATTTAAGAAGTCGTTCCGACAACTAAGACAATTGTCAAACGATTAAAGAAGTTGTCCCAACAACTACGATAGTTATTAGACTAAAGTGTAAAAATTAAAAGTTTGCGACTATTGTGAAAATATCTTTAAACCTAATATATTTTATTTGTCACTTCTGCCTAATTTTTAAAACTCGAAGGACTTTTTCCTAATTGACAAATTAGTTTGTCCCTTTTAATAGACTTTTCAAACTTTGGTATCATAACAATAATTTTGATCAAAGTTCAGATATATTTCAGACCCTTTTTCTCTTTATAAATTATATAAAGTAATACTTTTATGTATAAAATAAATTTAAAAAATAATATAAATAATATCCGATTGATTTAGTCTTAAGTTAGATTATTGTTAATCGAAATCAAATCCATCCAAATATAATTAGATTTTCTTCCCACTACTAATACCAAATCAAATAAAAAAACTTATTAATCATTTCTTTTTCTTATTTAATCTATTTTCGATTTGATTTCGTTCAACCTAATCAATAGTAGCACCTCAGTAGTTTGAAATTGTTGTGGTTGACCTTCAAGAATCAAAAGCATGTACATAGGGGCCAGCATGCAATTGTATGGAATCAATGCTTCAAAATTCATAATTCAATAAAACTTTTTTGTAAAATTGATTGATTTTCACTTTTTATTCTTTTTGAAAGGTCCAATCGTCATATTCTATTTTATAAAAATTAAAAATAAAATAAAATCATATAGTCGTATTCATGCATCCAATTAGGCTCTATCAATAAACACCACTTCACTGGGTCAATAAAATATTTTATTCGTCAATTTCATCACTATCAAACATGTTCTTCTTATAAAAACATTTCTAAATTAAAAAAGTCAGAAATCTAATTAACAAATCACACAATAAACTAACCACTAATCAATTAATTTCAAAATTCCTGTGATTTGTTTTAAAAATATTTTCTTCATGTGAATTCGTTAATTAGACCTTAATTGAGAACATTTTGATCAAGAATAAACCTAACAACTCAATTTAAGTTTGATTAAATGAAAATTATTCCACAAACATATGTTAGGCATATTAAACTATATTCAATTGACAAGTGCCTCACATTTTTCAAATTAAAACAGCTGACCTTTTTATGTTAACATTTTTCATGAGTTGACCTTTTATATATTTTTTTTTCAGGGGTTGACCTTTTTATATATTTAGACAAAAATCATTAGCTGCACATGAAATAGAGGTTATTTTATTAGAATGACTGGTTCAATTTTAAAGTTAAAAATATCTAAGCATAATCGAGTTTGCAACAATGACAAGATATCTAATATAATATTATAAATAAAATTGAGGGAACATAGAATGTATATAATTTTTTTTTATTTAATTTTGTGAGATAGAGAAACTATTTCTAATAAACCTCGTAGGAATAATATTAAGCCTAATTATAAATAATTTAGAAATATTGGTTGGTGTCCAAACGAAACAAAATAGTTTACTTTTTGAAATTTGAAACGTGTCCTCAAGATATAATTTGAAAAAATAAAATATTATAACATATTAAATATACTGTACATTTAAATATCATCTTACACGTGTATGAGTTTAGCTCATAAATCTATCATGTTCAAACCTTAGCCAGGCAACTAAGTCTTTTTCATAGTCAGGCAAGAATTATAAATTAAAAATATTAGGTATCGACAATTTAATTTAAAAGTGGCTTAAGCTAAACTTTCATAATCAGAATTATTATTGCTGAATAACTGATTAGTTCAATCATTATTCATTACCACAATTAGTTATTAACCCTAAATAAAAAAAAAAAAATTCTCCATGTACCTTTTTTTATGTAACTTGACTCAACGCTTATCATTACCGCAAACCACGAGTTAATACCTCAGATGGTCACTTAACTATGCACTTTTCTCTCACAAAGTCACCCAACTTTTAATTTTCAGTTAAAAGTCACTCAACTATGCACTTCTTCCTAAGAAAATCACTCAACTTTGAATTTCAATTCAAAAGTCACTCAACTATTCACTCTTTTCTCAAAAAGTCACTCAATCTATTAAATTATTTTTAATTAAAATTTATTGATATTAATTATTTATATAACAAACCAAAATTTTTTAAAAATATATTAAACCATTTAGTGATTCATCCACCTAACCCAACCCATTAAAAAATATGATATGACCCATTTTATTTTGTTTTTAATCCTAATTCAAGGTTTAAAGAGAGGGATTAATTTAGGATTAAAGACAAAATAAAATGGATCATGTCATATTTTTTAATGGATCGGGTTAGGTGGATGAATCACTAAATGGTTTAATATATTTTTAAAATTTTGGTTTGTTATATAAATAATTAATATCAACAATCTTTAATTAAAAAATAATTTAATAGATTGAGTGACTTTTTGAGGAAAGAGTGGATAATTGAGTGACTTTTGAGTTAAAATTCAAAGTTGAGTGACTTTCTGAGTAAGAAAGCAAGAGTTGAATGACTTTTGAATGAAAATTGAAAGTTGAGTGACTTTCTGAGAGAAGAGTGCATAGTTGAGTGACCATCTGAACTTTTGAATGAAAATTGAAAGTTTTGAGTGATTTTCTGAGAGAAGAGTGCATAGTTGAGCGACCATCTGAGGTATTAATTCCTCAAATCACAAAAAACAAAAATGATATACATTCCATTAGTACAGGAATATTAAAATGATATTGCATCAACAGTATAATTGGATATGTATACATCTTTGATACATAGTTTAATTAATACTTTATTTATTTTATTTCTTGGTTAATTTTTATTTGTCCCACGGGCGGCTCCTATTCATATTTTTTTAAGCCCCACAAATCGACAAACTTATTCAGTCCGGGCTAAAAAATCTTTTTCTTAAAGAAAAACTTTAGCATATAATCACTAAAAATAACCTAATTACTCTCCATAACTATAGTTTGATAATTGCAATTCGTAGCTACATATTAGAGAGGTGAGCGAGACTGGAAGAGAGAGGAGAGATGCAAAAGAGAGGGTAAAAAGTGGGAGAGAGGTGAATTGTATATATATATTGGTTAGATAATTGTATATTATACATATGCATTTGTATAAAAAAACAAGCGAAATTGGGAGAGAGAGGAGAGAGGCGAGCGAGATAGAGAGAGGTGAGCGAGAGATGACAGAGAGTGGAAGAGAGGTAAATTGTATATATACATTGATTAGATAATTGTATATTATACATATATATTTGTATATTCTGGCGAATTTTACATATACAAATGTGGCTAATTATAAAACTCGAAGTCAACTCACGTAATTAATGTATAATGTTAGTCGTAAATGATAATTATAGCAAACTGTAATTATAACAAATAATTAAATAGTATAAATTTACTTAACCGCGTAATTTTTCTTTTCTTAAATGTGCTCGAAAAATATAATCCAGCCCTAACAAACCACAAATTAAACCATATTAACTCAACGGACCTAACCCATATTAATGACTATAATTATTTTCAACAATATGCAGAGCAGTACACAACATATATAGAACGTATAGTAATGATAGTAATAAATAGTACGTACATCTGAGCCGCTGATCCATGTAAATTCTGAACATAGCCACTGCTTGCAAATGCTCACATGTCCATATCTTCTAAATCTATAATATTACATATCCAATTCCTAAATAAAAAATATCATTAGCGATAATTAATTTTTAATTATCATTAAATATTTAATTTTAGCAACAATTAATATTTTTTGTATATGTTCCTAAAGCCTTTAGCGACATTGGTTCTAATGACACTTAACTAATGCCGATAAGGACTTTAGTGCTCTCTATTAATGTCAATATTTATTACCGTTAAAAATTATTTTTATTGCGGTGAATAAAAAAAAAATACCTCATGTTGAAGAGAAACAACAACTCAGCATGGAAACAGCAAAACTGAACCCATTCAATCCCCTTTAACACAATTAGGTTAGGTGACGAATAAACGGATCGAATCGAATCAAATAAAAAAATTAGTCAATATAAAAGAGAAGGACTTCAATAAAATAGATCGAAAAAATTGAGCATTTCTAATTTATGGGGACAATGCAAGAATTTAAAGATATCTTTTAGTTAACATGTTAGTCATACTAATTGTTTAAGATAAAAGAAACTCAAAACTTCTCTTTACTTTTCTAAATTTGGTAAGCTAATTATGACATGAAAACTTATGGTTAATTTTTTAAGTATTCTATGTTTACTTCTAATCATATAATTTTATTATGATTAAATTATAACATTAAAGTAATAACATGTGCTTTCTATGTTTTATATTTAGTTGTAATATTTTTCATTCATATGCTTTTACAAAAATTATTAATAATTTTTTGTTACTAATTTACGTTTGATTTTTTTTTTTCAATGTAAAGAGTGTCATTTACTTCCAAACAATTAATTTTAATGGTAAAATAAAAATTAATTTGATTTAAAATTTGCAAATTGACAAATGTTTTAGGACGATTATTGTTAGTAATGTTGACTGGAACAAAGAAAATATTATTTAACAAAAATGTGATAAGTTATTTCTTATTATCGATGGAATGATAATTTAGGAATAATATAGTTAAGATAACAAAAATAATATCTTCAAACTCTTTTACTATTTCTTTTTTCAACACCTTTAATTTACTTATAGATGATATTTTTTTAAACACTTAAATTTAAAAATTATGTAATGCATACTATTTTTAATACAACGATCAAAATTCACTATCAGAAACTAATCCTTTTATATATTCTAACATAACAAAACTATAACATAACTAATTACCTAATCATATTTTGTTATCGGACCAACTTACCCCGTCCTTTATTTTTAAATATTAAAATTTAGTCCTTTTTGTCTTGTCTCTCAAATGACATGTTGAGGTTGGTACCAACTGAAATCGTTAGAATTGTTAGACTGGACCCATGCTTTGTTAGATTAAACCATTTACGTTAAAACGATAAATTAAAACTTAAAAACTTGTATAGTAAAATGCAATATTGAAAAATAAATTAAATTAGCATCAATTAAGAAATGATACAGTACAAGAAAGGTAGAAAAAGGCTCAAAACAAGTGTATACATTGTCAGAGTATATCTCACATGTGCTTATATTCCGTTCTGTGTTAATCACGTAAATTTTTATTTTTTTAAATAAAAGTCATTCAATTTTAAAATTTATCACACAAAAAGCACTTTTTAAAAATATTTCTTATCATATAAAGACATTTAATTTTGTTCTAAATTAAGTTAAAGATAAATCTCACCTGAATTTTATATTTTATTCTGAAAAATATGAACCAAATTTGCATGAACAAAAATTTCCTTCAAAATAAGTAGAAGCGTGGTCGACTCTACTTTAAAAAAAAAAGCCGTTTAAACTTTTGAATTTTTTTTTTTAAACCTTATACATATTTAGGAAGAAGAAAAAATTGTAACCACTTAACTATAAATATTAAATATCCTTTTATCCAGAAAAAATAAAGAATAATGAAATTTTCAGAGGTTTTAAAATAAACTGAAGTGCTAGAAATAATAACTTAGAACTTCAAGATGAATTTTGAACGGTAGAAATTTAATTCGTAGGTCTATAAGATTCTATTTAGATCTCAAACAACAGCTGCGTTTGAGTGATGTTTTTTCTATTTATCTTTTGTTGGTATAGTTATTGTTTGTTCTCTTTTGACACTTAATGTATAGTCATTAAAATAATATCTATAACCCTCTTATTGTTATAGTGAAGCAATTCGGATCTTGTCGATTCCATGGTGGTTACCTTCTCTTTGAAGGATTTTTCCACGTTAAATTTGGTGTTCTTTATTTTAGATTTTCGTTTTTATCTTTTCATCACAACAAGTGGTATCAGAACCAGATTCAATAATGAAGTCAGGTTGGTTCGATAATCGATGATTAAGTCAGGTTAGAGACGAGTATTCATCTTGGCGGATGTAGTTCTAGGCGCAACCTTTTAGACAGTAATGAGGATATATTTTGGACTCTATGTCGAGACGTAGAGTCGATGGAGGAGATGCAAGCTGTTAAAGATTATGTGAAGAAGGTGAACAAATTTATTTTGTCAGAAATTCAGGACAGGAGGGAGATTTGTTGGGTTTTATTTTCCCTGAATTTCTTACCATAAATAGATTTTTCTTTTAGGAAAAAGTTTAGAGTGACTACTCTTTTCGTGGTAGGAAAAAGTTTGAGGCTCTATAAAAAGAGGCTTGTTCCTTCTAACTCAATTGACATTCAGAATGTAGTCCTAGGGGCTTTGAGAGTTTTGGTTAGAGAGAGAATTTGTGGGACACAAATTTGATACGTTGTCACCTATGTGGATCTCCATGTATTTCGAGTGAATTGGTTGATGTTGTTTCTCTCTATATTTTGTACTCTCATATTTATAATGGACTAACTGCTCATCTCCTTTATGAATGTAGGTGACCTAACCATGTTAAATATTTATATCTTTTAATATATTTCTCGTTTGTCTTCTTACTCGTAATCTTTCGATGTATCCTCGTAAAAGTATTTCAACTTGGTTCGTCCGCATAATGTTAAACTCGCCTTACCCCACATAACTTCAACCCCCTATCATCCTTTTATAATATTATAAACCTAGCACGAAATAATCTGTTCAAGAATACCTTATTATATATACTTCAAATGATTTATGAAATGATTTCTAATCTAATATTTAATATAAGTGGAATAGTTTATAATGTATAATTGTAGCACAAAAGACATACTCTTAATGGAATCTGATGGAAATAATGATGAAATTTGATTATGAAAGGAAGCCTCCTATTGAATTTAAGGTTCTCAAGGTAAGAAATTACTGTATATTCACATCCTAATGGGTTCAGTTAGGTACTGTAACAATCTTAATTTAGTAAATCTATAATGCAATACTTTATTGAGTTACGTTGTAGTTGATATGATTAACTCTTATAGATTATTACTTAATTATGAAATTTTACCAATTATATATACTTCTTGTATGTATGTTGTAATTCATGTGATTAAAATAGAAACAAAAAATAGAAATATAAAATTTCGAGCCCATATGAAAATGTTATGTTCTAAAAGAATTTGATCTTCTTATAATTGTCCAAGATTTAAGTTGATTCATTTCATAATATAATAAAATACTATTCTTTAATACTGTCATCAGAAATTACAAAATTTCAGCGAACTCAACAAATAAAGTAAAATCACACTGTACTTACTCTTTATCTATGAAAAGTGATGCAAAAAAAGAAAAAAAGAGAGAGAAGGAGAAGAAATAGAAGAATTATTATTTCATTTTTTCAATGCGTCATAAGATGAAGCCTTTGAAATATTTTTAGTTACCAACAAATGCGATAATACCTATTCGTGAACATTCTTATTTTAAAATAATTGATTAAATAATCTATGTCATAGGAATTAACAAGTAAAAGGAAATGAATTAGTGAAAAATTAAAAAAATTAAATCTTATCCAAAAAAGTTTATTAAAAATCAAAGTCAACCGAGGGAAGAAGATAACGACAAAAGAGACTCTCTTCTCAATCTTACACGTATCTAATCATCTTAGATTTCACGTTTCCTAAGAAATTAAGTAAAATCATTATTATATTTTTATTTAGAGTTTTTTTAAAGTCAAGTTTTTAATCAATGAACATGAATTAATTTATTTTAATTAATTGATTTAATTAATAAATATAAATTATTTACTTTAATTTTTTTATGTTGATCAAATATATATTTTTAAAGCTAATAATTCTTCTTAAAGGTGAAATAGGAAGAATAATATCATTTATGTATTGATTTTATAAAATAACAAATATTCATGACTATCTATTTTTAGTAAGGAGGACATAGGAGGACATATAATTACGAACGAAGAGAGTACCTTTTAATAGCCACTCGAACGATTTTTCAATTTATTAAGGTTCGAATAAAAGCTATTGATTCTCGTGAACCCGAGGTAGTTCTTCTAGAATATCCACCCCTGTGACAACAACTGAGGTGCACGTTTGATAATATTGTAAGCAAATAACAATCTCACATGATGAATCTTATTCTTTTCCTAAAATAATTGAGCTAGCTACTGCTAGTCTCTACCAATTTCGATATGACAAATGAAGAGAAACCACTAATTAATACATAGATAATGATGATCAAACCACAAACAAATTACACTAATTTTACATGATTAAAAAAATGCACTAACTAATTATGCCTCTATTTTTCTCCTTATTTTAAAAGCTACACTAGCCTATAAATTCCAAGTCCTCATGAACATAGTACGTTTTATATACTCCTAGAGAACTTGTTGATTTTGAATTTGAAACTTGTCTAGTAGATTTTTTTTTATATGTCAATTCATGTAGAATAATATAATACTATACATTATACTAGTGATGAAGTATTTTATAGTGTTTAATGTGTTGATTTTGAGATAAATTTTAGGTTCAACTCAATGCAACATAACACATAGGGTGGTTGAAAAAGAATTAGCTACCCAGAGTTTTAAGTTTCCAAGAACAAGATGTAACGCTTTGTGTATATTTATACATATCTAAGTTAATTTATCTTTGCCTATATATAATGCAATACCCCTCTTATAAAAAAAAATGTAATGAAGTGAAAAAAAAGAAGAGAAAATGTCAGAGAGATTACCCCTTCCATGGCTTCTTCAAATGAGCATTTACAATGTGAAAATTGGGGGTGAAAATGTCATTACAAGAGTTGCTGATCGCGAAGCGACGATGAGCCATGGTATTTCTGAACTAAGGCATGATATGAAGGCTGATCCAAATCCAATTGTTGGAATTGACGTTGTTAATTCTGGTGATTTATTGCTTTTTTACGTGAAAAAACGTTGTCTGATCATTCAGTACAATCGTATTTTAGCATTGAATGATAAATATCAAGTACCAAGTTTTCTAGCCTCGTTTTTACAAGACAAAAACATAACATTTGTTGGTCCTAGACATATTAACAACAAGTCATTTACATGGAGTGGTGTTTATCAAAAATTTGATTTTAAAACTGTTGTGGATGTTGGGTATTTGGCTGCTCAGATATGTAAGAAGCCTAGGCTTCTTAGTAGTACACTAGAAGAATTGATGCTTGAAGTTGACGTTGAAATTATGAGACCAATCATTGGTAATGGTTCACTACGTCATAAGTGGGAATCTTCTGCTGTTTTGTCTGAGGAGGAAGTCAAAGTTGCAATATATGAAGTTTACTCATGCTATCAAATTGCAACTAAGGTTATTGAGGTGATGCACACTGGGGTTACTACGCATGGATAATGGGTTGCGCTGAATTTGAACGAGTCAGAACGAGTTTTGCTAATAAACAGGTTGATCATATATTTCAATCCGTCCATTTTTTTTATTAAATTTCATTTTTTTCTTTCTTTTGTTCATGTAATAAGCTTTTTTGTTGACTATATGACACATGTTAAACAAAAAAGAGACTTATAAAAAAATGTTTTTGGTATCCTATGTTATCCAAAACTTTTCTTAAATTTTAGCTCTATACAAAGTAATTATTAGATTGTCTTTGCAATTATAATCTTCTAGATATATATATAGTAAAATAAAGCTGACACGATATATACTGTAGCTTCAATACGTCTTGGTCTATTTGTTTTGGAGCTTATATGTATAGTGATTTAAAATAAAGGCTTAATATATATATTAGATCTTAAATTTGATTTTAAATTTTAACTTTGATTTCAAATTTTTATAGTGCACAAACAGGCACTTTAACTATCTTATCTTTCAATAAATAAACACGCGATTTTTGGAGCCAAAGTACGTGAAATGTAAACACTCCCACGTGTATTACTGAGCCAATCAGTGGCTACCAACTAACTAAACATTTTACATGTCTTTTTTTTTAAAAAAATATCTTACATGTCATTTTGAAACTAAAAAAAATTAAAATTAATTTTAATTAATATAAAAGAGATTCATTAAGGATAGAATTGTCATTTCAGCATTTTTTTTTATCTTTGTGGGCCTCGAAAATTACCCCTCACTCGCGCAGAATGTGCATTTCACGCATTTTGCCAGGTAGGAATCACATGTTTATTTATTGAAAGATGGAATAGTTAAAATGAATATTTGTGAACTATAAAAATTGAGGTCAAAGTTAAAATTTGAAGCCAAATTTAGGGTTTAATATATGTATTATGCCTAAAATAAATGGTGTTTTAATTTTTTCATTTTGTTTCAATAAAAATGGTATTTAGTAGTGATAAATTGAGTTTCACATTGTAAATATTAAGACATTTAATTAGTGAAATAAAAATACTCCTTAATTTTTAAAACAAATTATTTTTTAGAAGTTATGTCCAAAGGAAAAATATCACTTATTTTAAAAGGAAGAAATTATCAAATTATCATTAACATGATGTGAAACTCTGGATCAAGCTCTCACGACTTTTTGTCCGTACCAAACATACTCTATTTATGTTGATTATAATTATTTGTTTAATGTTAACAACAATCATGGCGGTTATGGTTATGGTTAACAATTAAATTAATCACAATTCGAATCAAATCGATTAAAAAAAATGATATTTGGTTTAGTTTGTTTAGGTTAGATTTTAAATTTTGAAAAACCGATACTATTTGATTGGTTTTAATTCTATTGAAAACAACCGTAAAATAACTAAACCGAACCGATAAATTAGATATATAAATTTTATAATTTATCTATATATTATTTCATAAATATAAAAATATTTTGTTAAATTTTAATCAACTTAATTTTTTAACTTTACTATTTTTACAAGCCACTTTAGCCCAAGTATAACAATCTCAAATCTAAGTCCATCAAAATTCATTTAAGCCTTTACCTACTTCAAATAAAATGGTTACCCTTTCTCTTAAATGAATCACTTTTTTTGTTTAATGATAACTCTAACATAGTTTAATTGCTTGATTGAACCGACGTTAGCTTTTCTGTAAATTGTTCATGTACTTGGTGTTTGTGTTTATCGAGATACGTACGTCCTTACAAAAATTATTACTTTCAAACCGAATAAACCAGAAAAACTAAACCAAACCAACAAAAACCAAACCAATGGTTATTTTTTTCGTTTGATTTGATTTGATTTTAGAAATTTATAAAAACAACTAGATTAATTTCATTTTGATTTTAATCCATTTTGATTTTAATTAATAATCAATTCAAACCGAACCACAAACACCTCTAACGACAATTATGACAGAATATTTATTTACCAAGTATCTATTGAACCCTTAACCAGTAATGGAAATGAAGCATGTTCTGCCACTGGAACTGATCACTGCTTAATATTATTTAATGACAAAATCCATATTTTGCCCCTAAATTGTCATTGCTATTAACACTTAACAGGCATTTGTAAAATGAAAATTCTTCATACGACAAAATTTCTATCTACAATACAAACAAGTATGAAAAGAATTTTAGCTGCGTGTTCCAGAACTATAGTGTCTATATAATTACCAGTCAACAAAGCCTTCAGCAAGATCTTGACTCGTTTGGAGAATCATCAACTGCACTTGGTGCTTTGCTTGCCTTAAGATCATCGACATAATTCTGGTATATGTAAGTACAGAATCCCCAAATCGCCATCAGCATGGCAATTGCCTTCACACCGTTCATCGTGTCATGGAGGATTATCACTGAAGCAATAGGGGTGATCGCCAAAGAAAGTGTACTAATGACATTAGAGAACAATGAGGACACCACGAAAACCAAACCAACAACCCCAACTGAGCATATCTGCCAAGCTATAGCTGTCCAAACCAGAGTCATCACATATGCAAGTTTTCCAGCGGTAAAACTACCCATTTCCCCATGCAAAGTCTTCCATTCCCCGCTAGCAAATAGCCCCACTGTAGAGACAGCGGTGGCTACAATTGCTGTGTAAATTTGCATCTCCAGAACCACGGAAAAAGTTTCTTTCTTTAGAACCTTTTGGAATGAAAGCTGCATAAGGGAAAGCAATAGAGCATACATAGCAGAAGCGGCAAGAGTAACTAGAAATCCAATGACATATTTAGACTTAGTTACGCCTGGAGGCTTATCAGAATCTTCATTAACAGCAAGAAGAGAGGCAGATAATGAGAGCACGACAACAGAATTCATGATCAGTGCTGTGAACTTTTGATGGTTTAGGAAGTAAGAAATAACTGCACTGAAAACCAATTGTGTTGCACAAATAAGGGAATACGTAGAAGCAGAGAGATACAATAGACCAATTGAATAGAGCATGTTATCTCCTGCAACCAGTACACCAATAACCAAATAGACCACGCTAACTGTGATGATTGAAGGTCGATTCGAGGCTTCTGAATGAGTTTGAGGAAAAGAAATGAATAGGTAAGGAATGAAAAGAAGAGGAAAAGCAGCTGTCTGGACAACAGTGGCCATCCATTTACTATTTCCACCCTTCTCATAGTAAAATCTTCCCAAAATTACAGCAGCAGCTTGACCAACGAGAAGGAAAACAATGTTGAGTGCCACCAGAAGCCAAAAGTGCAGACGGTTCAGCTTTGCCATCGGATGCTGTGCATCATCTTTTTGCAAAATAGGTTGCTGATTATCTAATTTTATAACAACAACCATGGACATAATGAGTATGGTATCAACACATAAAGAACACAACCAATCAAATTATCAAAGACATTAAAGCAACAGAGGTTATAGATAGACTGATTACAAGTGATCACTTGTCCTGCCTCCTCTAAATTATCTCTAGGGAGGGGCGCGGGGGGCAAGGAAAATCCGCATAAACCCGCAAAGACTTTGCCCCGCCGTCCCACATAGCATAATTATTTTGTTTTTGCCCTGCCCCATCCCGCATGAACTTTCCAACATTTTTCCTGCTTCTAACAGTATCAATTTAGTTTGAGGTGAAACATTTTTGGACATTTTCTTGTCTCCAGTGATCTTGACTATCATAGGGTGAGTAATAAATCATTCAGTTCGTTGAATATCAGCGAGGCTGGATCACCTCCTTTTTCAAGAAGAGCTAATGCTTGTTGGGTATTTTGGTTTGACATTGCTTCACACCCAGAAAAAAAGGTAGCTACGTCTGAGTTAAACTTGGTGATGGAAGTTTTCTTTCCTTTCTCGACGGTGACGTAAGACCAAGCTCATGAGCTTATTATCCTAGGTTGGTACAAGTTGATTGACCCCCTTTTTTACATCCCTATGTCACCGTGTGGCGACATGGGGGCGATTAATGAAAAGAGAGTAATGGGGTTTCTCCCGCTTTGTGTTTGAAGAACCATTCCATTAGTGAATAATCAATATCAAACCCTAACCTGCTTACCCACCCTGCCCCGTCGCTTTATCTGCTACCCTGCAAATACTAAAACCCGTCCCACCATTGCCATCCCTATATATCTCATCATATACATTGCCATCCCTATATATCTCATCATACATGCCTCAAATTTATACTTACCTTGTGTAAAAAGATTCTTTTAACAAGCACAAACTGTTATTGATGGAAACTATTGGGAAGTAATCCAAGAACAACAACAACTACTACTACTATGCCTCGTTACCAAAGAAAAACAATCCAACCTTTTCTTAATTTTTCTTACAACAAACAACAACCCAATATATAGTTCCAAAAGCGGGAATTGGGAGGGTAGAGTATACGCAGAACTTACCAATGCCTCGAGGAGGTAGAAAGTTTGTTTCTTAAAATTTCTTAGGTGTAGTAAAGATGTGAAGGAGGACTCTATGGCCTAATATGGATCAATTCCATTGGCATTAAACCCTAGTAAAATACACTCACAAAAAAGTGACTTGATTCTTTTGGTATATGATTCAGCATAGCTCAGAGCTGAAAGTGTATCAACTTAAAGACCTTTCTACTTTTATCATTCTTCCTTCTAAACTTATTGTTTGACCAAGAAAAAAAATCACATTTTTACCTCAAATTAATGGAGAGCTTCACTGGAAATCAATTCTTTTTTCATAATTAGAGAAACAAAAATCAAATCAAATACAAAATGAATACAATCGATCCCGTTATCATATAACAAAACCCACAATACGTAATAACTCAAGAACAAAGTGATCATACAGAAAACAGAAAATGATGTCACAGAAACCCCAAGAATCCATTTTTTAAATTAAAATAACCCATTGACTATGAATAAACAAGAACCCATAAAAGAATGAATAAGAATAGCACATCTATTTATGTAAAAGAAATACAAAAACCAAAAAAAGGGGGAGAAACAGAGGACCTGCCATGGTGGAAAAAGGGAAATTTTGGTCAAGCGGCTACAACAGAAGCCTCAAGTCAGTAAGAAGAAAGGGACTTCAATGAAATTAATATAATAAACTGAATCCAAATTTAAAGGAGAGAGCTTTAGCTGAAATTACTACTTAGCCCCCATTTGCACTCAAACAAAATAAAATTATTAAATAATCAGTTTAATATAAATATCGAAGAGGAAAGTGGCAAGTTGAAGGCATATTTCGAAGGGTCATGAGATGATGATCATGAGAAAGTAAGTATTGAAAAGAGAAATTGAGGTGGCCAATGGGGTGAGGACACGTGGGGTGATTATTTGAGAGATCCGTGATGAATATATATAAAATGAAAAGATAATAGATTTTGTATATCTACGTGATATCATTTAATTAAGCATAAATTTACAAAAAGGGAACTTGTTAAAGTTTATGATTTAGAAAAAAATTTGCATACCTATTTAATTATAAATTTTATTCAACATAATATATATATTGAAATTCCTTAAGCTTTTTTATAGAATAATCACAAAAAGAGATCAAGACTCGAACAATTAAAAAACTTTAAGAATATCTATGAAGTCATATCATCATAGTTTAAAAAATATATTACTAAAATTTACAGAATCACAATTTTAATTTGTTTTACAATTGCCGTATATTTTGAGAAATTTTTCGACGCACACATATATTATTGATATTTATAGAAAGTTATTGGTGGAGTACTTCTTAATGGGATTGGATAGGTATGGTTAGATTCGCCATCTGAAGGGGAAAAGATTAAAAGGTGAGAGGAAGTTTGTTATTTTTTCTCTTCTAATACGAGAAGCCAAGGATTCGTTGAGTAATGTTTGTGAAATTTCCCACCCAAAAAGAGCCTTCATTGAGAGTGAAGAAGGTTAAAAATCCTATTACTCCCTTAAAAAAAATTAATTCAACGTAGTAAGGTGCGCAACTAATATGAAACTATTTTCAGTATAATGATCAACTAATATAAGATTGAGGGAGTAACTTATAGAAAATACTTCAAAATTATCATACGAATGATCAAATTTATCTTTTCTTCTGTTATTGACTTTCAATCTATTTGATCAATTTCCACTTCTTTTTCAATAAAAATTAATTATCAACTCTTGAACAACATGGATCAGGGGAGAAACGAATTGGAATAAGGTACTGATACAAATATAGTATTGAGAATATGAATGCTTTAAATAAACACCGACGAACAAAAAAGTGAACGATTGTGAAAAAATTCTTATCTTTATCGTTTATCGTGTCAATGATTTATTGGTCACTGGGGTCTGGATTTGAACTCCTGTGCTATATTGGCACACAATCAATTGAAAAAGTGGATGTAGTTATGAATGGGTCAGGTTAGAATTTTGTATGAACCAAAAACTAATTTGGCAGAGCCAAACTTTGTGGAACCAGTAGTGCAAAATTTGGCTCTAACCAATTTGTGAAACAGTAAAAGTTGCATATGAGGTATAAATAAAGTTTCAATGCGTTCAACCATTACTCAGTCAAGAACGTCCAACCAAAATTTCTGATTACAAAACTGCAATGAATCAGCTGATAACATGCACTTAAAAAGACTTGTTCCATAAGGGGGCTGCTAAATTGCATAGGTCTAGAGACTGATACAAATAAGTGAAAACATACTAAAAGTCTTACGCAACTAGGATGACAACCTCTGTGTCCAACTTCAACAAACACCAAAAACAAAAAAATTCAAATTTTACCAAAGTCAACAAAGAACTTTACAGATAATACTTGTTGTCAAAAGCAAAATATAAAACTGAGTCAAAAAACTATAGAATTGCAAACCATAAAATTAACAAGCACATCCTCCTGATTGTGCCTGTGATTGGGCTGCATTTGAGTTGCTTGACTTGAGATTGACATCAACCATGTCTTCTTGCTTAGCTGAAGATAGTGTCTCCATTCCTGGCAATGCTGCTGCAATTTTCCTAAAAAGAGGCTGCAAAAGTTGAATATGCACTATCAGCAACAAAACAGCAAGTGGATGAAAGAACAAACAGTTCTGAACAATAACATCAAAGCAATGATTTTCTTAGCATGAATGCACAAATGATGCATATTGGTATCACAATTTCACATTTTATTGAAGCAAAGTAAGAAGCTAATATTACTTACTTTAATATTGAAGCCAGCCTTTGCACTGGTTTCAATAAACATCACATTTAGTTCGCGAGCTTTCGCTTCTCCTTCCTCAATTGAAACTTGCCTGCATTTACCACAGGATAAAAGAGTGCATGAGAATCATGTTCTAGATATAGCAATAATAAGACTAGTCATAGGAACACAATAATCCAGTTGTGGACAGCAAAACATCAAGCTTATTAATATGTAATCATTCCTGGGGCTCAAAGCCACAGACTACTCATTGCTCACAGCAAAAGAAAGGTGTACCCCACACAATTCCCTAAGCTTTTTATGTAAATCCAGACACAGCTTCAACATAATGGACCATCAGAAATTCTCAAAATCTCTCTACTATTTCTTCCACATATAATGGAATATGAAGAACATAGAAAAAGTGACAAATTACTTGATCACTCTATGAGCAAAATGCACATTTCCTCTTTTACTGAACAAGATAAGTAAAAAGGTCAAGAATCCTTGCACTCGATCCCCAGTGATTTACTAAGGTTTTTGCTAAGGAAGTTTCTATTTAAATCAGGTAATGCTAAAACTATTCCTACCCAACAATTAGAAGGTGAAATATAGTTCGTACGTACTGAATGATCATTAACTAACAATTATTAAACAAACTCATGAAGGACGAATCCAAAAGCACCTATACAGGTAGCTAGTCACATAACCACACAACTGTCAACTCATATCTCTGTGGTCAATTGTAAAACCAGGACCTTCTAATACTTTCTTGTAAATACACATATGTTTGCACAAAGACGTCTACTTCAGCCAGACCATACAGGCATCCCAACTGCTAATCCCTGAATAATCCCCACCCCCACCCCCCAACCCGCTTAGTCAAAAGCTTCCTACTTCCCGATATAGCTCAATAAACTAAGCCTATATCACTATTAAAGGATACGTGTTGATAAAACTCATACAGCAAAATATAGACAAGTATAATAAAAACTAGCAAGTCAGTTCAGTCGCTATATTAACAAGTTTCAAGTATAGCAAGTCAGTTCAGTCGCTATATAACAAGTTTCAAGTATTTACAAATTAACTGAGGACGAGAACATTTATAAAAAGAAATCATAGCTCATTTCTGGATATTTACTTTGAGCTAGTTCTCTTATCAAAGAAACATCAAGACACTAAGCTTTCCTGTTCCACAATGTCAATTTCTATATCGATAGTCGTAGATTTAAGGGGGAAAAAATGAATATCCAACCAAAAAGAACACACAATTGTAGCACTCAACTAGGCTATGGGTAATGCAATAATAAGATATCTTCAAGTTTCCTGCAGATATAAGAGGGGTTCTCTTCCCTTGGCTTGATGACCAAGAACTTCAAACGCACGTGTTACTGTACAAGAATTACAACCTTAAGACACTAGAATTCAGAGCTAGCCATGACATTATCAAACTTAGATGCTTGCATTACATCCTAAATATCCAAAATGGACAAACTGCTTCAAACCTCTTGATACCTAGAATCTACAACAAAAACTAGTCATTCGAACCCTTTAAATTCTTCCCCTCGCATATTTATCAAACTTCTTATACATATTGTCAAAGCTTGCTTGAGGTACCTTCAAACTTTAGAGCTATGGACAAACAGGCTGAGCGAGTAACGTCGTTCAGCTGACAATTCAATTCAAGCATCAAAGAGCTAAGGAGTCCGTTCATCACCTATAAGATCTACCTTAAAGAGGGCACCACAAATAAAAAAGAACTCATCACTTAATATGTATTTATTTTTAATACTTTGTCATTTATCACAGGGGTGGAGGACACCCTACATCGGAAAATTATACCATATATACAAGTAAAATTATAGATGAAGTGGTTAAATAACGTATTCTCTGGACACTCGTGACACAACATGTTGTAGCCTAGTGGTTCCAGGCGCCTTGAAAGAGCCAAGACACTCGAAATTAAAGTGGTCATGTGTTCGAATTTCAAAAGCAACAAATTCTTTTTTTCACATTTTAAAATTTTTAGTACACTCATTTGTCCAAACAAATCCTAGACACTCTTCTTGAAATTTCTGGCTCCACCACTGATGTATCAGTATTTTGAGTTTCCAGGTATTATCCTTAAATAAGATATGTATTTATATATTTTTCTTCATTGGCATCTTTCAACGTTTAAGCCTCGCTTTATTTGCACTTTTTCATGATTTGCTTTTGAAGACATTGTTCTAATATTGGTTGTGTTTTTAGCCCCTTCAGGAGCAAATGTTCTGGTATTTAGCAGAAAAGTTGCTAAAACATCAAAAAAGAAAGTCTCACTCACCCTCACGCCCTCCAAAAAGGAAAAGGAAAACGAGAATGAACAAGTTACTGCTACCTTTTCTCAACAAGATCGGTTTTGTTACCAACAAGGACAATAATAACGTCACTGCCCCTCTCAGTTCGGACCTCCTCAATCCACTTTGAAGTGTTTAAAAAGGACTGCCTGCCTGGAACCATCAAGGAAAAAACAGTGTGTAACTTCAGCAAGAGATATCTCGTCAAAGTAATTCATTTCCAAGCAAATATAGCCAGAAGCAAGGATAAGCGGGAAATCGAGTATGAACCGAAAAAAACTGCACAAAATTGAAATGTGACATACTTGCAACATCATACACAATGACAGCAACAGAGGAGTCCCTAATATAGCTGGGAATGAGACTCCTAAATCTCTCTTGACCTGCAGTATCCCTGAAAGTGTATCACGAAAAGGCAAATTTTATAGTGCATGAAAATGCGAAATGAATACTAAATCCAGCATCAAATGACCAAACAAGAAGCCAGGCAACAGTTAAAATGTTTTCCCAATAAGTGAAAACAAAAGAAAATCTTAATACTATGAACTGGTTTGAGGAGAATACTTTTGTCAGGCTAGGGCATTTTCATAATATGGCTAAAAGTTTGATAGCTACTATAAATCCAATTGGGAGGCATAGGGAGAAACAGAACCTATCATCAAAAGGCTAGATAAGAAAAAAAAACTATCCCCTTATTTTTCCTACGGAATACTGAAGCAAGAGCAATTATATCTGAAGCCTCCACTAAGAAATCTATTTTAGCAAGATACTTAAACTGACCAATTGCCATCCTGATATATGTTAACACCCATAATCAAGGATAGCTGCATCACTTTTTCATTTTCATGAAAGAGAGTAACACAAGACATCACATTGTACTGTTAATTGTGCTACCTCAAATAGATTGATGTAGTTACTCCTTAACAACATGGCACAAATGTAAGATGTTAAAAATGTTAAAACAGTCTTTATGATCAGAGCACAATGAGACATTGTCTCATCAACAAGTATATCTTACCATAACTGCAATCTTACTGTACGATCTTCCAGGTACATAGTCTTCGATAGGAAGTCAATACCAATTGTGGCCTGAAGAAGAAATTAAATAAAATGAGGATGCTTGATAAAATATCGTCTATTTGAATAAATAAAAAAGTAAACCGGCTAAAATTTGAATAAGAAGAGAGAGTTGTTAGTTGAAATGGAAATACTTTACTACAAGAGGGGAAGCAAGAACTAGAAAGTCTAGATTACATGCAGTTTCACAATCAAAAAGACATAAAAGAACCCTATCCCATCAAGGCATGGGAACTGAGGATTGATGAAATGATTGTCTAAAAGTCAGCAAATCACAAAAAAAGATAAAGCAAGTCATTTGTTAAATGCAAAGGTTAAGAGTGTAATAGGGTACCAGGAAACATTCGAAATAAGAAGAATGTTACTGTCAGACCAAACAAAACACTCCGTCATAGTACAAGAAGGAAAGACACAGTTCAACCACAAAAAAAAAAAAAAGAGGAGAAAAGAAGTTGAGAATCTATAAGAAAAAATCTGGATCAGTGTAGGCACAACTTAAAGCATTAAGTTCAGATATATAGTTTGTCGAGAGAAGAGAAGAAAAATATAGTTGGAAGGCTTAAGGATCCACAAGATGGATAAGAGAATATATTCTAACTATAATTTCGTGAGACTGTCCCAATGGAGAGCTAGATTTTCAAGCATGATTTGATGTAAATCATTCACATACATAACACTCCACAAGTTCCTGTGGATTCTTGTCAATAACGCGCAAGGAAGAGGACAAGAAGCTTTTTGGGTTATTTAGACAGTGAGGAAATACAGGATGATAAGCTACAACGTATGCTCATTTCTCTATCCCTCTTCTGAATTGTATAATAAAAGCGTGTCATTACTTCACATTAGATGTGTTAACACTTCAGTTAACAAGGCAACCAACTTCCGGAGTGCAATCTACCCAATCAAAATTCCGCAAACAGAAGACTGACCTATAATGACTTACAATCTGTATTACACTGTAAGCAAATCATATGAGCAACAATACATTGCTGCAAACACCTTCCCTCAGTAAGAGCAAATTATACATACAAAGTGCCAATAACTGTGCTTTACAGATAAAGATCTTGAAAAATAAGTATTAAGTCTTTATGTAGCAAAATTAAATATGCTTACAACAAGAAGACGACAAATGTTAATTGAGAAACAGATCCGCAGAAACAAAAGGTTATTGAATCACATGAATAATGAATTAGCAAAAGTGTATACCTGATAGGTGTTATCGAATTTATCATACATGAATCGCGTGATAATACTGGTCTTGCCGACAGATTGATCTCCTAAGAAAACGAGCTTGTACTTTGCGAGAGCCGAAACCGGAGCCATCTAATTGGATCTTTCGGTACGAGAAACTGAATCCAGTAAAAATAAAAAAAAGAGATGGCGGATCCGATCAGGATTTTCCGACGGAGTACCAGGGATCTCGCCGGAAAATGATCACGGAGAGAGCAAAGGGGAGTGTGGATTCGTGGGCTTTAGCGAGAAACAGAGAGGGGGAGAGTGTGAGTATTGGGAGGGTGCGGTGCGCGTGAGTAGTGTTTTTGAAGAGGTTTGGCGAAACACGGAGTCTGTATTCAGTAACATGGTTGCATTGTGGTGATTTGCTGGCTCTCAAAAAAAATTTAAAAAATTCCTTTTCGGTGTATTCATGTTCCTCTTTTACACATTTTGTATTTTTTTTATAAAAAAAAAAAAATCATATTTACCCTATAGTTCTTCTTTTTAATTCTCAATTTTTGGCATATTTTTATTTTTCACAATAACTTTTATATTTTCACTCTTATTATCTTTAATTAAATGACATCAATATTTCCCTTTAAATTATAATTTTTTCTATACGATTCAACTTTATTTTCGTTAAATATATTTACTTAGACATTACATAAGATGCAATATCAATCTCTATTGGTTTGGGTTTTCAGATTTTTATTTTAAGTTTTTGTTGTTAAGCATTTTAATTTTTAACTTTTGACTAAAATTTTAAATTAGGTCAATTTTTGGGGAAAGATGCTTAAATTTAAATTTCGTCAGCGCGAATAGCTCTGGAAGATCATTTTTCGCTTTATAGGATGACTAGTTTGGATTTTAAGGTTATCATATTCAGTTTGTACCATTAGACGATTTAATTTTTAACTTTTGGTCAAAATTTGATTTTTCTTAGTAGTTTTTGTAAATATGCTCTGATGAAAATTCTGCCAGCGCGATTAGCTTCAGAAGATCATTTTATATCTAATAAAATGGTTATTTTCGATTTTGAGGTTTTAATATTCAGTTTGTGTTGTTAGACGTTTTAACTTTTAAGTTTTGAACAAAATTTAAATTAATCTCTACATATATGATCATTCCTCATTGTCATATGAAATGATCTTCTCCTTTTACTGATATTGTTGGAACTTTGAAATTTTTTGATACAGTAAATTCGGCTTCGATTTTTGTAACGACTTGTTTAGGCGTTTTGAGTAGTAGAGTTTATTTTTGGTAATAACTGTCTGAGTCGACGGATCCCACGACGGACCGTCGAGGGTGTCTCGTTCCAAAACACTTAGACTCTGGAAAAAATTGGGTACTGAGAACAACTCTCTGAACTTCGCGACGGAATGGCAGGACGAACCGTCGTTGGCACGACGGACCGTCACAGACTTTTTAATGAATTGAGTCTCTGAACTTTGTGACGGAAGCAGCAGGACGGACCGTCGCAGGCACGACGGGCCGTCACAGACTGCATAACCCTGACTGGGTCGGATATCTGTTAAAAGTTTTAAGGGGCGTTTTGGACTATTCCTGCTTATAATTATAAAGTTAGTGGTTTATTGTTAATAATTCAATTACTTGGGGGTTAAAGGAGACAACCTTGGAATAATTAGTGGGTTACTTGTACCATCTTTTATACTTAGTTATATGGTAATTAGGGTAAAAGAAAAAGAGTTGAATAAGGAAAAATCAGAAACGGAGAAGAGGGAGAACGAGCGAACGAGAGAGGGAGAAACGAAGAGGAAAGCAAAGCATTGGAAAAGTAGATTCTTGATCATGATTCTTCGGTGGATGTAGGTTATGGTTTATGCTATTTCATAGTAAACTCCTAATAGCGAATGATATGTATTGGGTAGTATTGTAAAGTATTCTATATGCTTAATTGTATGCTTGCATGATGTGATTATGTAATTGTGATGAATTAGCATGATGAGGCTATTGAATCTTAAACCTTAAAACTTCTCTGTTGATGATGATGCCTTGGTATAAAAGAAGGCTTGATGAACTAAAAGAATGAGGTTAGTGGATCGGGTGTCACGTTCCGACACCAGGATAGTATTAATGGATCGGTGTCACGTTCCGACACCAGGATAGTATTAATGGATCGGGTGTCACGTTCCGACACCAGGATAGTATGAATAGATCGGGTGTCACGTTCCGACACCAAGATAGTATTAGTGGATCGGGTGTCACGTTCCGACACCAGGATAGTAGTAGAGGATCGGAGTGTCACGTTCCGACACCAGGATAGTAAAGAGAATGAATCTTGAATTATGTTAATATACTCAGATTTAATGAACCTATTTCCCAAATGAGTATGGTATGGAGGCTTAAGTCCTCATGGGTGTACTTGGCGTTATTTATCAATGATTCTTGTACTTGTTGTTGCTACCTGTTGAGTATTGTAGTTGATTTTATGATATTATCTGATATATATTGCTTTCTATTTTAAGTTGGCCGATGATATCTACTCAGTACTTGTGCTTTGTACTGACCCCTACTTGCATGTTTTCTCTTTGTTAATTGTGGAGTGCAGCAAACGTACCGTCGTCTTCAACTCAATCGCAACTCTAGCCAGTCTTCATCACGTCAGATTTCAGGGTGAGCTATTGTTTCTAGCTTGGACTGGATCTTCTCCTTCACGTCTTGATGCCTTGAAGTTCTGGCACGGACTAGCTGTTTATTTATTTTAGCTTCTTAGATACTCTTAGACTTAGTAATTTGAGGATAGATGTTCTTGTGGTGATGACTTCCAGATTTTGGGAATGATAGTAATAAATTTTAGAAGTTATTTAATGGTTATATTAATGAGTTTTAAGTCTTCCGCATTGTATTTTGTTCATTATGGTTCAATTATTGGTAAATGATTTGGGGTTTAGATTGGTTGGTTCGCTCACATAGTAGGATAAGTGTGGGTGCCACTCGCGGCTCGTTTTGGGGCGTGACAATTTTCATGGTCACCCTAAAAACTTTTACCTTCCCTTTCTTACCCTTTACTGTCCAAAAACTAGAGCATATATGTCATTCACTCTAACAGAAGATTAAACACAAGCGTGTGTCACAACTCTTATTCGTCAATACGATATTTAATAATTGTCGAGTTAATAAATAAGATTATGACATGTGTATGTTTGTTAATATAAATAATATAGATACTCTAGCTTTTGAACGACAGAAGCACTAATATCCCAAAAATATAACGAAAATTATCTACATATCATATACAATAATTCAAAGATATATTTATCCTTTTTCCCTAATTAAAAATATTTTAACTTTTGAATTCTCAATCGATTAACTACACAAATATGTAATTAGGGGTGTGCACTATTTGAATTAAATCGAAAAACCAAACCAAACCAAAGAGAATTCTAATTTGGATTGGTTTTTTGGTTTCTTGGTTTGATTTTGGATTTGTATTATTTTGTTTGATTTTTAGTTCGATTCCGAATTTAGAAAAATGAAAACCAAAAAACAATTTATATATATATATATATATATATATATATATATTATATATATATATATATATTATATATATATATATATATATAATATATATATATATATATATAATATAAGAAAAGACATAAAGACATTCAATATCTTTGTGAATGGGTCATTTTGACCCATTCCTTAGTCTATGTAATCGTGCGTGTTGCTCACTCGCTATGACAAAATTCAACCCCACCGACTCTATTCTTGAAGAAAAGTCATCTTCTCCTTTGGGATGGGGCGGGCTTGTTGCTATTCAGAGTGGATGGCGCACATATTTTAACGGGAGGATATCAGTTTTTCAGGAAAAGAAGGAAGAGGAAGGCTTGGGGTCTGATCCTGAATTTATGCATTTTGTTATTGGCTATTGAACTTTTTTTCTTTTAACATAGTAGCTTTTGCTTTTCGTGATCTTACTCAATTTGTATTCGTTGTGATTAATGTAGTTGAGTTTAACCTTTATTGAATTGGAGTAAGGAATGGATAACCAATGGAAAGTCTCCCTTTTTTCCAACCAAGGAAAATAACGGGACAATCCTAATTGCAAAGTAGAGTGATTCCTATGCTTAATGATCATTCAACTATTCTATTTTAATGATTAAGGGCAACGTATGATGACGTAGGATGATGAAGTCATCAAACCAACGTTGATTTTGCAATGAAAAAAATCACGAAATCAAAAAATTAGGGCTACCAACTACTATTTTGGGCTTAAATTTGGGCAAGATGACATAAATTAATCAAATAATTAATAAGAAAGAAAAAAATAACATGTGGCACGTTTAAATTGGCCCATGACAGTGAAAACACTGCATGACGCGCCTCATGTGCGTGATAACAACCTAGACGAGGGAATGAGTCAAAATGACCCATTTACAAAGATATTAAATAGTCCAATGGGGTGATAGGACACTTTGAAAGTTAAAGTGTCTTTATGCAAATATGAGACAACTTTGGTGTCTTTATATCTTCTGTAAAATTGCAAATATAACTTTGTTATGTTTCTAATTAGTGACATAACCGATTGACCAAACTGAAAAAATTCTAATCAAAAAGAGAAAAATCAAACCAAATCAAATTTATTTGGTTCAAATTGAGTTACACTTCTTCAAAAATAAAATCAAAACTTAAATCGAATAATATAAAATCAAACCAAAAAACTGAATGCACACCCTAATAAAGTTTTTTTCTTTTGCCAAGTCAAATATAAGCAAAACCAAAACCAAAACCCTTTCTATTTTTATTTTTTTCAGTAAGTACTTGTGAACCGGGGGGCTCACTATTCCGGTCCAAGGGATCACGATGTAAAATACCAATTAATCCTCAAGCCTCAGTCTAATTCAACACTTTTTTCCAGTCGCAACAAGCTAAACAGAAGAGGGATAACAAAGAATACGAGAACAACAATGGCGTCGGCGTTGAGATCTGCTATACTCCGACACATCCGGATTCCGGCAACCCAAGCTCTATCGGCAAATGGATCGAGGCTAACCGCTGTCAGATTGATGTCGTCGCACGATGACCATATCACCAAAGATGAAGTCATCAAGAGAGTCCTTGATGTCGTCAAGTGCTTCCCTAAAGTCGACCCTTCCAAGGTCTTTTTTCCTCTCTTTTATTTTGATTTATTTTATATACACATTTGACGAATCGAATTAGATCTGAAAAATCCGTCTGCAAGTTCAATCAATGGTCTATTTGTATCATACCTAGCTGTTTATTGGTCTAATTACTTGGCCGATAGGTGCTCAGCTCTGGTTGGACATATATAATATTCACTGGTAAATTGATTGGTATTTAGGGTTTCGTTTAGCAATAGGCTTCTTTTTTAGCTTTGAGAATCCGTGAAAATAGGTACTATATGTTTTTCAAAATGATATGTATCTTTTTACTGGACATGAAACAAAGTGAAATATATTTAGTGTTATCAAATGGTATGGTTACCTATTTAACGCCCAAAAAGGAAGATTATATAGGCATTGGCTTATGGAAATAACAACAACATCAATCCGAAGGTAATCGGGTCACCTATATGATTAAACACTGTCATATTATCAAATTATATAGCTATTATCTCCTAGCACAGCACAAGAATAAGAGGAGAGTATTAAAAGAAAATATTGGTGTCCATTGCAATTTTAGTGTAACATTGTCACTCAAAAAGCTTAATTGTGTGATCTTTGTCTGAGCAGATTGCGAATGGAACTAGAAGTTGATCCTTTTTCTTATTTTTCTAGTTTCTTGTAAGTTTGGATGTCAAATGTTAGTCGTAGCTCTAAGCGACATTGAGACTGGAAAATAAGTAAACGAGAAATTTCTCATCCACTGAATGCTATGTTCTGAACTTAAACTTAATAATTATTTACTTTTCATGAATTCCAATCGAACTTAGTGTAATTTGATTCAGTAGAAGAGAACTCATCTACCTATTAGATGATCTTTGCTCTAAAGTGTTAGGTTATGAGACCTTTCGGCTTTCGCTGCCCCCTTTTTTTTATAACTAAAGATACGTCAATTAATTGGTTTAATGAACGAAAACAAGGGAATATAGGTTTATAACTTAAAAAAGGTAGATTTTAGAATAGAGGATGCACATAATTTCATAGTATTACCAACCAGGAAAGCTTCCACACAGAAGTTTTTGTTTAGTATATTTAAGATTAAATTTGGGAACAAAATGTAGAGAACGGGAAATATTTTGGGTCACAACGGACTATAATTTTGGTCATTGAAGTCTGTTCCATTAGAAATATTAATCTGAAAGATGAATAAGATGCTTTTAGAGTTCCATTGCAAGATGTATTGGGTGGTAAGTGTCTGTCAAAGACTCCGAAATTAGGTCCAGGAATGTTTCAGCAGGCACTTATGCCTCAATGACGTGATATCAAAATTTATTCTACTACTTTCTTTGCGGGCTTGTTGAGCTTGTTACTTACTGGAAAAGGCTTTTGCTGGCCCTCATTTCGCCCTCACATGATGAACAATGTCAAGTTGGTTCTGTAGAATTGCACCCTGGGTTTGCCAGCTATTTTGTAGGTCTGTTGGGTGTTTGTCAGTGATAATGTCTTGTTCAGAATACGACTTACCTTTTGATGACTTTTGCTTTCGCATCTCTGATCTCCATAACTGTTTCGAAGTCCCCATAAAACAATTCAAGATTTGGTATCTTTAGAGCTCCATGCCTGGGATAAAGAGTTTGCTAATTTGATCTATGTTGTGAGAAGCTATTGACCTCTTTCGTCATCATTGTGTGACTGATCTTTGGCGAGATAAAAGATATGAGAGGGAGTCATGGGAGTGCAAGGGATGGGTTTGGCAGATTGGTAATATAGGGGATAGTGGAGAAGTGCGGCAAATGTGCAGGTTCAATGCAAATGACCTCTCTCTTTCTCGGTAGAAGGGTCTTCTTCTTGTAAGACAAAAGTAGAAAAAAACTAACTATTACCATATATTTTCTTCATATTCTAAGCTAAAAAGAATAGATAAGGTTTTTTTTCCTGTTACCAAAAGAGCATCAACTTTGACACAGTAGTATCCTAATCACTGTTATAAGTTACTCGGTCTGCATAAGAATCCAGCTAGTATTGGGCATAGTGCCTTAACCTAGAGGTGCTAGATCCTAAATATTAATATGACATTTTTTGTATATATTTTGGATTTCATAGGTCTGGGAACTTTATGAGTATTCATGAAACAATTGCTTAAGATTGATGGAGTGTATATCCTGTAGAAAAGAGAGAACAAATAGCAATTTGCTAAGGGAATGCATCCTTTCTGGAAAGAACTTGCTTGTACTACACAAATTTGACATGTTTACTACAATATGAATTGCCTTGGACTTCTTATGTACGGCCGTCTTAAGTATGTGCCGACAGGTGTTTCGTTTAGGTGTTTGCAGTTCTTCTTGTACCATCCTTTAAGTGTGATAATGGATTACGCAAAATAGTTAGGTTTACCTGCAAGTTTTTGGAGTAGATAAAGAGAGTAGGATGATGTAATTTCTTCTTCTTGTTTTAAAAAAAAAGAGAGAGTGATGTGCCAGAAGACAACTGAGCCAATCAGAATGGAGGTTGAGAATTTGATTATGGTGAAATCCACCCCCATCTCACCGAAAAACAAAACTGCAACTCTTTCTCTATCGCTAGTTGGTGTTGTCACAGAAACAGTTCTCAGAAGAGATGATATTCTGTTGGTGGCGTTTGTTTGACTCAATTGATTCGATGCTATGTGAAATATGTCTTTCCATCTTTCCTTTGTTTGGACAGTCATTATGTGCTTTATGGTAACGGTAATCTTTCATACAGGTGACCCCTGAAGTCCACTTTGAGAAGGATTTGGGCTTAGACAGCTTAGATACGGTAGAGATTGTAATGGCTCTGGAGGAAGAGTTCAAACTGGAGATTCCAGACAAGGAAGCTGTGAGGATAGAGTCATGCGAACAGGCTATTGAGTATGTTTATAATCATCCGATGTCGAGTTAAACTCGGTACACTACATTGTTAGTTTGAATTTGTTCATCAAAATCGAAGGTACACTTGCCCCTTGTCATTTGACTAGTTTCAAGGTTGTAGAATTCTGTGATCCTCTTTGGGTTTTGGAGAGGCAATAATCAGACTCTTATAAAGACAAGTCGAGCAAGCTTTTCAGTGAAAGAACATATCATCCTTTGTTGCTTTCCTTGAAAACACGAACTTAAGTGTTCATTTTGTTGCTGTCTTTCCTCTTTAAAATATTTTATTTCTACATGCTACAATATTTCAAGCTTGCTTCCAGTGCACTGATTTCAAAAATCTATCCAGGTTACCTGTAGAGGTGATGGTAACTCTGAAATTTCTCCGGCTCATTATGAGTGTAAGCACGACCCGTAAATGAGCAGGTCGAGTCGATCAAAAATGAGTTAAATAAAAATAAATTAAATACTCAACTCGACTCATATGGGTAAAAACGAGTTTCTCGGGTAATATATCTAATTTTCAAGACGAAATCGATGAAAGAAAAAGACGAGCTAAGAGACTAATTAAAGGGAACAAGCCAGCTGACAATTAGGCTGTGCCATAAATAAATTTAGGCCTCTTTCGACTTTTACCTATCTTCAATCCAAATGACCAAATTTTATAAGCACTATTTTTTATTTAATCAAATTCTAATTCACTGCATCAAATTTTATACAAAAAAATAATAATTATTTTTCTCCTCTTCATTATTTCATTTATAGTTTCTTATATATATATATTCATAAAACAAGTTCTTTCTAAAACATTCACCACATATAGTTCATGTTATTTTCTTTTATAATAGTTTAATAAAAAATTATTATGTGACATAATTTTCTAAATAATATAATTGCTAGAAAATATTATACATTATACATAATAATGGATAATACGAATAAAAGTGAAATCTTATGAAAATACAATTAAATAAATGTTACATAATTGAAAAAAAATCATTTTAAATTCTACATAAATATTCAACTTCCAAGATAACTACGGTGCTCCCATAATGCTCCATCAATGCATTTTGTAGTTCAAAATGAGTTATTTTGTCCTTTATTTTTTTGTATCGAGCTATCTATTGTCATTTCTATGGCTTATGCCTTGCCATCTTATTTAGTTTCTTTCTATCTTATAAATATAATCAGTGCAACTTCAATTTTCAGGTAATTTGTTGCTTCCCTCTTCAATTTTTGGCTATGATTTCTTACTTCTTCAGATGTTTTCACCTCGATTCTGTTTTGATTTTAATTTTTTATTTAGTTTTTGACGGTTAATATTTATTGTGATAATTTCAATTTAATATATATTGTGATGATTTTAGTTTTATGTATATTGTGATAATTTTCTATGGTTTCATCTAATCCCCCAATTAATAATAGTTTCTATGTCAAGTTTAATGTGCTTGTGATTCTATGGCTATAGATGTGTTTGTGGGCTACTATGCAGGGGTAGAATACTTTACGTTGTTGTCATCAGATCTTCTCAACTCTGCTTTTTCTATTTCTCGATATAGCTTCTTAATTTTTTATTTTATTTTAGGAAAAAAAGTCAAAAATATCCTTCAATTTTGTTTTATCAATTAGCTATGTCCTTACCATTAAAATAAAATTATTTTTACCCCTATCGTTATTAATTTCACCATATATGCTACGACTAATCATACTTCATTCTTGCTACATACTATATCTACAAATTAACACACTTATCAACTACAACGTGACAACAGGATTATAATAACATTTAATCATAAGAATTTATATACAAAGAAAATAGGGAGATATGCAAATTATAATATAGCACATTAGGATATTAAGTATCTCTTATTTATGAGCCATATATGTGCTATGATTTGCTCATTTGATAAGAATTAAAAAAATTTACAATTTTCATAATTGTGAAATTTTTATGTTTATCAAAAAATAATATAAAATAATTTATAAAATTAAATTATGTATATAAATAAAATTTTAACTTAGGATCAATGATATTCAGAAATTTAACTTTTGATAGCAACATTACTTTTTTGTTTTTCAACCATCCAACATGGTTCGTTCTCCCCACTCTGGAATAGGGATGGCAATAGGGAGATGTAAGGTGGAGGCGATACAAATTGCATTTAACCTGTAAAATTTTTAATAATTAAAATCCAAATTATATATAGAAAGTCTACCAAACATAAAAAATAAAATAAAAAACAGAATTATGGAAAGAATGGATGCCCATAACTTAATTACGTTGAACAAATTAAGTTAATTATATTTTCTTAAGCTAACAAGATCACCCTTATACTTTCCCATGCTCAAATTCTTCCCCTTCAAAACTATAAATATATATATAACAAACTAAAGTTCATGTCAAAAACATGAAGCATTTTTCCTCTTTCTTCCTATTTCTCTCTTTATTTAACCTAACATTCTATGGCTCCACAGCCCAGAATTTAATCCAAACAACTTGCCAATCATTATCCCAAAATGGTACAAGTTTTAAGTATGATTTTTGCACTTCATCGCTACAAGCTGCTCCGGCGAGTCAACGTGCTACTCTCCCTGGCATTGGAATGACTTCAATTAGATTAATTCAATACAATGTTACTGATACGATGAGTCACGTTAAGATGCTACTATTGAAGGATAAGAAATTGGATTCTCATAATACGAGTTGCTTGAAGGCTTGTTCAGAGGTTTATTCTAACGCGATCGCAAGTATCAAGCATGCTACGAAGAGTTATAATACGAAGCAATATTATGATGCGAATATACAAATAAGTGCAGTTATAGCTGACGCTACGACATGTGAAGATGGATTTATGGAGAAACAAGGTGGTGTCTCACCGTTAACTAAGAGAAATGATAATACTATTCAGTTATCTTCAATTGCACTTTCTGTTGTGAATTTTCTTATGAATAATAATGGATAAATTGGTCGATATTGATCATGAACTTTATGTTTTACAATAGATCAATGGAATTAATTAAGACGTTAATGTCATATGTATAATATGATGTTGGAATTACAACACTTTATGTATTTTGATTGAGTTGGATCTGATGGAAACCGAAACCTTTGTTAGTTACCGATTCGAGTATGTCTGTGGTGCAATGATTGAGCTTGTTTATTTCTTAATCAGGGTTCTGGAGTTTGAGTGAATAAGAAACAAAATATGTTGTATCAAGTAATTTAATTAATAGAAAAAGATTCAAATAGGTAATCGAACTTTAAGAAGTTTGGCTCATGTATGCACTGTTGTTAAAGAAAAGGCTCACCATGGGGTAAAACTTACCCGCACTGGGTGTTTACACTAGTTCAATATATGCATGTCATGTGTTTAAATTTACAGTGAGAATTGCATTAGTTTGATGTAAACACCCGATGCGGATAAGTTATTTTCCTCACGATGCCATTTTTTTTTTAACTCAAATTTTGCAAAATCATTTTTTACACCCAAACAACTTTTAGCACTTTTAATGACTGATACATAAATGTCCTTTAACTTGACTTCATTTCACATTTATGTTCTTCAGCTTTGAATATGCATAAGTAAACACTTAATTTTATATAAAGTTAAATAAATAGACACACAAATTTTATGTGACATAATACACTAAATGCTAATATAAGAGTCAAGTTGCCAATAAATAGGTCGAGCTGACATGGATGGAAATTTGAACCCTTTTGGAGCAAAAGCACCATGCTCTGCTTCTCTCTCACTTGCCTACGTAAAAAAAAAATTATTTCTCTTAGCAATTTTTTCAACCTTACATTTAATCAGACTTTTTAAATATTTCATAATTAAATTGACTAGCAATGTGAGGAGGAGAGGAGGATTACAAACGAAGATATAACATTACACAACTTATTTTGAACTCGGAAGAAAAACTATTACGCCACTTAAGTAATATTTTAAGATTTCTTTTTAACGTTTTTCTCAACCTATTCTAAAATTCACTACTTTATTAATGAAAATCCAAATTATCAATTAAAAGTCTACCAAATATTTTAAAAAGAAAAAAGGAAAAAAAAAAAAGAGGTGAATTATGGGAAGGATTAATATTGCCGTAGTCTAAATTTATTAGTCATATAAAAGAAAGTTCTTCTCGAGTCGGATGGCATTGGGGCGGGGTGGATTTAAGGCTATGTGGGATGGAGCGGATTTAAAGTTGTGTGGGCGGTGGAGATGTGTAGCGGGTTGAAGTGAGATTTTTAACAATTAATGTGGACGGCGCGGATGTGGAGCGGGTTGAAGTGAGATTTTTAACAATTAATGTGGGCGGCGCGGATGTGGAGTGGGTTGAACTGAGATTTTTAATAATTAATGTGGGCAGAGCGAGTTGCGAGTATATGTCATTTTATATGAATTCAAACTTAATTTTAACTTTTTACATGTTATAAGAGTGAGAGATCATCATATATTAAGATAATTTCATTAAAGTTACTAAAATATTTAAGATAATAAATGAAAATGGTTCAATAAAAAATAATACAATTTCTTACATGTTTTCGACCTCTAAAAAATAAAATTTTAAGTCACTATCCTATTAAAATTATTATAACTTAATGAAAAATGAGTTTATATTTATGAATTTTATTTTAGAATCAAATATAACTAGAAAAAGAAAATATTAAATGAATTATACGGAATAAGGTAGGACGGGTTGAAAAGGGTTAATGACAAAAATATCTCACCTTTAACTTCTCTTATTACTATTATTCCCTATTAGTTTTATAAATTCCCAAAATTTCTCATTTTTATGCATCAAATTAATGTATCAGCGTATCAAATTAATGTATATCGCGCATCAGATTAGTGTATCATGTATAAAATATACATCAGATTAGTGTATCATTTATAAAATATTATGTATCTTATTTAACAATTAATGTATTTTGCGCACTCAGATTAATATATCAGCGCTTATATTATTATATCAATTTTAACTTTTTTTATAATTATAAACCTATAAGGGACAAATGATAATTTTAACTTAAAAATATGTGATTTCTGTCTTTTAATATAATAGTGAATTAAAATAGGTTGAGAAAAATGTTAAAGAAGGAATTACTTTACTGTGGCGTATTAGTTTCTCTTTCGAGCTCAAATAAGTTGTGTAATGTTATATCTCGTTTGTAAACCTCCCCTCCTCCCCACATTGCTAGTCGATTTAATTATGAAACATTTAAAAAGTCTGATTAAATGTGACGTTGAAAAAATTGCTAAGAGAATTAATTTTTCTTTACATATGCAAGCGAGAGAGAAGCAGAGCATGTTGCTTTTGCTCTAAAAGGGTTCAAATTTCCATCCATATCAGCTCGATATATTTATTTGGCATTTTACGTGTATCATGTCATGTAAGATTCGTATGTTTATTTGTCTAACTTTATAAAAATTTAAGTGTCTATTTATGCACATGCAAAGTTAAAGGACATAAATTTGAAATTAAAATAACTTAAAAGATACATTTATGTATTATGTCACTAAAAAATGTTAAAACTTATTTGAGACGTAAAAAATGATTTTACAAAACTAGAGTTTAAAAAAATGACATGTATAAACCTTTTTTTAAAGACAAAAGACATAAATTTAAGTGTCTATTTATGCACATGCAAAGTTAAAGGACATAAATTTGAAATTAAAATAAGTTAAAAGATACATTTATGTATTATGTCATTAAAAAATGTTAAAACTTATTTGAGACGTGAAAAATAATTTTACAAAACTAGAGTTTAAAAAAATGACATGTATAAACCTTTTTTTAAAGACAAAAGAGATAAATAAATCTCTCTAAAAGCATGATAACATATTTAAGACTTTTCTTATTAATTCAATCATTGATACAAATAGTATGTATAGTTTGGTATACCGAAAATAATGGGCAAATAATTTACTGTTGCGAATAAAAGGTCAATAAGCTAGGGAGTAGGAAGTAGATGTAGAAAGTTTCCACTACTTTATCTAACTAAGATTTTGTTGTTTTAATAATTTTATTAGTTGCACCATATTTTAGATTAAATTATACCAAAATTCTCTTTGATCTATTTAAATAAACATATTAAATACACGAAGAAATTGTAATATTAATGATATATTTTCCTTGATCAATATGACCAATTCATCCATTATTAATTCTTAAGAGAAAGTGCCATCGCAGTCCGCATATGATTGAAAAGCATTTTCATTGAACTTTGTTAATGGTGACACAACACCGTCTTTATCCTTAGAACTTATTTGTATATTTGCATCATAATATTTCTTAGAATCATAATTTTTCAGAAAAAGCTTGATAGATGAAATCGCGTCTGAATAAAGCTCCAAAACAATCACTCAAGCAACTCTTAACATAAGGATCCAATTTGTTAATGCTTTATTTTGCAGTCAGATCCGCTTGTCAAAGACACTTGAAGGGTTTTTTTTTTTTTTTTTTTTTTAAAAAAAAAAAACTTTAATTTGTTAGTAAAAAAAAATTCAAGGAGATGGAAATTGAAAATGTAAGGTTAAAGGAAAATATCGTATGGAAACTAGGGGTGTCCATTCGATTTTTTGGTTCGGTTTTATACTATTCGGTTTGGATTTTTGGTTTTTGATTTTGAAGAAGTATAACCCAATTCAAATCAAAATAAATTCGGTTTGATTTGGTTTTTCTCTTTATGGTTTGAATTTTTTTCGGTTTGGTTAATCAGTTATATCGGATAATTAGAAACATCACAAAATTATTACAATTTAAAAAATATATATATATATATATATATATATATATATATATATATATATATATAATCGGTTTTTTTGGTTTTTCGATTTCCATTTTCCTAAAATCGAAACCAAACCAAAAAAACAAACAAAGTAAATTATAAATCCAAAACCAAACCAAGAATCCAAAAAACCAATCCAAATTAGAATTCACTTTGATCTGGTTTGGTTTTTTGGTTTAATCCAAATAGTGCACACCCCTAAATGAAACAAATATTTTAGCATTTTCAGTATTAAACGGAGTAAAAACTTTGTTTTATATATTTATTTGATTCTTTACTAGTTTATCCGTTTCTATTTATATGACTTATATTTTTTTTAGTTAGTATAAAAAAGAATAACATGTTTGTATATTTAGTATCAATTAAATTTTTTAAAGGTTCATTTTATATAATCACGTAAATATATATACTCATTTATTTTATTTTATAAATTTTAAAACTTTTTTTTCATAAACTCAATGTCAAATCAAATTAACTCTTGAAACAGGTAGAATATAATGTCATTTATTCCCTCCACGTGCATTCGAATATATCCTGTATGCTTATCTTAAAAGTTAAAACCTTACGTTTAAAATATATATGTATGTGTAAAAAGTTCGATTCTTTCCCAATGATTGATTTTATTGGAAACCTTATAACATGGAATATAATTTGCCTTTAGAAAAGTTAGTTGAGAGACTCTAAGAAAATAAACAAATTAAATGTCAAGAAGATATGGTGAGCCTTTAATTTGTTAGGAAAATTACTACACACATATCATCATCATGACTTTCTAACAGTTAGTTACATGTAATATTTAATTTTGTGCCCATTATTTTTGAAGTTGTGAAGCTATTATATACTTTTTTTTTTAATTAATTAAGACGGAATATGGGTCAGATTTGGTGTGTTTTGAAATTATTTTCTACATATTTTGTCCACCTATAACTATTATTTCAATTTGACTAGCTGGTATATATTATTTTTTTATTAAATAATTAGAAGTGAAAACATCTACCTACTTGTCTTTACATTTAACGTTTTCTTCTAAGAGCTATTATTGAAGATTACAAATATTTCTATTTAACAGCTACTTACCAAAGTTATAATAATTTAAGTATATTTGGAATGTGCCGATTTTTGGCAAGGCTTTCTAAACAATTTTTTAATTCTAATTTTTATAAATTTAAGATTATAAAATTAAAATTTTTTTTAATATATTTGAGATATCTCAAAAATTTTACTATAAGATTTAAATTAAAATAAAATAAACAAATCGAAACGAAAAAAAGTATACAACAATATAATGCTAGAAATTAGTGATTAGTCAATCACTGCCTATACTTTTTTTAGAAAAAAACAAATTCATATGGACATTTAAATTTGATCGCTCTATTATTGACGGAAAATCATATCACCAAAATTAAAGCATGTGTAAAGAAATGCTTTCAGTAACAAACATAATACCGATGATAAATAGGAACATCGAAGCGCTTGTTTGGTACACGAAAGATAAAAGAATAACTAATTTCGAGATATACTTTATCTGAGGTATAGTTTGGAGACCAATATATCATAGTTTAATGTGTAATATCTAATTCTTAGGTGGGTGTGAGGAGCAATACTTTAAAACCAAGGAAAATAAATAAATTTACCAAGGTTAGCTAACTGTATTTTCCAAATTAATATATTCAATTAGTAACGAAGTCCAAAGCAAAGACTAAAAGAAAACACTACAAATTAAAATGAAGTAATAAAAATTAAAAAAAACATGAATATCAACATTTCAAATTTACCCATTAGTATTATTATTATTATTCTTAATAAGATTCATAAGAGAAAGTGCCATCGCAGATAATTGAAAAGTATTTTCATTTAACTTTGTTAACGGTGACACAACACCATCTTTGTCCTTAAATCCATCTTCACATGTTGTAGCGGCATCCATAACCGAACTTATTTGTATATTCGCATCATAATATTTCTTCGAATTATAACTCTTCATAGCAAGCTTGATAGATGGAATCGCGTCTGTATAAAGCTCCAAACAATCACTCAAGCAACTCTTAACATAAGGATCCAATTTTCGGTCCTTCAATAATATCTTAACGTGACACCTCGTATCAGTAACATTATATCGAATTAATCTAATCGAAATCATACCAAGGCCACGGAGAGTAGCACATTGACTCGCAGGAGCAGCTTGTAGAGATGAAGTGCAAAAGCCATACTTAATATTTGGATCATCATTTGAACATGATTTACAAGTGTTTTGGATTAAATTTTGGCCTTTTGAGCCATGGAAAAATAAGGAGAGGAATAGGGAAAGAGTAAGGAAGAGAGAGAAAAGAGGCTTCATTTTTGTTGTTGTTAGGTTTATGACATGTCTTTTCTTGTTAAAGGGGTATATATTATAGTTTTTAAGGGGGAAAAATAGACTATAGCAAACTATAAGGGTGTCAAAATAGGTTTATATGAAACATGACTAGTAAAGTTTGGATTAGGTTAATAATTAACCCTAATTTTATTACCTCAACATATTTTGATTCGTTTAATTCAGTCTTCAGTTCAACTTTCGGCTAAATTAACCTATGAAAAACTTCGTCAAACCATAGGTATCCCCAACCTATATCCGAAATCTCAGAGACACATTTATACTATACTAAGATCTTATTACCCTGAAATTATTTTATAAATAATTTTCTACTCCTTTTCAGCCTACGTGACTATCTTGTGGGTCCAGCGCGTGTTGACAATTTTTTCAAGCTAGTGCCACATAGGCCAAAAAGGAATAGAAAATCATTTATAAAATAAGTTTAGGAGGGTAATATGACCTTAGTATAGTATAAATGTGTCTCTGAAAATTCGGACATAGATTGAGGGGTACTTGTGCGTTTTCGAAAAAAAAGTGTTACTTAGTATAAGTTAGACAAGTTGAGCTACGGCGTATTGTTTATCTCAGCTTAAGTAATATTTGAATAAATTAATAACTTTAATATTTATTAATTTAACTCATTTTTTATTTATCCAAATTTAATTTAATTTGGTCATTTTGATACTATTAAGTATAAGTTTTTTTGTTTGTTTGTTTATAGAGTAATGGAGAAGGGTGTGATTTATTTATGGAATGGAATAACCGGCTCATCATAAATTTTTGTTCTTAATTCACGTTTAATTTTATGACTTAGTCATAAGATATTGTTCTATAAATTTGTTGCAATCTTAAGCTGTTGAGAAGTCATTTTCTCTTGATATACTCTTAATGAAGCCCAAAACTTATTTTATTTGTCACATTCTATTCATTACTATAACTTTAATGGAAATGTTAATTCCACACGTCATTTATATATTTGTATATACTAGTTTAATTTTAGCAAAAAAAAAAAAGAGTACTAGTAACTTTGGCTTTGTGGTCCTTGTAAATGAGGCGTAATTGATGGTGTCCATCTCCGTACTTTTATCTTTATCTGTTTGTTATTTTCATTCGAATTGAGGCGTAATTAATGATATTTATCTTCTTATTTTATCTTTGTCTATTGTTATTTTAACTTGATATTATCATATCACTGAAGTCTACTAGTGAATTTACTTGTTAAGGCACTTGAAGAATTTATTTTCATTTTCTTACAACTTTTTTAGTGAAGTGTTGAATAATTTTGAATCAAATAAAGACGGGGAATTAAAAGGTGGAAACAGGAGTATAAGATTAGGAAAATTCTTGTATGAAAGAGACCTTTTTATCATTTAATTCGATGTTGGAGATATACTTGCGATATATGTATGCTTGCCTTGGGACCAACACACACTATTGACAAAAATATAATATTAATTGCCGCTAAATATATATTTTTAGTGGTAATATATGTCTCTAAAGTTTTTTAGCGATATTGATTTTAATGACATTTAACTAATGCCGATAAAATATTTAGCACTTTTTATTAATGTCTGCCGCTAAAAGTTATTTTTATTATAGTGTACAATGATGAATCTACATATATTAGAGTATTGATGGAAGGTTGTTGAAAACTCAGTATTTATGTTAAAATTTTTTTATCAAATATATAAGAAATAAGTTGAAAATTCAATAATAAAACAATCGCTTGATATGATAGTGAAAAAAGTGCTTTTAACCTTTTAGTCGAGAGTTCAATTCTCCATAGACGCAAAAAAAAAAAAAAACTAATAATAATCTTCTTTAATAAATTTAGAATTATTGGAAACTCATAAAACATTAAATTCTCAAACGTTAAGGGGTCGATTCTCTCCTAATATAATATTGTAACCTTAACTTAAATATAACTAGGGAATTTGGCCGCGCTTCGCGCGGTCTTTAAAATAAATATTAAAGGATTACTTTTTTCAATCAATTATATAGCTCTCTTTATTTCCAAACGTAATATTATCACTTTATTTTTTTACTTATATATTAATTATGAAGATCGTTTTGAGATGACGATTGAAATGGAACTTAACAAATTTAACATCTATAATCTATTAAATGAGGGATAGTACATTATTAATCAATATGTCAAATGTCAATATATATTTTCTTAGTAATTTTTTTATTTGGACATGTAGTTAATATGTCACTTTCTACATTTTATTGGAATATCAATGAGTTTGAATCTTTATATTACAACATAAACTCCGATTTACTTTTTTTCTTGAGTATATACGAATTATATTATAAATAACTGAAAAATACTAATAAAATACATCTACACGCCTTATTATCCTTTTTCATATTGATATGATAAAACTCCTTTGAATATTTCATTTTTCAACCGTTTTTGTTCCTTTTTCAAATATACAATTTAAATTTGTATGATTATTGCATGAATCACATCTATTGGTATTTTAGATTCTTTAGTTGCACCTATATCAAAGATAATTGTTATCATTTGTCAAATTTGTTTTTTAAGAATGTTATCCAAAATGTTACGCTATTATTAAGTTTCAATATATTCAACCTCGAATGAGAATATGTTTTTTTTAAAAAAAATTATTAACTCATTTACTATATTTTAATCTATATCTTTTATATGAAATATAAAGATAAAAGATACATATAAACTACGTAAAAATATTTGATAGATAATAAACATCTTCACATATTATGTGTATAAAATAATAAAATTCAAAAGTTAATTAAATTGAATCCTCTGATAATATGTTTCATTTCAAATATACTTCTTGCATTCTCAAATCAATGATTGCACCTCTTTCTATGTAAAATTAATACATGAACACCTTAAAATATATACTCATTACTTAGTATTAATCAAATATTTTTAATTTTATTTTAATATTTAAATATTAAAATATTTTAAGGATCGTTTATGATTTTTATACTCAAATAGATTGAATTTCAAATTTTAGTTATTATTAAATTGTAAATTAAATAATGTAACATAACGACGTTGTATAAATTTTTTGTTATTGAGTATAACCGTAATTTAAAATTACAAAATATATATAATATTAAATATATTATCAGAAGTGTTTGACTTTTAAAAAGAAATAAAAAGAGATAATTTCACAAAAAACATTCACGTATAATTATGAAAATAAATTTAAATATAATCATATGAAAATAAATTTTATTTTGATTAAATTTTTGAGTTATAGTTGAAGATTGATATAAAAGAATGATGCAATTACCTCACTTTGGTCAAAATTATCACTTGTCTTTATTGTTAATTTTTTATTTTTTTTTCTTTAATATTTATAATATTCACAAAAAAGAATATAAAATATCTTATTTATTTTTCTCCTTAATATTACTACAATCTATTAAATATTATTCATCTCTCCTAATCATACTATTATAATTTATTATTTTTTCTACATTTTAGTTTTTAAAAAATAATCTTATTTATCGCTCCTCCTCTTATCATCCTATATAAAATATCTTATTATCTTTCTCCTTAATATTACTACAATCTATTAATATTTCATCTCTCTCCTAATCATACTATTATAATTTATTATTTTTTCTATATTTTAGTTTTTAAAATAATAATCTTATTTATCGCTCCTCTTTATCATCCTAATTAATTATTCTTTTTCCTTAATTATTTTCTTTCTTTTGATTCATAAAATTTGAAGAAAAAATAGATTTAAATATTATTACTATTCAAAAAGTTCTTTTTCAATTTTTTTTCTCTTGATCCGTAAAATATGTAAATAAATAAATAAAATTTCTCTTTGATGAAGACTCATAATTATTATTTTTTCTCTTTTTCTTGACTCTTAAATATTTTTTTAATTTATATTTTATGATTAACAATTCAGAAGAAGTTATAATAGTATCTAATTTTTTTTTTAAAATATAGTTATAGTACTCTTCTTATATTATGATTACAATAAATATATTTACCTTGTTTATCTCTCATCTTATCATTACTACAATTAATTGTTTTTTCATCATTTCTCATCATTGCTATAATTTAATATTTTTTTTTAAATTAGATTTTTTACCCTCTATATTTTTATAATTTTTAAAAATCAAAAATCTTATTTATCTCTCCTCCTTATTGTCATAATTTATAATTATTGTTGAAGAAAATTTTCTTCTTTAAAGTTTTTTTATTGATTTATAAAATCAGTAAAAAAAATAAATTCAAATACCTTATTTGTCCCTCTCCTCACATTACTACAATTTATCATTTTTTCTTAAACCTTTCTTTTACCTTCTATTTTTTTAAAAAAAAGATTATAGAAATAATAATATTATTTATTTTTCTTCCTTACTATCATGCTTAATTTTGTTACTATTCTCTTTTACTTTTCTTAAACGTTGTAGAATTTAAATTATAATTTTAATTCTAATGTAGAAATCTCATATTTTGTTTGTCAAAGTCCTAATTTACATTTTTTTTTATAATTTACTAATTCATTAGTTTTATAAATTGAGAAACTATGATTATCTTAATGCTTTGAAGACACGTGATAACTTAAAAAGATGTGATTGTTTTTCTCATCTAAATGCATATGTTATAATAATAAACTTTTTTTCTGAATTTTTTTTTTGTAAAAAGTACTCAACTTTATTTCTATGAGCATTCTGATAAAGTTTGTTTAGAAAGTTTTTTCCAAATTTGATATATGTATTTTGTTAAAGTATATAATGCCTCAAATTATTAGTTTCTTTAAATACTTTATTCTTTATGTAATTGGGGTTGTATATCTCTCAATCTCTCTCTGTATATATAAATAAAAAAATTGTTTATATTTCTTCTGTATAACCATAAATAATTATTCTTATTCACAAAAAGCTCCTTTTTTCTTAATTGTTTTCCTTTTTTTTTAATTTATAAATTTGAAGAAAAACGCAAATGTTAAATATTTCTGTTAATCTTTTAAAAAAACATAAATAAATAAGTTCTCTTGATAAAAATAAGATATCTCTTGATTTTTAAATATTTTTCTCCTTTATATTTTATGCTAAAAAAACTCAAAAGAAGTTATCCATTTTCTTGATTTTTAAATATTTTTCTTATTTATATTTTATGTTAAAAACTCAATAAAAAATTAAAATAGTATCCATTTTAACATATGACATAATTAAAGTATTACCTTATTTATCTCTCTTTCTTACTTTTACTACAATTATTGCTTTTATCTCTCCTCATCATAACTGTAATTTACTAATATTTTTTCTTAAATTAGTCTTTTTATCTTCTATTTTATAAATTTAAAGAGAAAATCTTATTTATCTCTGCTCCTTAATATCACAATTTACTATTTTTATTGAAATTTGTTTTCTTCTTTACAATTTTTTCTTTTGATCCATAAAATCAGTGAAATAAAATTCAAATATCTTGTTTGTCTCTCTCCCTAGTCCCCATGTCACTACAAGTAGTCACTTTTTTCTTAAATTCCTCTCTAATGTATTATACTTTTAAAAAATTCTAAAAAGTAAATTCAATGAATTTATAATATATATATATATATATTCTTTGAAAGTTCAATATATATTTATAATTTTTTTCTATTTAAAATGTTTTATAATAAAGAAGAAAGAGAGAAGTAGTTAACGAAAAACTAAAAAAAACTTAACGGTTTGTTTTCCTTTCTTGGGTTTATTTTTATTTTAGTTACTTTCTTCCTTTCATTTTTTACTTAATATATATAATTTACTCGCATTTATAATATAACATATATATTATATATATATATATATATATATATATATATATAGATATTCTTCTATTTAAAATGTTATATAATAAAGAAGAAAGAGAGAGAAGTAGTTACCGAAAATAATTAAAAATAACGTTTTTTTTTTGGTAACGTTTTTACATTGTTTTCCTTTCTTGTGTTTATTTTTATTGTATGTAGTTACTTAAAAAAGAAATCTTTCCTTTTTTTTCTTACCTCCCTTTTACTATTTACTCAATTCACTACTATATATCTTCTTCTTTTATCTTGCAAGTTGCAATGTCATGCCTCATCTCTTTATTTTTTTCTAATTATCACACACTAAATTATTCTATACTATTAGAAAAAATTTACTAATTTCTTCTTTTTTTTTTAATATTACTATTTCTTACTTCATCTTTTTATTCACTTTTTATTTGTGAAAAAAAAAAGAGAATAAAATTAGAACACTATACTTCAGAAATTATTTTTACGATTTACAAACTGAATATATTAGAGGACATTTAGATGTTTCTCGATTTTTGGTATATTGAATTTCTATATAAAATTTCATTGTAGAATTTTGATAGATCCGTTGATATAATTTTCGTTGGTTAAAATGATTAAACTTGCACAAGTATATTCTAATGAATTCATTTATATAACAAATCAAAATTTTGATTTACCTGAAGCAGTAAATCTTTTTGTGGAATGATTCTTCAATTTTGGTAATTTACCTTCATATCCTCTTGTCTAACTTCATTTGTACAAACAAATAAATTTTTTATTTATTTGAGGCAATAAAACTTTAAAAAAATCAATTACCTGAAGTAGTATATCTTCTATTGCAACAATTCTTCCATTTCATCACTTACTTTTCGATTATGTGCTCTCATGCATAACTTCATTTGTATAGACAAATAAAAATTCTTGATTTAAAACTGAATATTAGAGGACATTTAGATGTTTCTCGATTTTTGGTATATTGAATTTCTATATAAAATTTCATTGTAGAATTTTGATAGATCCGTTGATATAATTTTCGTTGGTTAAAATGATTAAACTTGCACAAGTATATTCTAATGAATTCATTTATATAACAAATCAAAATTTTGATTTACCTGAAGCAGTAAATCTTTTTGTGGAATGATTCTTCAGTTTTGTTAATTTACCTTCATATCCTCTTGTCTAACTTCATTTGTACAAACAAATAATTTTTTTTATTTATTTGAGGCAATAAAACTTTAAAAAAATTCAATTACCTGAAGTAGTATATCTTCTATTGCAATAATTCTTCCATTTCATCACTTACTTTTCGATTATGTGCTCTCATGCATAACTTCATTTGTATAGACAAATAAAAATTCTTGATTTACATGAAGTAGTAATTTAATTTTTTTACAATGAAATTGGAATTTTATTTATTACTTTTAGATTATGTGCTCTCCTATTTTATCCTTTTTATTTGATTGTAATAAATTATTTACAACCGTTACAATTCTTCATATTCCATTAGAACAATAAAAATATCATTTATGTAAAAACTTTTCATTGTCCTCTTTAATTGTAAGTTAATAGATGCATTAGATGTATTTAGTACATTATTATTTTAAAAAAATGTTCAAAAATTGAGAGAAAAAATAAATTGAAATGGAGGTCATATAGGCATGCCACATCAGCTTTTCTATATTCAGATTTATATATATATATTGATTTGTATTTAGAAAAAGTTTATTGAGAAACAAGCTCTATACTAGCAAATTGTCAATAATATATGGTCACTTTGTTAGGATAAACTACTACACATCATCATGACTTGCTAGTTGCATTGAAATTTTATGCACCATACATTTGAAGTTTTCACCTTTTTATTAATCGTGTATTTTTATCTTGGCGAATATAATAAGAGCTTCCATCCAAACAAACGAATTTTATTTTTCACGAATTTACAAGTATGAACTCAAACAAAATAGAAGATGAGACAAATCTAAAAGCCCATTCAAATTGATTGAATTAAAAGTACATAAAAATATAAGTCACTTAAAAACATTTTCAGATATTAAAGTTAATTTTATTAGTAAGTGATTAGATGTTTAATAAAAAATGTTAAAACTTAATATAAACAATTGTGTATTTAGTATCAAACACATGCATATGATTAATCTATAATCACGTGTGATGTTATCAAACATATACATAAGTCAAATTATTCTTATAAACTATGTTAATCAATTTATAAATTTAGCCAAACATTCCCTAAAATTTTCTATTACCATTTATTGGAAAAGAAGATGCAAAAGTAAATGGCCTATGAGCCACTCTTATCTAGGTTAAAAAGGATCTAATTCCTAATCACATCCACACACATATAGGACATATCTTTACTTTTTTCAAAAGCCTTTTCTTTTTTAATCATATATGTGTTTTTATCGAATATTGTATTCTATCATGATTTAAGGAATTAACGAATAACTTTTATTTATCTCATGAATAAATTATATAATTGATATGTATACAGTCTTAATTTTTAAAAGTAAAAATGTTATTTTCGATAGATTTCTGCTCGAAATAATTTATTTAATCATTAATAATAATTAAGATACATTTTAGTTCAATATACAAAAGTAAATTTATTCCGGAAAAAGGTACTTTGGAATTGTTTATTAACTTAAATAACTTCCTAGTTGGGTTGAACATTCTATTCAACCAGTTACACCAAAAGTATCTATTTCACATTTAGAATTATCTTGAATTTAATATATATATATATATATATATATATATATATATATATATTATATATATATAATATATATATATATATATATATATATATATATATATATGCTGATGAACAAATTGAATTAGGGCCCCTATTTTTTTCAATTGCTTATACGCATCATATATCTACATGTCAAGTTAGGTGCCTAATTAAGATGCACTTTTGCTAAGGAAACATTTCATTTTTCACACATGAAATTCAAGCACATGTCACTTAAATATGGTTACCTTTAATTTAATTCCAACTACAAAAAAAAAAAAATATATGAGAGAGATGAATTCAAACATTAACCATTGTAAGTCAAGACAAATGATATTTGTTGTTGCTTTAAGCATAATGTATAAGTCCACTTGCCTGAGTTTAACTAGTGTTACAACTTACAAAGCAAATCATGGATTGCCGAAGAAATCCTCAATTTTCTTAATATTTCTCAAGTATGGTATTTGATATTTCTATTGAAGGCTGATTAAATTTGAAATCACACGTTACATGTCACGTACTATGGACAAAGTTTCCAACATGTTTTTCTTCATTCTTAGGGAGTTGAAGCCTTGAAAGTGAAACTTTTGTTCAAAGATAAATAAAATCAATCATCTTAGCACAATTCATGTTGATGCTCGTGTTATGATTGAAAATAATTATGTGACATGCGGAAGTTAACGAAACAAATCTAAAAAAATTATGAGTAATAAAACAAACGAGAAATATACAAAAAAATACTACAAAAATTAACGTAGTTCGTTCAACTGACTTACCTCCACAAAGGATCACAAACAATCAATTATATATATAAATATGAGAGTACAAAATATAGAGAGAAAGAACATCTCCCAATTCAATTGGAATACAAAGAGGTTCACACAAGTTATAACTTGTGTCCCACAAATTCCCCCTAAATAAAACTCTCAAAACCCCTAAGACTATATTGTGAATTCTACTAAGTTAGAAGGAATGAACCTCTATTTATAGAGTCATCTACCCTTTCCCAAAAAAAAAAAATGACTAGCCAAATATGAAGACTTTATGTTTTTCTTTAAAAAAAAACAAAAACTATTTATGATAAGAAATTCAGAGAAAACACCCAACAACTCGATCAACACTTATTATTATACTTGAGATTAACCTTTTTTAAAATGTGAATAAAGACATTAAACTTAATAAGCCTCCTTAGCTATATTCTACTTAATTATTCTTTCATAATTTCGTTGCTACAAATATTTTTGTTCACGAGGCAAAGATTATACTGTATGGATATTCCATTTTTACAAAATATTATGCCTTTAATCAAGAGTTAGGCTCTGTGATAACACTTATGTCCTAGCCTAGCTATAGCCTGTGCCCTATAGCTATACTTTTAAAATGTGACCATTATTATCTTATGATATAAGATGAATTTTATTAAGATCTTGCATGTGAGGTTAATTTAAGAAGTTTGTAGACTTTTGTTGAATCGTTACTTAGAGAGTATGGAGGATGCAATGCAATAAAGAGTTGAAGCCCAAAACTTTATTAAACTGAAAAAGTACAAGGCTCCAATTAAAAGATTACTTGGAGAAAGGATAGGAGAAAAGAGGCAATGTATGCAAAGTGATGGTAGATGATTTTTATAGAAGTAATTTCACGTATAGCAAATATAAAAATTGTATTTGTATGTTAAGTTATAGTTTGTATAATTACGCTTTATAGCAAACATAAATATGTATATTTAGTTATATATATATATATATATATATATATACAAAAGAGAATAGTTGTATAATTTGCTTTGGTATACATATACAAAAGATCAATTGTATAATTTGTGTTTGTATAAAGCGAGAAAGGAAGAAAAACAAAAGAAAATTGGGCAGGGGAAGATCGTATTTGTATAATAATAAGTGTATAAGACGGAAATATATTCATTTGTATTTTGTATATACAATTTTCTTTATCTTTATACAAACACAAACACAATGTATACATTGTGTTTATATAAAGCGAGAGAGGCGAGTGAGCGAGTTTAGATCTGGGATAGGGGAACAAAAATATATGTATATATATAATTTCTCTCGCTTTATACAAACGGAAACACATTTATACATTTGTATTTGTATAAAAAGCGAGAGTGACGAGCGAGTTTCACCTGGAGAGAGGCGAAATAACAACAGTTTGTTACGAGATACAATCAAATCAAACTATATTTATGATATTTAATTTGAATTGATAGTTTATTATTATATACAATTTTTTTATAAATACACGAATTTGAAGATGGAGTGTAGCTTTTGGAGCAAAAAATTTAGTTGATGCAGCCATTTAAATAAATAGAAATTGCTCGAATGATTAACACTTCAGTAAAGAGAAAGTGAAAAAAATAATTCTCTACTAATAAAGAAATAAACAAAAGAAAACAAAACTTGATTAATAAAATGCTTACAAACATAAAGCTTGTTATTGAAAATCCATTTATAAATTTCAATTTATTTAAAATGTTGAGTATTATTTTTTTTCCAAATATATATTAACTTAAGTATTAAGATGCTCAATTTCACCTAAGCTTAGGATAAGCTCTATGTGTGTACATTATATCAATCTATAGAATGCTTTTATAATTATAAAACATTATCACACATAATATTGAGGTGTAATGGTGATATGACTTCATAAATAGGTTTTGATAAAATATATAACTAAAATTAAAATTAAAATTAAAATCAAACCAAATAATATTAATATTCAATAATATAAAATTAAATCAAATCAAATTTTAATAAAAATAATTACTCCATTTGTAGTGATTAATTTAATTTCATTTTTAAGTAAAAAAAAGTCATAAACAGCTAAACCCCAAAATTCAAAATCCCTCTGTTTACAAAACTTAGTCACAGTCACAGATAAGGAAGGTATCCACATTTTCCCTTTCCTTCACACTCTCCAACTTCGTTTTCTCCGGCCGACCGGCGGGAGAGAAAAAAATGGCGAACATGAGGACGGCGATGGATGCAGCATTCTGGGACCTCAACATTTCAACACCGAGAGCCCTAGACGGGACGGCTAGGTCCATTCCAGGGGAGCCTATACCACTTGATAGAAGCACAGCTAGTAAAGCTCTCAGAATCCAACAACTTTCTCTTCTCGGAAATGGATTTCCTCTCGGAATCATTCCCTCTTATTCTCCAACTACCCGCAAGGAATTGGGCTCTTTTGCTCTTCAGTCCCTTTTGTTTAAAGCTGCTACTTCTAACTGGTAACTTACTACTACAATTTTCAACACATTTTCATGTATAGAGAGTTGTTCTATACCAATAGACTGCCATCATATTGTTTTTTTGTGCAATTGGAATCTTATTCGCTTATTAATGTTTTCGGCGATGTTAAGTCTGGTGTAGGGATAAATGTGATAATCAGAAAACCTCTAATTGCAGAGACTAATTATTTTGATCTTGGAATGATATGAACCTGAGTTGAGCTTGTTGATTGCCATTGTTGTTCATCTACTGAGGACCTGTGAGGGATTGGGAGTTTTTTGGTATCCCTGCTTTTTAAGGAAAAAAGTGTTTTATAATGACAATATTCCTAATGTAATCCCATAGTTCGGGTCTGAGTCTGGTAGAGCGTACATAGACCTATCTCTTACTTCATGGGCTCAAGAAGAACATTTTACAGTGACAGAGCAGGATGTAAAATATTCTTATCAAAAGTAAAAAATTTAAAAGCTAAGAATATATGGATAAGATTACTTTTGTTTTCCAAATTACTCTGAAGATAGGAAAAGAATGTGTGCCCTTTCTAAGAACATAATATTGGTTCTTGACCATATTGGTAAGTGACAATGCAAGTTTGTAGAATTAAAATTGTCACACCGTGACACGTCAAAATGCAAATTTCCAGTGTACTGACTAACTTAACATGCTAAAGGTGACCTAGTACTATACTGGAGATCCAATATTCAATATTCAAATCTCTATATCCTCTTTTTTTTTTTTTGTTAAAGTCTATTACTAAAATATACATCACTTGTCATTTTTTCTTTAGTCTAGAAGTAGCACCTGAAAGCTTATTAGATTATCCTATATATATTAGTTATTGATTGGTACACTATAATTGTAAATCTTCCTACGATGTCTCAAGATGTTGTAGTGAATATCAATCAGATTCATAAATTTGTCTACAATAGAATTATTCAGGTTATAATGTGTAGAAGATCATGTTTTCTACTATAAATGTTTCATGCGTACGTAAAAGTTAAATTGAACATGCACAAAATAATTGTTGAATACTATTTGTGTAGGTGGCAAAGCATTGCTGATCTTGAACTTGAACTACAATCTTTTGTATTGTATAATTTTGCAACTACACATATTTCTTTAGGAACACCAAACTGTCTAAAATACTTAACAAAATTAAAGACTGAAAAAAGTACCATTATTGTTTAAAAATACTCAAAGTTCTTGTGTCTTTCTTTTGATTGGTCCCCAAGTTCGTGTACTTGAAACGGAAGACTTTTTATCAAAAGACTTTGGGTGGAAAAATGAATGCAAAATGCAATGTGCTTGGTGTGGGGAGGCAAAAAATACTATTTCTGAAGTAGAAGATTTTCAGCTTATTTTCAAACCAAGTAAGATGATGTGCACATTTTGGAAACAGCAGAAAATAATATGCTTTTTTTGCCAAAGTTCTTTATGCATCAGATGCTTTGCTTCAAACTGTTCATGCTTTCGACTATGTTTAAAATATATTGTTATGATCTTCATTTCTTTTATAGCTGAAAGAGCTGATTGCTTACCTGTGATTGGATAACCATACTGGTCAAAGAGCCATTATTTGTTGCCTTCTCCCTTTATATTTCAAATTGGTGTTGATACTCCCAGAAGCCCCCTATTTATATACAAGATAGATGAACTGTTTGTTTATGACTTCATCTTCATAGGTGGCTTGGATTCACAGGTCAGTTTCGACCAAAGAAACTGGTATCTGACATTAAAGCTGAGTTGTCCAGTGTGGATGAATGGGAGCTGCCAATACTTAAAGACATTGGCAAGCATTTCTTGGAGAAGTCACTTTATGCCTTTGGTCTGTGCTCACAGCTATCTCTGACACCCTCTTCTTCTCTGTTATTGAGCACGGAAAAGCATGGCGAGAAGAAAGGACGCCGCTTGAGGGCCATGCTCTTTCATAAGGCAAGGATCTGAAGCCCTTTAACAGTTGGTGCACTGCTATTGGAATGTTATATTTGTTTCTTTAGATGCTTTATTTGTTATCTTTCATTTTCTCCTGTTTGCGTATCCAGAGTAGGTATATAATATATGTTGGGTGTCTATTTTGTTGATACAGTTTCTCTGTTTTCTTCCTCTTAGATTTGTGCCTCCTTTAGGACATGCATTATCATCCCTTTGCACTCTCAGGCATGTCACATTTTTTGAGTTTTGGACCTAGAGGGCAACTTTACTTCTTATTTACTTTGATGGTGCACTCTTTTTTTTTTTTGTAAGAAAAGTAAAAGTTAGTCTATATATATCCACAGGTATACTCTGGTGGTGCATTTCAGCAATAACAAACATTGTTTTTCCTTGTATAACTAACCTAAAGGATATTTTGCTTAGGTTTCTCACTTTTGTTTAAATGAAATTTTGGAGTCTGTTGCCACTTTGTTGATATTGGAATACTTTAGTAGAGAAATAAATCTGAAATTGCTTCAGCTGGAAAATGATAAGATGGGATCTCAACTCTAAACCACTCTCTAAAGGTAGATGTTTACTTATGCTGTTTAGTTGGGTTATAATTCAACCCCTGTATTTAGCACTGAACAGTTTCTTGACTTTGTTAGCTCTTTAGTACTATGAAGCTAACACCTTTTGCTTATGCTCTCTGTGAGCCCTTTTACTTATTCATCAGTAATTCTGCATCTGCTTGCTACTTATTTAATGAAATACCTTCATAAAAAAAAAAAGGTCCCCGTTTTATTTCTCCTAGCTCACTTTGGAAAAGATGAAGAATGTTGCTTAGTATATTTTGGGGATTCCTGACTTATTAAAGAAATTTAATATCATAACATACATGTAAATATACATGCGTTTGTCATAGCGTGCTCCTTTTCTGTTTAAACTATGTTCCCAGCTTATGAGCATTTACTATTGTGATGTTTGATTAATTATTCTTCTAACTTGAATGCAGCTTCCTGAGTACGACATTACTTTGGAAGCAGCATGGCCTGAGCTATTCTTAGACCATAAAGGTAGATATTGGGAGGTCCCAGAGTCAATATCGTTGGACTGTTTATCGCTGGTTTCCGAGGATGGATTGCGATACCGATTTGGTTTACATAAAAATGGTGGCCATCCTCGGGCTGTTGATAACATTACTGACGAGCCACCACTCAGTCTGATGCAAGGAATATGTGGAAAAGCAGCCGTTTCTTATGAAAAGAGCAAAGATTTCTGGAGAATCAAGGAAAAAAAAGAGGACATCATTATTGAAACAGATAAGGGACGGATTTATCGCCCTTCTTATGATATTCGTCTTAGAGAGCCTCATGCAGCAGTATCTGGAATTATTGGTAACTTCACTGGCTTACATAAAATTATAGTGTACTTAAATGAATATAACTTGATAGCTTCCAGATTCCTTTATGACATGGTTTGTTAAACTACACCAATCTTGTATGAATACAGGATCTGGATCTTAACTTCTAACTGAATGTGAATCATCAGAATCAATTCTCCAGCACTAAGATAAATACCTAGTTTATTCATAAATATAAACTGTTTGAGCTTATTCTTTCCTCAACATGAACTTTGTGTGGTGCTTCTGCTAGAATCTTGGGATTTCAATTATTTATGTGGAGGTATTTTGTAATCAATGTGGAACACTTTTAATATAATTGTTACACACCCTTCAAAAGTATTATTTTCTTTACTTCCGTTTAGATGACTTAATGGGTATACACTATTCTTCAGCATGTTCCTGGAATATTGAAGAAGCGAACAATATGTCCCTTTAAAAGCTGACCCAACTTTATTATCTCTTCATAGCGCGATTCGTTCTTATAAAATTGGCGGTGTGACAATTTCATGCATATATGATGCTATCCAATGTTGCTACCCCAAAGTCGCAGCACTCACAAAGTAGCTTTACTTGCCTATTCCCTTGTATTGGTTCTTATGGAATTGGTGGTGTGAGAATTTTTGCATATATGATGCTACGTTAAAGTTGCAGCATTCACAAAGTTGCTTTACTTGCCTATTCTCTTGTCTAATCATGTACTTAAACTTCTTGCCTAGGGGGAACTCTTGAGGCTTGGCTCAACAATGGTAGCAATAGTTCCTCGGCTTCGAAGCATAGAAGTCCCTTTGCTGTTGATCTATTTGGTTCACTTTGCTGTACTTTTCAACATGGTAAATTCAAAGAGTCCTTTGGAGACCTTACAAGGGTAGATGCTCGTCTAGATGTCTCATCTGCTTTAGCGTTAACCAAACAGGTTTCAAAAGTCTTCAGAAAAGCATCATCTAATAATGCAAGAGACGTGCTCTCTTCACCCAGACTCGAATTGATACTTCAGCAGCAGGTAACTTCCAAATATTTCTTCTGTCACGTTGTCTACAGAGTTAACTTGAATGTATCAGCATAGTTATTAGATATCGTATAAGCTCCTTAGTTTATGTGACAAGTAAATACAATTTTGGGGAAAAACAAGTGGGACTCAGGGTTTGTTTGGTAAATTTTTTTCTGATTTTTCCTTGTTTGGTTGGTCCGAGATGTTTAGAAAACATCTTCTCTAAGAAAACAAGCTCCTTAAAACCCAGGAAATGACTTCTCTAGAGAAACAACGATATACCCAGGGTAATGCTACAGGTGGGATCTGAGAAGGATAATAGTGTACATAGACCTTTCCCCCTCTTGGTGGCAGAAAGGCTGTTTCCGAAATGACTTCTCTAGTGCCATTAGAAAAACACAAGTTCTATTAGTGGCATTCCAAACTCATTCTCCTCCTTTTCCAGTCCTCACACCTTGATATTGTACTATTAGATCTGTTTCATAGGGAACTTAAATCAGTGCTGTTCACCCACTGACCCACTACTTCTTATGATTACTTTATGACTTACAACTCAACACTTGAGCAGGGTGCATATCTAAAGTTGAATCCTTCTCCAATGCTAACTTTGAATGGCAAAACTTCTGTTCCCCCTTTTTATTTTTGGGTAATCATGTTTTTGACAATGGTTTTATAAATTTTTGTTTGTCCTTTAAATGCAGGTTGCTGGGCCAATTGTGTTCAGAGTAGATTCAAAGTTTTCGCTGAATTCACCAGCTGGCGTACAATTGGAAGATTTTGTATGCAGTTTAAATTACTCGTTAAAGCTTCTAAAGTCTGGGAAAGTGGTAGCATGGTATTCTCCCAAAAGGAAAGAGGGAATGATTGAGTTACGACTATTTGAGTTTTAGGAATTTGTTTACTTTCATATTGAATGTTTTGTAGTTAGTGGTGTTCTTCTCACTAATACTAAATGTTATTTTTTCGCAAATGACCCTTGCATCTGATTCACAGGCAATTTTGTTCGTTCTTTAATACTATTCTCCTCACTTTGTAAGTTCTCATATGTTAGAATTCGCAAACCAGAAAATACTGAGCGATAATACCAGTTTGGTGTTCTTAGAGATGTTTCGGAAAATCAATTGATCCTTTTTGTCAATGATATTACATAGGGGTATCAAAATGAACCCAATCATAGATAACCTAGTAATACTATTACACAACTTGAAAGCCTTCAAGAACATACTTCAATTTTGGTGATATGAAGTTCGATGAGTAGCTGAGTCTCAAGTAAATAATAAAAGAAAGAAATATAGACATTGAGATTGAGTGATCAGCTTAGCATCTTACTGCTATTAGTTAATTTTTTTTTGAACTATATGTATAGTGTGTGAAGCCCAACCAAAAATTTCCTATTAGTACAACAAATTTTGACTGAGGTTAAAATTAGTCAAATTGACCCTAAATTAGCCTCAAACACAAAATGGTAAATCTCTATATACGTTCAAACACCATTAGTAAATTGGCATACCCTTCCCCCTCCCCATGGCTTATGATGGTTTGTCATCAAATAAAGAGATATACTTACCTTCAGATAAAAACGATATAACTCAATCTCAATACTTCTTCCCATAAATCATCAGAAAAATATCCAATAAAACATATCTCAATATTTTTGTGTTACAAAAGATGGGATTTTACAACACATCCCGCAGTCTAAATGTCTTTTGGCTAAGAACCTGACAAAACTTAGCGCCTTAATATTTCAAATGGGAGAAACTTCATTCAACCAAAGCCAGCAACTCGCTCTCCTTGCAGAAACAATGCCTTGCATCAGTTCCCAAATCCACCTGATAGGTTGAAGTGCACATAAGTTAAAAAAAATCATTTAATTTGTCAACTTTCAAAACGGAAGTTGACATGCATCAGATAACAACTAATACATTAATACATCCTTTAGTTTGACATATTGCACCAAATCAATGATGAGCAAACTGGATAGACAACTGCACCACAGACCAGAACAGACGAAACAAAAAAGAATGCAACACAGACGTGTAGGTTAAATATTATTATACCCTATTGAAGTGTTTTATAGAAGCTTCTCGTCATCTAGGCTCTAGCAATGAATGAACCTTTGCGATGTTTGGCAAAATTCACATTTTCAACTAAGTTCAGTTTGCTAACTTCTATCTGATAACGCACCATGTTTGAAACGGAGAGTAATTCATCAGTGTCCAGCCTTATAGAGGCCGACCACCCTATAGACTCCACACTAACATCAACGGCTTCAACAACCAAAATTCATCATCCTAGATGATATTTCTGAAAGCATCTCAACAGGAATCAGAACCAGTGATATTACCAAATTTGAACATGCCAAGCTTCTAGTTAATGGGGATTAAAAAGATCTAAATGAATAAGACAACAGTATGCCATAACCTATAGGATGTGATGCCCATGCTTCAACAAGTTTATCAACGTAAATACTAGTTAAACATTCTATATTGGATTAAACTGCCAAGTAGTTAATAAGCAGGTTAGGCCAACAGCAGTTCTACCTATTAATAACCACGTTAAGTGAACTATTGATCTTAGATGTTAGTCTTCTTCACTTCAACCTTTACTTTCTCTATATATGAAGAAGCTTAAATCAACATCGATTGTCACACTTTTTTAGATAAGCTTCCATATTGTCCAGTAAATCCCTCTCAAGTAGGCAGTAAGAAGTCCAGTTGCACTCTACTTATGTTTATCAGGTATGATCACTCTTGAGAAGTCTCATTTCATCTAATATTCAGTGATTCCCAAAATTGATTAAGACATTAATAATACTAAGGAGAATAAAATAAACCAAAAAAGTCTTCATCATTTTGCAGACACTACTGCCTGTCAAAACTAGAAGAGGACATAAATAACAAGTGCAATTTTATCTAAATAAGCACTAGTTCATCAAGAGAGATTTTGGATCATCTTGGGAAGACCAAAATATGATTATGTATCAGACATGTCAACAGACAATTTTAGATCAGCTTACAACTATAGCACGTACCTCATAAGCATTGATGTCAGAGAAAAGAACCTGCAAAAGAACCATACCATTTATTCAGAAGAGAGTACACAAAGGATCAGTAAATCAAGCCATAATCCCCTAAGGCAGGAAGCAGGGATTAGAAGTAGACGTACAAAGCCCTATGCTTTAACAATTCATTCCAAAGAAACTAGTATCAGGAAGCATACAGATAAAATTTAATTAAAATTAAAAACTTACTATTTGATAGACATCCACTAAATCAAAAATTTCAATAGGCTTACCTTCTTCCCCGTCTCTACGTGAGCAACATCAGAACCAATAGAAAGAACCTAAAATTAACAAAATTGGTCTCAGTCAGTCATCAGAACGATATACAATATAATACCATCATAGGCATCTCCAATCTGTCCAAATGAACACATAATATACACAGAAGTTAACTTACTTCTCCCATAAGATAACGCTCAAACTTCACTGCAGATTTTGGAAGCAAAACTCCACCAGCAGATTTCTGCACACAAACTCTTCCTTTCAGTGAATATTACAGGAAGATATCCATAATGCTGTCTATCTGGCCAGTCTTATATAACAAGAAGCAAAATCAAAATTATCCTATGCTAACGCACATATGTTGCCCATAATTGTTGTATGTCAAATAACTTGCATTAATGGGAATGTCCATCATACTGACTTCTCTACTATAGTGGCAAGAATAAGCTATTTCTTCACAGGTATAGAACTAAGAATGTAAGATCTCCAGGAACATTACAAACAAGAAACAATCAAAAGGGGAATAGGAGGACAAATAAAGAATGATCATTGGACCCTAATATTATACCTAATAAATAAATCTATATATATTAGAACAAATAAATTGTGTCTTAAAATGTAGTAGAAGCTTCGCTGTGAGAAAAGATTTTAAAAGATTAAATTACTCATTCTTCGTGAGACCATTGCAAGATGAAGCTATATGTACAACAGTACAGTTCAATTAGGTAAACTGAAAAAAAGAAGGTAGAAACCCCATTAAGAGACATGTGTGTGAGTACCTCAGGCAATTCCTCTAACCGAATCAAAACTCTATCAGCTTGCGGCACAACCTATATTCATTAACAAACAAAATCAATAACAATTAAGTAATTTCACTTTGACTTGAAATAAGCATAAAGGTATCACCTTTGTGGGTTCCCATTTCTGGGAAATGGCATTAATTCTCAAAGAATTTCTTTTCAGACCTGTCCAAAATCCAAAAGGGTAAATGTAAATAACAAGAAAACATAAAATATCATAAAGAAGGAGATGGGGTTGTGAGATATGTACCAATGGGTCTTTGAGGAGAGAAAGAAGGAAGATTTGTTGAGTGAGAAGTGAAGGGTTTAGCCAATGTAAGGAATGTAGACGCCATGGATAAGGAGAGAGGAGCAGTAGAGAATACAGTGTGTAGTAGGTGTTTGGTTGCACAGTCCAAAAAAGGGCAAATAAAAGAGTCCTGAAGGGTATAATTGTAAATATATATCAAAAGATTATTGGTTTCATCATAGTTCTAGATTGTTCCTTTCCAAATTAAACTTATTATGCCACTAACATTAACATTGTTTTAAGCCATTCATTAGCTTAATTCATTTCGTTTAAATTTGATTCACTATGGTAAATTACATTAACATTGTAATGAAGCATCACTATTAACAAACATTCTTATGGATGGATTTGGTGGGTGGGGATTAGGGATGTTCAAAATCAAATTAAAACTGATAAGCTAAATTGATAAAAAAGTTATTGGTTTATATTATTGGGTTATTGGTTTAGTGATTTTGAAGACAATTTTGATTTTTTTTTATCGGGTTATCGGTTCTCTTAACAGGTTAATCGATAACCCGATAGTAAATTAAATAATAATATTTATACCATTTTGTATATAAAGTTCTCGACTTAGAGTTTAATTTCTATTTTTATTTTTGGTTGTCTCAAATACTTGATTATTCTACAATGTAAAAGTGTTTGCTTTTGAGCAACATGTAACTTGTGAACTCAAGTGCATGGTTTATTTGGTTAGTCACCTTGTTTCTAAGTTATTTTTAATGTTTTTTGTTTTGTGTCAAATTTTAACTGTTAAACCGATAACTAAATGGATATTGATAAAAAATCGATAAATCAATAACCGATAAATCAATATCTTAATTATTCTGTAATAATTTAGCATCTCTACAAATCGATAACCAATAAGCCAACTCAATAAACTTCAAAACCGAATCAATCAATACACAGCCGCAGCAGGAACGACGAATTTTCTCACACTTTTGCTGTAATACAGAAATCAAACAACGGTTACTTGGGACCACCACTGTCTTCCTTTCTCCTTAATCTCTGCAATAGACTCAATCATTTCTACACTTTCTTGCTAATCATCCCCTTTTTATGTTTCCACTCTTTTTTCACTCTCCAAACTACACTAACCCTGTCTACATTGTAATAGGCAGACACCCATCTCACAAAGTTTCCTCCTTTTTCCCTTTTCTTCTAAAGTTCACATTTTTGGGTTTTGAGTGGCTATGATGATGGTGAAGAAGCTCTGCTGCTTTCAGTATTTTGCTCTTTCTAGTCTCCTCCTGGCTGTTCTTGTTTCCTCCAAACACCATGGTAAATCTGCCTCTTTACCCTCACTCCTTCTATTTTCTTGGCTATTTGTATTCAGTTTCCAACTATCTAGTCTAAAAAGTTTATGCTCTAAAAAAAACCCAACTTTGGATGAGTTGTCTTCATAGTCTAAATAGCTAAGTCAGTCCTTGTGAAAAACTGTTCTTTTGTTGAAAAAGGGACTAGATGTTGAGGAGGAAGGGATGTGGCATTGCAATTAGCCTCTAGATTCAAGTAATCTTTTAGCATTACTACACTAATTTCCAGTTAGGTTTTTGCTTAGTTGATCTCTGTTAAATGTTTTAGCTTTACTAGACAAATTTCCAAATTTATAATGCTTGCTTTCTTGTAGTAAGAAAGGTCTATGGTGTTGTAAGAATCCATGTATATAGAAAGAAGAAGCACTTATAGTAGTTTCCTTATGGTGCTATAGTAATATAACAAGGCAAGCCTATATTTGGGTTTGTGGATGTATTGGATACCAATTGAATCCATATAGATCTTAAGCTGTATCCACATGTGGAACCAGATTCTTTAATATTTGGGAGCTAATCCAATTTGCCCATGAATTAAATATATTAAGAAGATAAAGGAAGTTTGATAGATATGCTCACCGTAATTTCTTTAGAAAAATAAAACATCCTAACTATGAAATACTGGCAAGTAGTTGGACCCCCTCAAAATAGTATTGTGTCACAGTCCTGGATGCATTTAGCACTTAGTTCACATTACTTGCTATAAATGATTCTTCGATTACTTTAGTGATCTTCAAGAAACTTTTGCTTGGTAGGCACTACTCACTCACTCAGACAACGCTCTAAACATTAATGTGTATGTTTCTGTCCCCTTCTTCCATTCGGAGTCACAAGCTGCCTTGATAAGCATGATGCTTATCGTGCTTCCTTTGTGTGAATAGTCCAAGTTCATTTGATTAAATCAAAGAAGCAATCTACCTCGCTTTGATGCACCACAGTTGTCATTATTATGGAAACCCTTGTCCACCTTCGTAATGTCAAGCTTGTAAGGCGAAATGGGGCCACCATAGCCCATTGAGTGCTCTAGTTCCATCCACAATCTTATTTGTTATATTCAACATTCCAATTTTCTGACTTTAATCATTTTTTATGGCTTGTCTAACATAATCTGAGATCCTTAAGAACATTCAAGAAGGAATGCTGAGCAACTCAAATGGATTTGAATATGGAGCATCTAATTAGATTTTTTAGTACCCATGTCCTAAAAAGTCTCAATATGTCTAATTTTTCACACACTAGCAATTTGAAATAACGGATGAAAATGTTAACTGATAGAAGAGCTAGTTAGATAGATAGTTAGTCCACTCTTACATTCATCCTGGAGAGTCCGTTGTTTACTTCCGGAGTCCTCCCTCATTTAGACGTTTCATGCTCAACTAATACTTTTGTTTGTCTTCCCTCATGTTCTTAGCTTGAATTTTCAGTGATCCTAGACTTATGAAGCTAAGGATCATTTATCTAAAAAGAAAAATAAATAAAGCTAAAGGAAGAATTTACAAGTTCAGTTTTAGACCAGGATAACCAATGCTATACCCAAATTTACGAGTAAGGAGCCAAAAAATTGTAATTCCTTTAAGGACTGAACAAGATACATAAGGGCTATGAAATCAATATTTAGAAAAGTTGTATTCTAAGAGTTGTAAAGAGGAAAATGAAGAAGAATAGACTTGGCCAGTTTCTGAAGTTTAAGCTTGGAGGGTATTGGTGGCTGTAAGAACTTATCATCTGATATTAGTTAAAAGCAAGGGCTACAACCACATTGAGTCTTTTGGATAGATGAAGGTATACAACATGAATTGTTTTAGAAACAAATGACATAAAAAGGGTCAAGTGTCAACTTGTAGATCTGACACCTCCTGATGGGCCTTGAGAGCTGGGGGCGATCAATTAGCATTGAGTGATCAGGTTCTAGAAACTTAAGTTTCGGAGGAACATCTATAACCTGCAGAACTAAATTAGCAAAGAGTTGAGCAAATTTTTCTAGCTGAAGTATAATGTTTTCAGACTTCGAAGTAGCATTGTTTTGCAATTGATGAAGTTGAAAAAACAATTGAATTTAGTGCCCTTTCTTTGAACCAGCACCTCATTATTTACTGCGCTGAATGCTATACAGGAAATTCTGCAAATGATCTTGTTGATATCATCAACAAGAACAGAACTGGTCAAAAGCTTCCTCAACTTAGTAATAGTCGTGGACTTGGATGCATAGCCTTGCAATATGCTAAGGAATGCATGGGGAACTGCAGTTCAAGCAATAGTGTAAATTGTCACCCTTCTGAAGATGACTTCACTGAAATTTTTGCTCCAAATTGTGGCGTCGAGCTTCCCACTTTTGGAACCATATCTGGCTTCATTCTCGGCTGTCAACCAAAGTATCTCGAGCCATTGGAAGCCTTCTCAAATGTACTTGTTCATGACAAAAGAACTCTTTCTCTTTTGAGGAACAAAACTCATACTGAAGTTGGAGTCGGGATAATCAAAGCTCACAAGCACAAAGGACCTTACTTATGGTGCATTTTGTTTAGTAGTAGCCAAAGAAACACCACATTCGTACTTGATAATCTTGGCGAAGGGATTAAGCAGAAGAAAGGATGCTATAGTGGAACCAGCTTCCCTTGCAGCAGAGCACATAGAGACAAAGGTCTTTTTTCGAACAAAATTGGAATTATGGTTCTTCTCTCTGTTTTTATCTTCTTTCAAGAATTCCTTCTCAAACTTCTCTGATATTACTATATATCTCTACTCAACTAAAATTTTGTCTCTCATTTCGCTGAATCAACCTTGGGCATCCATTCATGATTCATTTTTTAAATTTCTCATGACTAGTATTCATGTTGTGTTGCTTTAATCTTCTCTTCTTGCACATCCATTATACCATTCAAAGCACATGAACTTGCTTGTTATTGACATAGACCTAACCACAGCCAGCAAAGAGGGAACATGAATACATGTGACAATATGTTTGTGTGTTTTATACATGCATTACACTGATATGACCTTAACATAATTTCTATTGCCATGTTGTGATAAAGATAGAAGTTCAAATCAATACCAGTTGATGAAGTCCCTACATATGTGGTAATTGTCTTTTCTCTTATGATCCCTATGGTCATGCTAGTGAATTTCAGAATACTATACATCTAAGTGTTCTGTTTATCATCAATGAGAAAAATCCTCTAGTGGGACTTAGACCTAAGTCCTAACATCTCTAGGCCTTCATAAAAGTTATGCAAATTGTCAATGTATGATGATAAGAGTATACTTATATGTGACCAAAAGACTTAGAGAAAATATACAATAACAACGACTATGCCTCAATCACGAGTAAGTTAAGGTTGCTATATGAATTCACATTGTCCATATCGTTTACGTTTATGCTCATCTCAACCCCTTAAAATAAACATACATTTCTGTATGACCAAAAGTATAACTATAGAGAAATATGGAGCCACCTGATCACAATAAAATGAAAGATTTGGTGATGTACACATACATAATTGGTCTTACCAAAACCAACAAATGAAACCATTTGGCAATTACTTTTCAGCATAATATTTCTTGAAAATATTATTTTTTTCTCTTTTTTTCCCACCTAATATGTTGGATGACTATTGTGCTTTTAGGGAGATTAAGTTTGACTTAATCCAATACACGTACAATTTCTAGCTAATTTACCTCTACTAACCTCAAATTAACACTTGTCCATTGAAAAGAAACTTCTATAAATAGCAAATTAACAATATCATTATAACCCCACATAGCACCCTTGGGTGTGGGCTAGCGAAGCAAATTCAAAATCTAAACTTTGAGTTTCAAATTCCAAAACAAATGTTTTTAATATTAATAATTGACTTGTGAATTTAACATATATACAAGTCTCCGCCAAAATAACAAATTAACACACAATAACAGTCAATTCTTTTCCCTTGACTAGGTGAACAAATCAATGAAAGATAACTTCGATTCACTTAAGGATGTATAAACACTAAAAAGCGAGTTTTTTTTTTATTTAATCTATGTAACCCTTAAATAAAATTTAGAAAGAAGAAAAAATACCTAAAATTCGAAAGAACAATTTTTTATTTTTTATTTTGACAAAGAAAAAGTTGGTGGACGAATGTTTGCTTTAGATTTGGCTGCATATTTGAGTCCTTTAATTTATCCACACATTAATTTTTATTCTGAAAGAGATTCTTTGACTGCGTGCATGACAAGTAAATATATTTAGTTGAATTAGTGCTAAAGACAATATCGGTAAAAGTTGCTACTTTTATTAGATCAACTATATTTATGTTGTTTATTTATCTAAATCATGAAACAAGTGACCTCAAAATTTACATGAAAAAAATATTCTTCTTCTACTACTACAAGTATTAATCTTTCATAAAGCATCTTCTTGCTTTATTTTTGTTTGATCAACTGTTTTTATCTTTTGTTCTTGTCTCTTTTTGCCTTTTTTTAACACAATGATATGAGCTAATGCACCAACTAAAAAAGCAATATTCATGTTAGAAAATATTCCAATATGTTTTCTTCGAAACATGACTTGTCTTCGTAATTTCATCAGGAGATCACGAATTCGAGTTGTGAAACCAATTTTCTATAAAATTTTTAGGATAAGGCCGCGTCATAGACTCTTTTGATTCGATCTTTTTCTAAATCTGTGCATAGCAAGAGCTTAGTGTATCAGACTGCAAACCCCTGGTATGCAATTATACATTTGTTAAAAATAGGATAGAAACTTCAAGCATTTACCATGAATTCTATTATATTTTAATTTTAAAAAAGACCACTCACAAGTCACAACAACAATTAATGATAGCTATATTATATCTCAATTCGAAGCTTTGTTGTATGACGAATTATTAATATTCATTTCGCTCCATTTGAGCTGTCGATCATATTATAATAACTCCACTTAATCTAAAAGTTTAATATATAGGAGTAACATGAGACAAGAGAAAGATACAAGTATCAAATTTAATTTTTTCAATAGTTGTATGATAGAAAATAATTTTAGATAAAATATTTGCAAGTTTTCTTTTCTTTGGTAAAATATTTTAAGAGAGCAATTGAGGCAAACAACGTAGGTACAAGTGTTTAAAATTGTTCTCCTAATTAAGCTCATTAATTAAAGAAGTATATATCAAACAACATGGTTGTGCTGCCACTCGACGGATTGCTTCATCTTTAACTAAATGTCTCGAGTTTGAGTTAATGATATTAAAAAAAATTATATTAGGAGTGTCATCTCCAAATAATCCGTAGAATTTGCGATTTAATTATAGATAGAATTATAATATAGACTACGAACATCGATATAAAATAAAAGAAAAGTATGTATTACACTTATGGGATATGACATAATTTGTTGAAGAAGTTTGGTGGTCAATGAATTTCCATGTATGAATAAATATAAATAATAGGAAGAGTGAAATTTTAAAACACGTACATGTCATTACCTAGTAAGATAGGAGAAAATATATGTGCATGACAGGGCACGTCTAAGAATCCTGGTTTGAAATCTTAATTAATTAATTAATGATAAGGACTTTGGGATAAAAATAATTGATATATTATAACCTAATATTGGATAATTCACCTCACATGTTTGCCCAACTATTTTGGTACGTACGTTGACAAAAGAATGTCAAAACTATATATTATATAAACAACATTTCATACCCTTGTGCTTCTCAAATCTCAAGTCAAAGTCCTTCGCCAAACTTAAACTTTGCTCTCGTTTGATCATAAATTTTTAAGTTAATTTGAGTTTAAAAAGTTATATTCAAATACATATTTTACTTGGAAAAAATATGAAGTTTCACAGTGAAAGTCTCAAAAACTCAAAATCTAGTTTGAGCTGTTTTTGGAAACGTAAAATTTTTTAAGACTTTGATTAAATAGATAGGAGTATTCGAAAATAAATCTGATTCAAAAAAATCAATTATCAAATGCTGACTTATTTAATGTGTACTATGTATGTGTAATTTGATTGTTACGGATCAGTTCTTGCTATTACCGTTTAAGTTAGAAAAAAAGGTCTGAAAATTACTTTAATTTTAGTCAAAATTGTTGTTACGATACCAAATTTTTTGAGGATCTTTTACTGCATACACTATTTAATAGTGTATTTAAAAGTATATATTTGCCCACGTAGACACATAACTATTTATAATTGTGCAATACTTTTTATGTCCGCGTGAATACATATATACCTTTAAAATATAATGTTAAATAATGCAGAATCGCAACAGTATTTTCCTAATTTAATTATATAAATATATTTTAGACGATAATTGAATATGATAGTTGAAATGAAAGAAATATTACGTGGTAATGCTACTTTTTATCCACTTCCACTAATTTGAAATTATAGATCTTTTTCTACCCACAACTAAAATGTCAACCCCCCAAAAAAATCGTTGTTAATTTAGGTAAATATGCAGAAAAGGTCCATTTCGTTTGGTGTTCCACGCTAACAAGAGAACAATTTTAATTGTTTTATTTCTTTATGGCCACGTTGGCTCCTTCTTGTTAGGGGTACGAGAAAGAGGGTCGATGGAAAAATTAAAGTAGAAAAAATTATAGAACCAACATTTTACAGCTAAATGGGGGCCATACTGTTATTACTCTCACCATTTATAGCCTGGGACTTGACCCCTTTTTGGTCTCGTACCCCGAAAATAGAAACGACTCGAGGATAATGACTCCATCCCTCTATCTTTTTCACTTATTTAACGAAATACTTAGTTCGTTAATACAAGGTTAGGACTATGCGTAGTTTGCTTGGATTATTGGTTAACTAACCACGAATTGATCCTTACATATGGAAACTTTGACCATATCTTTTCTAATGGTGTATAATTATTAAGTAAGAATTTAAAAGATCCAATACCAATTGAACAATTGAACAAGTAAAGTTCCAACCAAGTTGAAATATTAATGAGAACACTAGTTTTTTAATATGATTTTATTTAAAACCCCAACCAACTCATCACTAGCTATTCAATCCCAATAATCACTCCAACAAAAGTGCTATTTTGACTTGTGATTTTTTGAAATCCTAGTAAAGAATAGAATCATTACCATTCATGGACATGGTTTAACCTAGATTAAAAATTGAAAGAAAAAAAAAGTAAAAAAAAATGGGTTAAATTGTTTCTACTATCTACACTCTAATTTTTTTGGTTTTGCTAAAATCCACTCATAAAAATAATGGATATTGGAGTGGAAATAGCAAATCTTTGATGTGTTTTTTCTCTCTCCACCTTTTTAGTGTATATCACGAGAGTATATACTAAATGACAATTTTGCCCCTGTAATGCAAACGAATATACAAATTCATACCCCTGAGAGCCATCGAAACAATTCGCTAATCTCCTCCCCAACCCGGCCAGCTTCCAAATCGTCAATGGGAACGACGGTGTCGCTCCGCCGGCTACTTCCGCTGAAAAACCTTCCAGAGCTCCGAAATGATACGGAGCGAGATGAGAGAGAAAGTGAAGCGATTCTATCAACATAGTCCCTAAGCCAACTCCGTCCACCACCGGAAACATCCGAAGCTATGCTTTCTCCAGGAGGTGCCGGTATCGGTACTCCGATCGATTCCTTGTCGGTGCATTCAGAAGCACCTCTTTGGTGAATAGAGCCAACGGAAAGTTCGTAACCGTCATCCACAATATACTCAAACGAGCCAATAGAGTACGATCTCTGACCATCACCACCGAGTGAATCGGAACCGCCACGTCTGCGACTTACACTACCGAACTCAATCCGAAAACTACCACTATTCCGTAGCTCATTATTCCCGGGGCGAGCGTCGTTGTTTTCTGCCGCTAACACTTTACTGAGCACATCTGCGTCCGTAGGATACACAGTAGACCTGCAGAGAGGACAAGTTTGGTTTGTTACAAGCCACGCGTCTATACAACCGCTGTGAAACGCGTGTAAACACAGGGGAAGCAGACGTAACTGATCCTCCGGCTCAAACTTCGATAAACAAACAGCACAATCCACGCCAGTTAAATTTCCAGTAACCGAACGGAAACTAAAAAGCGGTAACGATTCAAGTAATTTCTCATCTTCCGAACTCCTTTGATTCTCCAAACGATTTCCGGTAACCGCCGCCGCCGCAGTAGCAGAAGAAGAAGAATGCGATACAACATCATCGGCGGTGGCGTATGTACGGAAGGATCGGTGGAACCTCCGGGAGAGAAGTCGAAGGATGAGGTATATAGAAGCAGAAACTATAATAGCGGAGGCAATCACAATAACGACTATAATGAAGGACGACGAAGTGGCAGAAGATGATGATGATGAAGAAGGCGAAGGAGTTTGATCATTGATAAGGGCAGTGTTATCAATGGCGGTGTTGGGAACATCTCCGCCGTTGACGGTGGCGGTGAAAGGCATTGGGAGTGGGGGAGACTGAGGAAAGAAGGCGGACATTTTTATTTTTTGTGTTAGGAAAATGGAGGTAGTAATAAATAAGGTGATGAGAAAGAGAGAAGGGATATTTAAGAGGAAACCGATAAAAGTAGAGAAGGCATGTTGTGTCTTGTGTTTCTGAAATGGACGTTTTAATGTAATTTTGGTTCGAGGTTGGGACTTAGATCTAACATTTTTATTTTTTAAGCACCATAATATTAAATAAAATGATGAATTTTATTATTATATTCGTGTGATATATTTTAAATCGTAAGATTTAAATAAAAATATTTTTACATTATATATTTTTTAATTTGTCATTTATTGCGAGTTACTTTTTTTCTTTTTAAACATACAAATTACATTTTAAAACAATTAAAAATCAAATTATCGTTAAATATAAATGGGAAAAAGACAAATGTACCTTTGAACTATCGCAAATGGTACGTGGATACCCTCCGTCATACTTTTGAGATATTGGTGTCTCTGTCATTTAAAAACTAGAGCATAAACCCTTTATACTAACGAACATACACGTGTCATAATATTATCCATTGATTCGATATTTTTTTGATAATGAATTGACGGACTTGCGTTAGAGTGAAGGACAAATATACTTTAATCTTTGGATGACACTGACATCAATATCCCAAAAATATGACGGATGTTATCTGCATATCATTTACGATAATTTTGGGGATATATTTGTCATTTTATCAATTTAATTTGTTTGATTTTTGAAAATGAAAAAGTATTCTCATAATTGAGACTTATATTATTTTTTATAATACAACAAATTTAATATTTTGATATGTATGAAAAAGTAATTATAGTTAACAATAAAGATAAATTACGAATTAAGTGAATTTTACTTTTTTGATTTATGAATTAAGTGGAAAATTATTTTTTGATCTAAACTAGCCAAGTAAAAATAAACATTTTCTTTTAATAAATAGTAGACGAATGAACTACTCCATCAATTTCATATTACTTGACTCACATTAAATTTTGATACCTCACGAAAAAATTTTAATATGTAAACATACCTGATATATGTATAAATTATTTTTAATTAGTAGATCATCAAAAAATTTGATGTAATGAATAAGTTTACAAAGATTCATAATAAAACATATTTTATCTCAAATAAAATTTTATATAAAAAATGAATTTAAATTAATCGAACCATAGAATGTTAGTGGAAAGATGGAATGGATAGGAATGTACGGAAATTCCGATTTTAGTTGGTTGAAAAGAAATAGGACTGGAGTTGAGTAGGTAAGCGAATTAAATAGGGTGCCCACATATAATAAAACAGACGTGGAGTAGGCCTGCGTCTTTAGCCTTATGAGCCTTTTTGATACGTTTCGTTCTCTTCTAAATAAGTTGCTTTTTTTTGCTAATTTTACTCATATGATAACACATTAGTATTATAGTTCAACTAATTCTCTTGTTCCTTTTTTTTGTTTTTGTTTGACGTATAGTTGAACAGTTATTAGAAAGTAGGAGTAGTACATGCATAGTGTTTACATTTAAATATTGGTACAACTTAATTTATTTACGTGGCTTAAGAACACGCAAATTAATATGATATAATGAAAGATATCATATTAAACATAATGAAAATAATGAAAGAGAATAAATATTGAAAAATTTTGACAAAAAATGTATCTTTGATGTATTAATAATGGATATCTATTCGAACGAAATTTTTTTAAATTTAAACCTCAAAATAGTTTTAATTTTGACAGAGGAATTTCGTCGTTAGATGAGTGCTAAATATTTGGCAGCCAATTTAGGTGGTTGTAGAATGGAGTAACGACTAACGTGTTTACAACTTTACATTAAGGTGGATATTATTCAACATTTAATAATAAATATTGTATGAGATATATATAATAAAATAAGGAGGAAATATGACTAGCTAGGATAAGGACTTGATCAGTGGCGTAGCTATACTTTGTGTTAAGGTGTCCAACTAGATATTCTTCGTCGAAATAGTATATCGTGTATACAAATAAAATAATAAATTAAATGGTTAAATAATATATTTTGAACGCCTTTGATATAACAATATAATGTAATCTAATAATTTCAGGCGTATTTATGTGTTCAAATTTCAGTAATAGCAATTTCTTTTTTTACTTTTTAAGAAGAACATATTTACTTTAACACTTGGACACCTTTTGTGAAAATTATAACCATGTCACCAAACTTGATAGTCAATTATCCAAAATATTTGACAAGCACAACTAAGATTTTATGGAGTATGTATGTAACACCAAAATATTGAAAGAAAATTAAAGCTTAATTGATGATTAATGCATGGGGGGTCATGTATTTTAATTATTTTTTTTAATTGTTGTTATGTAGCTTCTATGAAATTTGCTAGGCAAACATACAAAGAAATTTAACCTACCATTAGTCCTGGTTTAGGTCAAACTTTCAAAATTTATTTATTTTTTAAACAAATATTTCTTATAAGTTCTATTCAAAAAAATATATTTTTATTCAACCAACCAAATCTGAAGTATTATTTTTTCAATATTAAAGTACAATTTATGGTTCATTAAAATTCTAAATGTGCTTCTAGAAAAATATATTTTTATCATTTTTTAAAAAGAAAACTCATGTTATGAAACGTTGTATTTTTTAAGAAAATTGTTCACCCTTAAAAGTAAGAAAATTTTTATGTAACTTAAATCTTAATCAAATGAAAATATAAAAACACCACATATAATTTGAAATAGAAAGATTATATAATTGTTGTATAAATAATTAATAAATTATATATAAAATGATTTACAATTCTATAATACTAATTTATGAAACATTATAATTTTTTTATTCGTGCGTTTAATTCTTGAAGTAGGTGGTGAATTTCTCAATTTCATTAATCATTAGCGACACCTATAGGCTATAAGTGAGTTTACAACTCTTTTTATTTTTACTTCTCTGTTATATTAAAAACATTTTCTTAAAATTTTTATAATCTGCTTTAATTAAAAAAAATGTTAAAGAGTAAAGAGAAGCCAATAGAGTTTTTTTTTTTTTTAAAAAATAAAAAATAGAGAAAAGCCAATCGAATCTGATCAAGAACCAAAGAACAAGCCAACAAAAAATTCAAATGCGAGAATCCTATAAATTTAAAATTGATACTAAGAAGTCAACAGAGAAGATAAAAAAGAGATCAAAAGAATAATTAAGGATATATAATATCTAAGCTTCATAAATTGTTTTTCTTTTTAATTTTTATTTGATATTTGATATCCTTATAAGTTCAATTAGAATAAATTTCTTTGTACAAAGTTTGTTTAGAAAAAAAACATTTTATATTATTATATTCAAAAATTCGAAACAAAAATTTCTGATTAGAAGAAAAAATAAAAATCAATCGACTGCATCATAATATTTTTAAGGTCCCGTTTAATCATGCGATATGATATCATGAATTGAAGTTTTGTTTGGATATGCCATGTGAAATTTTTTGTTGTTCTACATTTTTTCATAAAGATAAAAATTCTATAAGTTCTAAAATTATAGAAATAGCCCAGTTGTTTATTCAATCTTATTAAATAAATAAAAAATTATAGGGATAATGCACAAGTATCTCCTCAACCTATGTCCGAAATCTCAGAGACACACTTATACTATACTAAGGTCCTATTACCCCTGAACTTATTTTATTAATAATTTTCTACTTCTTTTTGATCTACATGGCACTATCTTATGGGCCCAATGCTAGTTGACTTTTTCTTTCAAGCTAGTGTCACGTAGGCTGAAAAGGGGTAGAAATTTACTTATAAAATAAGTTCAAGGGGTAATAGGACCTTAGTATAATATAAGTGTGTTTCTGTGATTTCAGGCATAACTTGAGAGGGTACTTGTGCATTTTCCCCAAATTATAAAATCGCATAATAAATTATTACAAAGTTGTTTGTTCTCCACTTAAGTAATTGTTTCAATCTAACTTTCAATTCTCATCAATATATTTGAGTAAAAATGAAGCATCTTTCACGAGCTCTTCAAGATTTTATTACTCAACAATCGTTAGTGTGAGTTAAATTGACCATATATTGGTGAGAATAATAAATTTTATGTCGGTCATGATGTGGTTAAAAATTTTATTTACATGTGAAATAAATGGTTAGTAGATGTAACTGTGCAGTTATTTTAACAAAATATAAACTCGCCAATCAAATTTTTTATTAAAATAACTCAAACCATAATATGATATTCCCATATGATTTCATATCCTGATGTTTGGAGAATATGAAATCATGAGATGGAATCAGCGGTATGTAAAATCACATATTTAAACGCTGATTTCATCTCACGATACCATATCATAATATGATATCACATGATCAAACGCCTGCGTAACGTGGTACTTCTTAAACTGTTACTCGTCTGTAACTTGTTATTTATGCTTGTCGTCTTACAACAATATATTACTACAGCTTTATGTTCTATTCTTTCCTTTTGTTTTCTTTTCAACGCTCTCCTATGCTTTTACAACTTTATATTCTAACTTTGATGCGCTATTCCAATATCAAATAATTATCCATTTGACTTATCTATTAAGTTTTCAGTGTTTTTTTTCTCTTTCCACATAGCTTGGGGCGAAAAATTGTTCATTTAAATTTCTCCCATAAAAAGTTTGATTAATATTTAGAATATACATTTGCAATAATAATAATAATAAATAAATTATAATTTATAATAATTCTCATATTAAGTTGATTTAATTCAATTTAACTTTAAAGGAAATAATTTTTTGTTTTTTTTACATATGCATTCCCTTCAGTTTTACTTACACACCTCTTAATCTTAAAAAAACACTAATTAACATAAATAATTTATTACAATATGTAAAAGCAAAAATATATTTTTAATAAAATGAATAAAGAAAAATGAAAAGATAAAAATATATATAAAAAAAAATAAAGAATATTGACTTGTTATTAGAGACTTTAACTTTTAAAAAGTAAATACATGAAGTTAGTAAGTATTAATTGTAGAATAAAAAGCGCCGACAGTAAATAAATAAGAAGCCTTTGATGCTTTGCCTAAAGTTGGAGAAATTGTATGCGGCTCTAATTAATGCCCAGTAGGAGGTGGATGCATGCTACATGCATATATAATTAGATTTTAAAATTTATCGATTTTATTTAATAATAATTTTAAATTATTAAGATATTAATTTATTAACTATTATTTTTGGATTATGAATTTAATTGTTAAATATTAACATAAAAAATTATAAAAATTATTTAAAAATAAGATGATAAATCAAAAAAACTATGCATATGAGTGATAGACATCATCTTACTCAAAAAAAATTATAAAATAGCCAAAAGTTTGAGAAAGAACATGACTTTATATACCGAAATGATATAAAATTAATCTATTAATCTATTATCGGGTTAACGATTAACTTATTAAAGAAAAACCTCAAACCATTAAGAAACCGATAATCTGATAACTAAAAAAAATCAAAATCATTATTGAGACCACTAAATCAATGACTCATAACTAATTTTATTCTGGTTATCGGTTTTGGTTAGATTTTAAACTATTTAAAACTTATGTATGAAAATTCACTAATAGTCGAATATTATAACGAAGAATAGATATGAATTTATAATTTACAAACAATCTATTAATCTATTATCGAGTTATCAATTAACTCATTAAAGAAAAATTTCAAATCATTAAGAAATTGATATTCTGATAATAAAAAAAACAAAATCATTATTAAGACCAGTAAATCAATAATTCATAACCAATTCAATTATGATTATCAATTTTAATTTGATTTTAAACTATGCCAAATTTATGTATGAAAATTCACTAATAGTCTAATAATCAATTTTAATTTGATTTTAAACTATGCCAAATTTGTGTATGAAAATTCTCTAATAGTCTAATAATGTAACGCAAAGTAGATATGAACTTATAATTTAATGAATATAATTTAAAAGTTAAATTTGTTTGAAATTTTGAATTTATTTTTTTGGTGAGGAGTTCCTACATGTATGTTGTCTTAATTTATTTGACCTTTTTTTTCTTTATAGCTAGTTAAACAAAAAATAGAACATAATTTTATATTCTATAACAATTTAATTTTTTAAATTTTATTTTAATCTTAGGATAATGCTAAATGACTAGAGAATTTGATCAGAAAATTAAAATATTTATAATGCTCTATTTATTTTGAATAAATTAATTCTTTTTTATTTTTATTTAAAAGATAGTAAAGTTAAAAAAGTAAAAATGTTCAAAATAATAAAATAGTATAATATAAAATATGTTATTTTACCATTTTAGTTAAATTTTCTAGCCAAAATATCTATAACTTATTTTATACAACAAATTTCAAAAAAAAAAAAAAGTTTCTTTAACCTACGTACCAAGTTATCCAACATCACATGAAATTAAACGAAGGGGATATCATTATCATGAATATTATTGAAAGCTACTTCTATTTATTATTATGATTAATAATTCTATTAATTAATTATGAATTTATGATCTTACTCGATTCGTCTATTTTATTTGTCGTATTATACTTTTAGAAAGTCAAATTGACTAATTTTCAAAGTTAAATTTGATTGCATTGATTCGATATTATAAACAAAATATTTAGATATCCAAAAACTATATGAAAAGTATTATAAATTGTAAATGATTAATAATTTTATTAATTAATTATGAATTTATGATCTTACTCCCTCCGTCCACTTTAATTTGTCATGTTGCACTTTTAGAAAGTCAAATTAACTAATTCTCTAAGCTAAATTTGATTACATTAATTCGATATTTTAAACAAATATTTAAATATCAAAATATTACATGAAAAATACTATAAATTGTAATATTTCGCATATCAATATGATGAAAAATAAATTTTAAAATATTAGTTAAAATTCTTATAATTTAACTTTAAAAATAAAAATTATGACAAATAATAGTGATACAAGAGAATAACAGTTTTCTCTTTTTTTTTCTAGCGAGGTCCATATTGTCTATAATTCCCAAGAAAAGTATGTCTACTAATAGAATATATAGGTGATCTGGATCATCAAATCCTTTTGTATTTTAGGATATACGATTCACTTTTCAAACCTATTTATCATCGACTACTTCACTACTACTCCACCTTAGTATTTTTTTTTTTTAATAATTGTAGTGTTTCAATCGATTTATTTATAATTTAATTTATCTTACAATAAATTTTTTATCTTTTTTAAATATAAATATCGAATAATATCACACATTAAAACTTAAATAAATAAAAAGAATCTATTCATATTTTTGTATATCTATCATAATATGATCATTTTCTTACTACGTGTATTCAACTGAATTCATTATTTTATTTGAAGTTTTGTATATTTAAAAGCTATATACTTATCCAATCTCAGATATATTAATTGTTGGGTTTAGTAAGTGTGAATAGGAAAAGAAAAGAGAGAATATGAAAAGTGAAGGAACTAGTTTGGAGGAAAAATGAAAAGTCACTTGCAAAGTGCAAATAAAAAGTCTTTTCTCCCATATCGGCAAAAGAAAGGGAAATTGTTGTCCTTATATAAGGAAACACTTCCATTACTTCTTAAACAACTAAGAAGAAGATTCCCCCTTGCGCCCTCGTCGCTCGGCTTCGAATTTGATTGATAAATTTTTTGGACAAAATTTATTTAATCAGTTTTTGTTAAATCAAATAAATCTTGTTAATATTATTCTCTTACAAATTTGCAGGTAATGGTAACATTCCGAAAATTGTTACTCTTTCCGAAAAATCGTTATTTTTCTAACAGACACAATTTTTCAAAAATTTGTTATTTTTTTCAAAAGACACAACTTTCTGGATAAAATGGGTCTGAACAGATTTCTCTGAACAGACACGTTTCCTGCTGAAAATGGCTATAAAAGGAAGTCAATTTTCGATTTTTCAAATACTGAAATTATCCTGCTCTGCATATATTTTTCTCTCAAATAAATCAAAGTGTCGATCGACTGGGTCTGTGTGACTTATTGTTGTTCTGAAGTTTGCTGAAGTTAAAAAAAATTGAGGTACCGCTATATCTTTAACAGATTTAATCCGTTTTATCTTGGGAGATATTAATCCATAACATTGGGTACAGTGAGGGGATTAAATTTCTTAAGGACACACAGTAGTTTCTGTGGACTCGAATTACTTCTTGTATTTTATGTATTTTCTGTTTCATCTTATTTCTGTTTTTATTTATTGGTTAACCTTATAAATACAGGTTAATATAACATTAATAATATCCTCTTTGCTTCTAGCTCTGGCATAAAATTTGAATAAAAAGAGAAAGGCAATTGTTTATGCATGTAGATAGTTAGTTAGTACTAATTTATCTTCTAATAGTAATTGTACTTAATCCATGTACAAAGCAAACAGTTTATAAAAGATGTAGACGATTAAAGGAGAGTTAATTAAAGATTGAGATTACCTTAACTTGGATGTTCATAAATGTTGATTAAAGTACAGCTGTGGCCTTTATTCCTAAGAAACCATATAGTACAAAACTGAGTGCGGAACCAAAAGGGCAACAATTTTTTTTTGAATTTCCAAAACGGTATATAAAATTTTATATAAACCAAAACGGTAAAATCGCTCCGCGGGCAGCGATTTACTTCAATTAAAAAAGTAAAATCGCTGCCCCAGCAGCGATTTTGCAAAAATTTTTTTTAAAAAAAAACATAAATCGCTGCCTAGGCAGCGATTTACATTTTAAAAAAAAAAAAAAAAAATTTTAATGTAAATCGCTGCCTAGGCAGCGATTTATGTTAGTTTTAAAAAAAAAAAAATTTTTGTTATTAAAATTGTTAACTTATTTATAAATTAACCTATACATTATTTTAAAAAAAATAAAAATAACTAAATATATTTTCTTTCTAAAAAAATATATTATATTGAATTTAAATTTAAATAATATTTGAATTCAAATAATTAATTTTTATAAATAAAAAATTTAAGGGAGAAAAATTATTTAAATATTTTTTTAAAACAAAATTATATACTCAAATGTATTTACCAACAATTTAGGTAAATACATTTGAGTATATAATTTTGTTTTAAAAAAATATTTAAATAATTTTTCTCCCTTAAATTTTTTATTTATAAAAATTAATTATTTGAATTCAAATATTATTTAAATTTAAATTCAATATAATATATTTTTTTAGAAAGAAAATATATTTAGTTATTTTTATTTTTTTAAAAATAATGTATAGTTAATTTATAAATAAGTTAACAATTTTTAATAACAAAAAAATTTTTTTTTTTTAAATAACATAAATCGCTGCCTATGGCAGCGATTTACCTAAAAATTTTTTTTTTTTTTAAAACTAACATAAATCGCTGCCTATGGCAGCGATTTACCCAAAAAAAAATTTTTTTTTTAAGTAAATCGCTGCCTAGGCAGCGATTTACATCAAAAAAAAAAATTTTTTTGGTAAATCGCTGCCTAGGCAGCGATTTACATAAAAAATTTTTTTTTTTTTTTAAAATGTAAATCGCTTCCTAGGCAGCGATTTACATAAAAAATTTTTTTTTTTTTTGAAATCGCTGCCTAGGCAGCGATTTATGTTTTTTTTAAAAAAAAAAAATTTTTTTACAAATCGCTGCCCGGGCAGCGATTTGTAAGAAAAAAAAAACTTTTTGCAAAATCGCTGCTGGGGCAGCGATTTTACTTTTTCAATTGAAGTAAATCGCTGCCCGCGGAGCGATTTTACCGTTTTGGTTTATATAAAATTTTATATACCCTTTTGGAAATTCAAAAAAAAATTGTTGCCCTTTTGGTTCCGCACTCGTACAAAACTAGACGTAATACATGACTCTTTAGTTGTTAATTTATTTTTGTAGTGTATGACAAATTAAAAATTAAATGTAGGAGTAGTACTTAAAAGACCTACAAAAGCAAATTATCAATGTTAAATTTCATTAAGTAAAAAGATTACTAGATATTGAGGGAAAACCATTTTGATAGAATCATTAATTTATTTGTAGGTCATTTCAGTTGGTTCATACTAATTGCACATTACAATATCAAAATTAATTCATCAAATAATCCAAAAGTAATAAATAAACTTGAATTTAGTTGTAAAATAAAAACAAATTAATTTGAATACTTGCTCGTGTATATATATAGCCAGACAATATTTTATCTCTATATGTGTTATAACAGATTAAAATTAGACGCACAGTTAAGATTAGCAGTTTGAAAATTCTAAATTATGTGTTCAGAAGTTAATGTATATTATATGTATTTAATTTTCTAATATAAACATAAAATCTATGGGGAAAAAAAAGCTATCGAATTTATCCGAACTTATAAATCTTACGTAGCTTTGCCCCGATTAAAATACAATAGTCTTGGCATATAGACAATCATAAATAGAATAATGAGATTGCTTTATAGACACTCTTGGCATGCTTTCAAATGAAAAAGAAAATAGTCATGTATAGCTAGGAGACAGCAGATATGATCCACATTTTGCAGGAGACAGTTTACTTGTCATAATTGTTTATACACATTATTAATTATTAATTAGATACAATTTGCATTAGAAGAATTGGATTAATATATTGTACTCAACTTAATTATTAAGTACTATAAACATGAGAGTTGCTTACATTCCCTTGTTTTCTGTGGTAACACGATTTTATTTTTGTATTATTGTTTTGACGTGGGAAAGTACAACATTTCTTTTTTCTGTTGTCTGTTGTTTTTTTAATCAGAAACCACTGCCTCATGCTTCGAGCTTCATCATTACTATGATCATAATTTGAGTTGGGAATCAAAATATGCCACAAAATGATAAAAGTAACTAAAATAAGCCACTATTTTAGTAAGTAACTAAAATAAGCTTAGTGGAAGAAAAAATTCCACTATATCCAATTTTCTAAACGTTTTCCGTTACTGTCATAATGTTTATTTTTAATATACAACGGAAGTTTTTCTTCCACTTTATAAAGTGGAATACTTTATTCCACTTTATAAAGTGGAAAAAATCTTCCACTTTATAAAAAGTTACCTTTTCATCTTCACCTTCACCTTCTCTCCTTTTTCTTTTCATGGCTTCAAAAAAAAATCACTTTGAAGATGGTCACTGCATCAAAAATTCACTTAAAAAAGTAAGTGTTAGACATAGCGATAATCATCTGCATCAAAAGTAGGCGAGACATGAAAATTTGAGGATGTCCCAACATTTTCCGTCATTTCAAAGTGTGAGGACTGACCAAAATAATTATTTAGTCCATAACTTGGAGCAATATTCCTATCTTGCTGAGGTAAATCGCTACAAAACATCTAATAATAAGAATAATAATAATATAAATTAATAAATAATTGACAAAATCAACAAACAATAATTAAATATAATAATTGAGCATTACCGATCACTATCATTGATAGTTTTGTTTAAATCAAAATCATATCGGGCGGTAAGAGTATTTTGATAATGAGTCATTTTAGGAAAATCAGTAGATTGAGTTATCGGAAATTCATCAATGCTATTATGATTTTCTAATTAGGGATGAATCGACCGATAAAGGAGAACGTTGTTGACTAATCTTAGGCTCTTTCCTAACATAAATTTCAAAGTATTGTTGACTTGATTAGATCTATATAGTCATTTGGAACCCTTAAAAAGTCGGTCAACGATTCGTCATTATATATAATTCACTCTAAAATTTACTTGTCCTTGTGATAAAAATGAAGTAGGGTATTTTCCGGCTATAATCAAATTATAATCGTATTGTTTATACCCTTCTTTTATAAATTGATGAAATAAATTTATGATATCGGACATTTATTGGATATTTAGCATTGTGTTTGGGAGGACAATTATAATAAATGGTATTTCCGTCATGTATAATTTCGCCATCCCAATAAATTGAAACTTTAACTGTAGGTGTAGAAGATATTTTTTTTAGATTGAAATGAACAAATATAGAAGACTTTATGTTGTAGGTGCTATCAACTATGCATAAACGTCTTTAAATAGATTTTTCAGAATAAAATAATGAAAATACATAATGAAATATTTTTTTCCGTTTTAATGACATATCAAATCAATATAATTTATATGACAACACTGAAAAAGCTTCTTCAAGACGTGAAAAATATTCTTCTTATAAAGTGTAATAAAAAGTTCCACTTTATAAAGTGGAATAAAAAGTTCCACTTTATAAAATGGAATAAAAAGTTCCAGTTTATAAAGTGGAAGAAAAAACTCCACTTTATAAAGTGTAAGAAAAAGTTCCGTTATATATTAAAAATAAACGTTATGAAACTAACGGAAAACGTTTAAATTATTGGATATAGTGGAACTTTTTTTTCCACTAAGCTTATTTTAGTTACTTAGTAAAATAGTGGCTTATTTTGATTACTTTTATATTTTTGTGGCTTATTTTGGTTCCCAACTCTCATAATTTAGTGCGTTAAATGAGCGGAATGAATTAAAATTGAAAATTTTAGGATGAGTCGAAATAAAAATTGAGTTGAATCTTGATTCATTAAAGTTTACTTTAGACTCAAATAAATTAGGTTTAAATGGGCTAAAAATCAGGTTGAATCATGATTCTCTTAATCTCAATAATCTTACATATATCTTTTATAACCACAATTCTGAATTTCACTCAAGAAAATTTTAAATAAAAAATTTATAAATGAATAGATAAATGCTAAAAGATACTCTAAGACAGATGGTAATTGGTACATTTAATATGTGAACATACATTACGTCAACGCAAATAAAGAGATTTTAAAACGGATTGAAATAAGAGATTTATTAGAGTCAATTGAGGATTTTCTTGAAATGGATTAAGAGAGTGTTTGGATTGATATAAAGTTGATCAAACCTACTTTTAAGTCAGTTTTTGACTTTTGAAGGCATTTGATAAATATAAAAAAATAAATTAAAATATGTTAGGAAGTGTTTAACATGTTAAAAAGACGATTTTAAAATGATTTAAAATAAGTCAAAAACTAAAAGTAGGTCTTCCCTACTTTTTATTTTATTTTTACTTAAAAATCATTTAAATTTAACTTTTTATATTTGACTTAAAACTCACTTCTTTTTTTAAATCAATCTAAACGAACTTTAAATCTTGAATAAGTTGAAATTGAGTCCAATTCAAATTATATTGAGTAACACCTCTAACCATGACCATGAATGGGTGATACTTATCAGTACTATGGCATTTAATATTTTTAATTCACAACTACTATTTGTATTAAAAATAGATGTTTCACTCACCTAATTTAATTATATTATCATAATTCATAAAATACAAAATCGAACATGAAAATTTAGCATATAAAGCCAATACAAAATAAAGGGAAAAAATTAAATAAATGATAATTTATTCTTGTTCAAATCATCAACAAAAATAATTTAATATTAATCAAGTGTACTATTTAAATCTAAAAATATGTAAACATAATACTAGAAGTAGGAATGTAGGATTATTTAGACCAACAATTAATATTAGATCAATTTTCCTAAGTTTATACTAGATGAAATACTTTGGGTCCTGCATAAATTTAAAATTTGAACTATGCTTCTGATTATATGATCTTTTTTTTCACTAATGTTCAATAATAGTTTGAGCCCAACTAACTCAGATCTCAAGGAAATCTACACAAATTTTTATTTAATTTTAAATAAGATCACCAATAAATTATATTATTTAACTTTAAAAATATGTTGGTCGCTAATTTATTTTAGTGGAATTAAATTGTTTTTCCCCTTTACACAAACTTTTATGGCCACGATAAAAGCACTCTCTCATGGACTTGGCTCAGTTTTTTACCGACAAATAATAGTGTTTTAGCCAGCCACTTCTGTGCATTTCCAATATTTTTTTCTGACTATTTTATTATTTTTATTAGAAAAAATTACTAAACAATTTTGTTCATCAAAATTCAAATAATTGTCAAAATGTCAACTCACCTAGCTCTCCAATAATTTTAAGATTAAACTCTAAACAAAACTTATAATATGATGCCATGTCACATTATTATTATTTTATTATTAAAAAAAATATTATTTAAATATATTTAAACGTTAGGTTGCAGTATATATTTTTCTTTAAAAATATTGTTTTCTATTTATGTTTTCTGAAAAAAATTTGTTTTTAGATATATAAAGATAATTTATTTTTTTTAAAAAAAAAAGTATTCTATTTCTACAACAAACTAGTAATGGACTATTTTAACTAGTTTTGGACTATTTTAACTAGTTTTTAAAAATAAGTTTTTTAATTTTTTAATGATAATTATTAAAATTATCATTTTTTTAATATAAATTTTTTAATTAATTTTTAAATAATAATTATACTTTTTTTATGGTGTACTTTTTCTTCTCCTATTAGATAGATATTTCTACATTCCCTTTTGTTGGAGCATTCCCTAAAATCACTGAAAGTGTGATCAATATAAATAGACATTACAATTTTGTTTTTAAATAAAATAATTTAATTATCAGTTTTCATTTTTTTAACCTTAAAAATTGAAATTTGAAGCATTTAAAGATCTTTCATTTTTTTCTTGTAATAGTCATTACTGTTTCTATAAAAAAAAAATAGTTCAATTTCATTTTTTTCCTTTAAACTTGAAATTAGAGGCATTTAAAAATTATCCATTTTTGTCGTTGCATTTTTTTTTAACAAAAGAAACTTTATTTTCTATTTTTAAAATTCCATTTTTTAAATTGTATTTTTATAGCATATTTAAAATGTTTTTTGAAAAATTAAAATTCTTGAATATTTGTGGTGCTGACACGTGGCACTTTTTACTTCTCCTATTATACATAGATAGATTTTTTTTACAAAAATTAGACAAACTCACATATTATACCCAGTAAAATAAATTACATTAAAAATTGTAATATGAGCTCCTCCGGTTTTTCAAGAAAATATGTGGGTTCCTCATATTCTTTAAAAGAATTAGAAAATACTAATAATAAGTTAAAAACTGTGACATGACACCCTAGTAGGAGAAATAATGTATTTTTTTGTGTCAAGTATATTTTTGAGAAAAATATGCAAAGTTGGATGATATTGTAGTCTTAAAACAAATATAAGTGATATTACTAGGTAATTTTCCAAACATGGGTGACTATCTAGAGAAATTACTCATATAATTATTATATTATATGATATAATTTATATCTAATATGGAAATTAATCCTACGCATACATTTTGACTCAAATATTATGCATAAGTTCTTATATTTTAAAAATCAAACACTTAAAAGAATGATTCACTCAAAGAGTTGTTTTTCTTAATTCCTCGGAAACAAGAAATTTATAAATTAACCAAAAGAAAGTAAAAAAAAAAAAAGAGTTAATTTATGGAGGGCTACATTCATGGTAGATAGCCTAATTAATATTCCATAAAGGAAATTAATCAGGATATTATAAGATCAGAAATAACTCTTCAATGGTAGAAAAAAAAAATCTGACTACTCATTGTACGTATGTTTTTGCTGCAGGAATAATTTTAATTAAATTTAATTTATGGAGGGCTACATTCATGGTAGATAGCCTAATTATATTCCATAAAGGAAATTAATCAGGATATTATAAGATCAGAAATAACTCTTCAATGGTAGAAAAAAAAAAATCTGACTACTCATTGTACGTATGTTTTTGCTGCAGGAATAATTTTAATTAAATTTTAGTATATGATAATTATAAAAGTGTCATTACTTTTATATCTGCAATTGTGTGGAAGCATTTGTCAGACCTTGGACCATTTTGACTCTAGTCAAATAAAATTTGAACTTCGATATTTGCCTCCTTTTTCTTTAAGAGCAATTTTCAGAAATGATTATTGTTTAATTAGCTCAAATTAATAACTACTCATAACTATAGTTTTGGAATTTATAATTAGGACAGTGTTTCGATTTAGTTTTAATTTATTCGCGAAATATTTTTTCTTTTGACTATTTATAACTCGAATCCATAATTTTAAGATTAAAATGGAAGATGTCTGTTATTCGTGCAATATCTTCCACCTTGTTTGGGTGGCATTGATACCGTTGTATATTGTTAGTTTAAATGCAATATATATTCGCTTTAGTTTTGATTTAAATTTTATTGTATTAAATCGTTCTAAATTTATCATTAGGTAATGATAAAAAAATTCATTTTATGCAATAACGAATGATTTGATGCGATGATTACATAGTTATTCTAATGTTTTCTTCTCATTTTGTTTTTACTTATTATTAAATAATTTTATTTTATCTCTTGCTCTACCTTCTCCTAGTATTCTATCCATATCCTACTTTTTCATTAGAATACATTATTTAAACTTTTTTTTATGTGATTATATAAAATTAGAAAACATTATAATACAAACCAAATATTATAGATTCATTAAAACATTATTATTCAATATTATAATACAATATATAACAACCATTCCAACAGAATAGTGAATATTATAAAAAAATTGTTGCTAGAATTAATATTTGTAGAGTTATACGGATCACATTCATATAGAGCCCCCAAAATAACGTATTTCAATTTATTCGCCTATTCTTCAGGCACATATGTATTATTTATTTATTACAGTATCATTTTAGTTTAAATGAGACAAAAAAAAAATTAAAAAAAGATAGAGAAAGATGAAAACGTAACTATTACTATAGCTCTATTTCATAAATTAAGCCTTAAATTAATATGAGTAATTAGTAAGCAGTATTCTGGTGGCAGTTCCTGCTCGATATCTGTGCCTATTGAGCATGCTATTATATTGCTACATGTACTGAAACTCACATGTACCCTTTTTATTTATTTATTTATTATATGTGTCTTATACTAATTGTCTACTTTATTAAATTAAAAAATACTATTTAATTTTTTATATCATTCTTGCAACTAAATATTTTTGAAAATGTTTATGTTTATTTATAAAATATTCAAAAAGTTTTTTTTTTTAAAGAGTGAATTAATAAAAAAAATTTCTTATTTTTTAAGTACAATACAAAATTAAAAGTGATCAATTAATATATACTTCATCCGTCCATAATTGTTTGTCAGAGTAAGATCATGCATTTCTCTCAAGCAGAAACGAATGTAAGATTTTTCGAACATAGATGCACCAAGTAAAATGTATTGAAGTGTGAATTGATCCTTGATCCTCAATGTCGAAAGCTCAACATAATTAACCATGTAGACCATTTAGACTTCTTGTATTATAAGTGCCAAAATATAATATTATACAAATTTTACTAAATATATATAGATATATAAAATATCTAATTTTACGGAAAAACCGTGGATGCTGATTCCTTACTTTTTGGCTCTAAAGTCGCCACTGTCCTGAAGGAAAATTTAATAGAAGGTGTAATTTGACTAATATAATTTTAGTATATCAAGAATATCAAAAGTTTACATAACTTTTTAATTGAACAAAATGAAGTAATTATTAAGAGTAGAATTTAAAAAAATTAGTAATATTTTTTGATTTTTTAAATTGATAATTAATCTTGGATAATTATTTTTAATGTACGTGCTAAACAATTATAAATGGAAGGCTTCATAAAATACAATTCATTTGACATAAAAACATTACTCTATTACGTGAGAAAACTGGAGGCATTTAAAAGGGAGTACGTTAATAATTTGAAATAGTAGAAAAGAGCATTAAAGAGAACATTTATCGAAATATAACGACAATTTATCATAAATATGTTAAATTCTAAACTATATATAAAAGTGTCTAAAGTTTTTATACAACAAGTAAAAAAAAAAAAAAAAAAAAAGCAAAACATAACTACAAATAAATATTCTAGCTATGGAGAAGACATTGTTGAAGTTGGTTTATATTATGGCACTTTTTATTGTTGTAATAGGTTTGTGACTATCTCTCTCTAACAAAAATATAATTTTTTGGGAAAACGTGTAAGTATCTCTAAACTATGATCGAAATTTCAGAGACATACTTTAATTAAATTGAGATTTTATTATCCCTGAACTTATTGTTTTTTGTAATTTTGTGCATCTTTATGACTTATGTAGCATTCAAATATCTCTCACGCGCCTCAATTGCGTGGAGTCACGTAGTGTGCACGTAAGACAAAAGGTGTATAAAATTACAAATAAAACAAGTTCAGGAGATAATAGCACCTTAGTTTAGTTAAGACGTGTCTCTGAGATTTCGGTCATAGTCTAAATGATACTTGTGCAATTTTCTTAATTTTTTTTTCACTAATTGACATGATACAAGTAAACTAATTTATATGTATATTATGACAAAAAATGACTAATGATATTTATTTACAGATATTGTATTTATTAAAGTTGAAGGTGATGGAATAGTATGTTATACAGATGAAGATTGTGCCCACGTAGTTAAAGGTCGCCATTGTAGACCTTTTTGTGATTGGGGAGAAATTTGTGACTGTATTCCATATAATAGACACGAAGATTATGTTACTACAGATACAATTTCACCGGTAGAATCTAAATCTTGATAATGCTAATATAAATACAAATGAAGATATAAATTTATCCTTCGTTTAAACTTATTTTTCTAAATAGAGATTAATCATATTGTACTATGTTTGATGAAATTTGTATACGAAATTTATGAATATATATGGCATTATTTTCAATGTGAAATGGATAATTGATTCGTGAATTGAGGATATAAATACGCAAAAGAAAGGAAGGTATTTTTAATTATTTTTATAAAAATATACTTGCATCAATTTTAAGTTCACAATAATTAAACAATTTCATTCTAAACACGTATAAATTAAAATAGCAATATAAATTATTTGATTAAGTATTAATAAATGAAATGACTTAATAAGGATGGTGGTTGTAAAGTCAAAATTTAATAAAATATTTAAAAGAATAAAATTCATATAAATTTTTTTGTGAAGCTTATTTTCTTTGAACTTTTTTAGATGAATTATTATTATTTAACTTTTTATTCCCAATTACTTCTAATATTTTTTTAATCTCGCTCAAGTAGATTAGAGACCTTTTTATATTGTTTAAATTTCGTATTTATTATACGTCCAAGATATATCAAGAGCATTAAATCTACACTTCTTTATACAAAAGTTATGTTTTTTTTTGTCAACTCTATCTCACTATGGATCAACAGACCAATAGTATATCGAAGAGAATATATATCTTTAACGAAGAGCACTATTATATCACAATAAGTTCACTATTAAAGAAAAATTACATAAAAAATTCTTAAATTTGATAGCACAATTTATTTTAGCACTAAATATATATGTGTTTAAGTATCTCTTATCATTTTTCAACTAATTAAAACACCCTTTAAAAGATGACGTGACAGAGTGAGTGCAATTCTCCTAAAATGGCGTAAAAAGAGGGGAAAAACTGAGTTTCTTAAAGTCCTACACATAACGTTTTTTATTTGTCAATATATAGTAAATTATTTAAATAGTTTTTTGATATATTAAATCTTTAAAATATGTAAATTTTCTTATTAAGGGGTAAATGAAACTAGTGAGTGTCCTTTTAATTTATTTAATTTTTTTCTTTTCATTTTATTATCTTCCTCAGACCTCAATACACATCATTCTCCATTGAAACATCTCCTTCTCCATCTTAATTTCCACCTATATCCACTATTTCCATTTCACTGGTTCTTTAATGATTCTTTAAATTCAATACTAAAGTTATTTTATTGACGCTGATTTCACTCTATATTATTGACGTCGATTTGACAAATGTAAACTTTCTTAAATTTTGAGTGACACATTTTAATATCTAGACCCATTCAAAACATTTCTCATAAAATTTATATTTTTTTTGGATCAACTTTCCTATACGATTCTCATTTCTTATTTGAATTGTCAAGAAAAATTGAATTTCAAAAAAATCTATTCTCCAAAAGGATAAATTCGTAGAGAAGGTTAAAAAAAGATAATGTAAATATTATATTGGAATATTTTCCTTTAATGTGACTTAGAAAAAAATTGTTAAATAGTGAAGTGGAAAAAAAGAAAGTATTGAAGGTTTAAATAAGAGTTAACAACAAGGAAAAATAAAGAGAGGGGTTTGGCGGGGGGGGGGGGGGGGGTTTGTATTTAAGTAATGACCCTTCTTGTCATTTTTAGTGTTTTATCTTTTATGCATCGTTTAGAGCGTCCTATAGCTATCCCAAGACATTTATGACTTGCTGGGACTGACAGATCGTCACCTGGTCGTTCAAGGTTCATAAGCTCCAAAAATACTAAAGCTCACACAATAACCAAACGAACGACCAGGTGCCGATCTGTCAGTCCCAGCAAGTCATAAATGTCTTGGGATAGCTATAGGAACGCTCTAAACGATGCACACAAGATTAAAAAAAAAATGACAAGAAGGGTCATTACAATTTATAAATTAATCAATTGACATAATTAATTTTAAAAAGTATTTAAGAAAAAATAGTGAATAAGTAAAAAAAAATTGATGATGTGGTGCCTACACGATTATGATGTGGCGCTTACGTGACTATAATGTGACGGTGAGAATGATGTTATAATCTCAAGGTGAAAAAAATCACTTAAAAATGTTAAGAAATATTTAAACACTCGTATAATTTAAGTGCCAAAGTAAATTTTGCTAACAATTTTAAAGAAATATATACGTATTTTTTGTTTAGATTGGTGATCTTCATTGCATTTTAAAGGAACTAACCCATGTGATCGAATTTATATCACAATTAAACAGTCACAAATAAAATATGTTAAACAATCAAACAAATATTCTAATTGAGTCGTGTACTCTCTACTTGTTCAACTTTCTACTTATTAAACGTTACTCCATTACGTAATAAAACTGAGGCATTTGAAAGGGAGTTACAACTATGCATGAATTTAATTTTGAATAGTAAACCACATTTATAAAACATAACGTCAATTTCTCATAAATATGACTATTCTCTAAACTATAAATAAACGTGTCTAAATTTTATACAATATATAGTAAAATAAAATAGACAAACATATACACCTATAAATATTCTAGATATTGAGAAGACAGCCTTGAAGTTCGTTTATATATGGAACTTTTTATTGTTGCAATAGGTTTGTGAGACACACACATCTATATATATATATATATATATATATATATATATATATGTAAATAATTTTCTTACAGAAAAATGACTAATGATAATTATTTTCACAGATGTTTTATATATTAAAGTTGAAGCTCAATAGTATGTTCTACAAATGAAGATTGTGCGTGGGTGGTTCAAGGTCTTGATTGTAAACCTTATTGTGACTTTGGAGAAGTTTGTGAATGTTATATAGATAATGATCATCCTACTACAAATACAAACGTAGATTCAAATTTATCCCCAGTTTAATCTTATTTTTCTAAATAAATATTGTACTATGTTATTTAATAATTTTTGTATATGAGATTCGTGATATTGTTATTGCTCTATATCAAAATGAAAAAATAAATAAGAAAACTCTTCAACCCAATTTTACCTATGTATATCATATATTTACAATTCTTGCAGCTATTATATTAACACAATTCAGTACAACATTTTCACCTAAATCTGTTCTATATTTACACAGTTTAGTAACATTGTTAAGAAGCTTCTGAATTCGAGACAGAACCAATCGCGGGATTCTCACAAACATTACACCTGCAAACGGGGCAGACCCTGGAAAACCAGAAAGTAGGAAAATGAGGCACAAGCTACATCCAAAGTACATAGTAATATGCTAAATTGTCTGAACATATCATACCGGTTTACTTCCTTAAGCCATTTATCGATACAATGCATGTGATATTCATGGCGGCAAGGGAGCACCCTCAGTTTGTCTCCCTCCTCGTACTCAGCCAAACAAATGTGGCACCTACAAAAACATAGTACAGCTTATTAATACAGAGTATATAATCTTTACCGAAATTCATTGTCATGGCTGAATTTTGAGGCTGTCAAGCTGTTTATGTTTTTGCCCCTTGAAGTTCAAATAGAAAAGGTTAAAGACTACAGAACAGAAGATACTCCCATCAACACTACTTAATGTTTTAAGTATATGTTGCTATTTATTGTTTCCTTGTATCTCAATTATTGCATTGTTTTTGTTGTAGTTTCTGCTCTGTCACTATCTGTTTGTTTTTGTGATTATCAGTTGTTTCTCGTACTTCCTTTACTTCTTATTCAGGGACTACTTTGGATTTTCTTCTCTAAGCTGAGGGTCCATCGAAAACAGTCTCTCTACCTCCGATGGTAGGGGTAAGGTCTGCGTACAGTCTACCCTCCTAAAACTCCACTTTGTGGGGACTACATTGGGTATGTTGTTGTTGTTGTAACATTACTTGATGCTTAAATTACATCTTTGAATCTGCAGAAACTTCTGGAAATGGAAAATTTGGTGGGGACTGAAATTTTAGCTTTGAAATATGGCTACCCCAATCTAGAGATCATAAGGGCAAGGTCTACATATAGTTGAAACTTGCAAATAACTGATCAAGAGAGATTCTTCAGTTATAAAGAACCAGATAGAGCCTTTGATAGATGATAGAGTAATGGATACTCGTCAAAACAAACTGGGAGGATAGCTCGTAACCCTCAAGCCAAGAATCTTCATGATGTTCGTAGTAAAGACTGAAGATTGCCTAAGGATCGAAAATCCAGCTATGCTTGTGTCTAACAGCTGGGTGAAAGATAGCTTTATTAGATCCCATTACATCTAAACAAAGAGTCATATGAATCCAAAGAGTTTAAGAACAATTATAGAGAGACCATTTTTATTTTTATTAAGTATTTCACAAGCATGCTAGCTAAAGCCATAATTCATGCATGATGATACTTTGAATTTGATTTTCCTAACAAATCCAAATTAATAACAAACTACTGCAGAAGGAGATTGGAGAACCATAGAACTGACAATATACATGAACAACTTTCTGTTCTTTATCTTTTGCTTTCTCCGAATTCTTTTAATCTCTTTGTTTTCTTTCTCTTCAGCGTTCAGCTACCAAAGCGGAAGACTATTATTTAGAGGGGAGGAGGCAGTGCAAATTACTAACTGCTAATGTATATACCTTAGGAGGCAACACAACTCAAACAAGCATATCAACTATTCAAGTAGTTAAGAAGACATACTGTTGGATATCAGTGGGAGCATTGTCTACAGCTCCTAACTTCTTGTGAGACTTGACAGGAAATGAGTCCACAACAGAATCTGGAGCTGGAAGCGAGAGCGTAGATAGCGAAAGTGTGAAAGATTGTTGATGGATCTCATCGAGGACCTAAGAAAAGAAACCAAGTCATATCAGCTCAAACTATTGCAATCACATAATAAGGCAAGGGTAGATACCAGAAAGCATTAACAGGTCACAAATTATTGAATGAAAAAAATCAGTAACCGGGAACACCTCATTCCTTTAGCCTTCAATCTTGAAAGTACATACATTCAGTATCCAGCATATCCCTCTCAATCTCCATTCTCAAAAAAAAAAAATCTCTCTCAATCTCCATTCTCAAAAAAAAAATATCCCTCTCAATCTCTCTGTCTATAGTACACTTTTTTTTTTTGCAACTGGTAACTTCAGTCTATATATCCATAGGTATACTACAATAAAAGTGTAGTTCCCATTCAAAGGTTTTACAACTTACAGAATAAATATAGTCTTTTAAGCAGGCACTATGCTATTAGTGTTGAACAATGTATAAAAGATTCTTCTCAGAGAAGGTGCTGAAGACTGTAAAACTAACTAACCTTCAAGCTTGCACTGAATCCAAACTTTGGTCTCTGCGATTAAGGAAATTGGCAACAACAAGTGCCTTCGGAATAGCAAACTATGCAAGTTGGATGTATTCACGCTTTCAGCTGGAATTATTATATAGGGTTCTTAATACTGGATAAACTGATGTCAAGCATTTCTACTATGCTCCTAGAGTTTTGTTACCCTTGGCGATCTATTCACCAAGAAATAATGCAGATGCAAAGTTTCTTTAGGACGGATTAACAAACATCCAGCAACACAGATCAATTAAGAAAAAAAAAATCTCAACTCCATTCTTTTTTTCCTGGTTTCTCCGGTGTCCGATACCTCCAATCAGTAGTCAAGAAAAAAATATACTACACAACACAACTTCCTATTTTAAAATTAGATAATGGAGCACGGCCAAACCAAACAGGTTGATTCACAAAAGGGACAAACTCTTATAGAGGGAAGAAGATCTCAACCAAAGATTGGTATACGCCTAATTAGATCTATTTTATTCTAGTTCAAAGACAAGCCAATTCCCAACTAGCAGTCCAAAAAGGAGGGATCTTACATCCCTCAATCTAGAGTTAGACATACTCCATTGTCAAAAAGCACGAGCTGATAGATAAAATATACAGCAACTTGTCTTGTTCCTTTCTTGTTTCCTTCCAAGTGTTTATATGGAAATAACAGTAAACTTGACATCCTCAAAATCCACAAACAACATGAGAGTTCATTCTAATATGTCTCCTGAATGTGACTTGAATAGGGAAAAGGAAGGATGCATAATATGCATAGAGAAAATTCTTAAGTTGTCATTCCTAACAAAAAATACCCACTAGAATTTGAAACTTAAGGACATTAGATGCTGGAGACATACCTCAAATAAGGCCTCAGCTAGTATAATTATTCGTGAAATACTTGCAAGGGTACTGAACTCTTCAGTTGTAAGTAATGGTTCACACGAACATGTACCATCAGGATGAAGGCCTGATGAGCAAAGATTTTGTTGTGGAACTCGGTTACCAAGGCCTTCAAGAACTCTTTCAGATATCTGTATATGTAATACAGATCGGTTACTGGGATTATCATTAATGAATTATAGGTACGAAAAATAAAAAGAACATAAGGAAACATGATATTAAACGCCTCAAAAGAGAAGTGATATAAGTGCCAAGTAGTCCGTATTTGAAAGTAGCCTCACGATGCTACAATGACTAAACATAAAGTTAAGATGCATTTTGTGCTCATAGAAAGTTGTAGAATTATAATTACACATTTATGCAAACACAATTTTATTTTATTTTTTTAACAAAAGAGAGACTTTTTTGAATTGTTGCCATCATAAGCACCTTTGGTTTTCTCATGTAAGACAGCATGTCCTTAATAAAGAAAGATGTACATGGAAAAAGAAGGGAAACTTAGCTGAGACCAATGTTTTCTTAAGATTTTCTACTGCGACTAGTGGAAAATATATTTAAAAAAAACGATATTAAACGAGACAAAATGCAAGTTAACATCTGATATGATATAGTGCGTGAAATATGGATGATATGTCTAGATAATCAAGCTTTGGTTAGTGTGAGTAGACTAGTAAGTATAACATAAGAGGGCAGAAAATAATTAGCCATCATAACAGACCAAAACCTCCTACAAAGAAGACTAGTGCATTTACCTTCTCCTGATATAATTCACACTATTATGATCGAAAAATGTGCTTTTAAGTTAAACATGCTCTCTCTATATAAAACTAAAATAAAATGCAGGGATTGCCTATATCCACCTCAAACAGTCAAAAACATTAGTAGCAGAAGAGATCTTGATATATTACCTCAGATCTTGTTGTTTGTCTTTGTTCACTTCTGCGATAATTCCTACCAGCCCCATAACCAGAATCAAATCCAACCCCATCATAATGGAGATCACCATTCAAATCAATTAGCCATCTGTCACGAGATCCTACATCATCAGCATGACCAGTTGCGAAAACAATGGTTGGAGAATCACTATGCCTTCTTAAACTGCGTCTTGATATAGCATCCCAAAAGAGCCTCCTACTGTTTCTTCTTGTTTCTTGACTACCTATATCAGCAATGTTACTAGATAACATGTTGGAAGAGATACTCACCACATCAACATGTAGCACATCTTGAGAGGAGTGTACTCCAAGTTCACTATCCAGCAAAAGAAATCCTGAACCTGAAGTTGTTGCTTCTTCAGAGGTATCACCCTCGAGAAATTGATGCCTTGGTATAGAGTCAGAAGTAACAGAAATGGATCCAGAATCAGAACTTGACTCAATATGCACATCTCCATGATTCTCCATTGAATCCCCTTGTGAACATGAGCTTCTGCACTCTTCTGGAACAGTGTGAGAGTCTTCAGTATTCAAGCGCGTCAAAGATTCAGTACTAACAGCTGCAGCCAAGCTCTCTCTAGCCTGTGAAGAGACCGATTCTTGAGATGATTGTTTCCATTTACAGTATTGAGTGAAAGTTATGAATTAAATAAGAACTAACCTGGTCAGATATTGAATGTTTTTCATTTGAAATGCATGTATTATTGATGTTCACTTCGGCATTTGTCAAATTATATTCAACAAAAGCATCATGACTAAGACCACTAGTGCTTTCTGATGAGGATTCTGTCTCAAGTTGAGTAGCATGACCAACTTCTGAACTAAATGTTGAAGAAGATTCTGCTATAGAATTCCGAGAAAAATCACCAACCAGAGGTTGGGGATAATCTTCAAGCTGTACAACATCATCATATCTCGATTTCAAATTTAAGGATGAAGATTATAGGGTAGGTTGAACTTGATATTAAGATTAAGTCAGCATGAGGAACATGTAATATAACATATGATGTTCTACTGGACCCTAATAAAGGAAGATATATTATTACACATAGCAATAAACTTGAATTGCCATCACGCAGTTCAAAAGCAGTAACGTGAGTGCAAATTTGTTCAACCGAGGCGATACTTTTTCTCTACTTCAACTCTTCCTTGAGCAATACAGCCTTTTAAAACATATTAGCTGCCTCTTTTAATCAGAGAAGTGAGCATGATACTTACAAGCTCCTTACGCGAATGTTAACAGTGCACCATTAAACAATTTACGACCTTAAAAAGTATGTAGAAGTTATAACAACAAAACAAAAAAACTCATAACAGCATAGTACAGAAGGACCGAACAAATACAAAATGCATGATTCTATAGCTGCACCACCACTAAAGCCTGCTCACTACAACTTCCACAATACAAAATGCATGATTCTATAGCTGCTCCACCACTTGTTAAAGCCTGCTCACTACAACTTCCACAACTTTGGTAATACAAGAGATGAAATACGTTGAACTGGATTAAGAGTTCTAGTTTCTTGTAGGAAATGTAAAACACATGTCAAAGCTCAAAGGAACTTTCTAGCTAGAGAGCAACAACGTATACCATTCAATAAGCATCTTACAAGCATGAAACAGTTCAAGCGCGCTTTATCCCATTTACTTAAGTTCAACAAAAAAATACCCTTTGTTAGATATCCTAGTAAAATCTCCATCCATCACAAATGAATTACCAAAATGCAAAAACCAAAAACAATCCCATTATCACCAATTATTCACCACAAGGAAGAAAGAAACAGAGCCCATTTAGGTTCATTACACCATTCCCAACTGAAAAAACAAATGAGATGCATAGTGACCACAGAAACACAAAAGTCAACTCTGGACTTGAGACTTCACTATTGGTAAATCAAATAAAGACGATAACTTTAAGGAAGTAACAAAAATATCCAAGAAAGTAAAGGGGAAAAAGAAAAGAAACAAATTGAAGCAACCCCTTTTGACCATGATCAACACCTTGTTACTAGAATCAAAATTATCAAGAATACAACACAGATAAATCATACAACAACTCAAATAGTGCACCCCAAAGCCCAAAAACAACAAAAAAGATTACTTTTTTTTCTTTTTTCTGAAATACACAAAAATATAGAAAGGTGGATAAAGATCAAGAAAAGTACCTCATGGTCCAACTGAGAAGTGGATGCACCACCACAGAAGAAAGAGGAAAGTTTGAGCTTGCTCCGTTTAGGTCTTGACCCTGACCCTGACCCTGATGATGATCTTATACGACTGCTACTGGAACCCATAATTGTTGTGGAGAGTAATATTTTTTTTGTTGAGAAGTTGAAATACTAATGAAATTGAAGATGATAACTCCAAAAATATATATAGCTTATAAATAAATCACCAAAATTCTCTATTTCGGCTGTTTGCTGCTCTCTTTTTTCAATACAGAGGATCAAATAAAAAAAAATTATTGAGTTTTTAATGAGTTTTATTGTTGTATTGGTTTGGTATCGGTTTTATTGGATAAATTAATAATTTAATAAGATGTAATAATTTATTATTTTATCTTTCTTAATTATTTAATAATTTAACTTCTAATTAGACACGATAATTATATTAAATTATTAGTACTCTACCAATTTCATACTAGACCGCTTTACTAGTTTTTATAACTTAGTCAAAATCTAAAGATTAAAGTAGAGGGTTCACAATTGTAGTTATTTGATTTTAGTTTTAGTTTTAGTCTTGTTGAACTACTTTATTTTAATTTTAGTTTGTAATTGTAGGTTGTAGCATTTGCAAGTTTGTAAAGGTCCGTAATTTGATCAACATAAATATTTCATAATATATTTTGATGGTAATATGTAATTATAACATTCGTAATATATTTCTCTTATTGATACAATTTCTCATTATCTTTTTTGTTTAACAATATAAATGCATTTAGAGAAGTGATAAGACATGTAACATTTTACGAACATTTTTTTATTGGGTAATTCGAAAAACGAATCAAAAACTGATAAATCGATAAACTAAAAACCAAAATATCTTATTAGTTTGTTATTGGATTAGCATATATAAAAATAAAAAAATCGATAAATCAATCGATATATATAAAACCAAATTGAACTTACTAATACACGCTCCTAATTCAATATATTTATATAATCTGCAAAATCGAACAAGTAAAATTGAACCGATAGAATATTTATTTAGCTTGGTTAGTTGTTTCACTCATCAGAGGCTAAATTGTTTATTTTGAAAAAAAAAAAAAAAGAAGAAGAAAAGATCCCATTGATTTCTTAAATTATAGATATTTATTTTGATAGTTCATTTTCTTTTTCTCTTTTTTACGTGACTTGAAGGATAATTTTTTTTGTCGAGGATTGCTAACCAAATGAATAAATGGATTTATTTAGCCATATGTTGATTGTTGATTATTAAGTTAATAAAAAGGAAATTATGTGTGATGATTAGGTCTTGGCAGTTTTCGAATGAGAAACTTAGGGGTTGTTCGATCGTTGGGTAATTAATATAATGTTTGATAGTTTTTTTAGTTTTTAATATAAATTTCAGATCGTTAGTTACATTTTATAATACTACGTAAGAATATATTAGGTATAAGTTTTGTTATGGAAAACATGGTGCATGTAATGGTTTGAGAGAGCCAAAAATTTTAATTAGTGAATTATGTATTGGAGTACAAATTAATAGAATGTTACTTCTAAGTTAGGTTTGCTATGGAATTGAGCAAATGTTACATAGAAACAATTTTGGATGTTTTTTCAAAGTTTAATTCAAATAAAAATATTATTTCGTGAATCACATGTCACTATGTTATTTTAACATGTGTATAAGTTTTCTCAAATTTAACTAAGAAATAACTTGCAAAAGCATAATATTACTTCAATCAAAATAAATTATAATCTTTTAAAAAATATACGAATAACTTTAAATTATTTATATATTTATTTATTTTTTCTTTTTTTAAAAAAAACTAGGCCTAAGGTTGATATCATCTTAACTGAAGCTCAAATGCAAATATTTTTTTTAAAAAAAAGATAAAGATCAGAGATATGTTTTTATGGGGTCAATGCGATATAGCAGCATGACTTATGAGAACTTCTGTTTTTATTTTAATATTTTTTTTTGTAAAATAGGATGGATGAGAAATGGTATAATTAATTAAAATGTTTCATACTTGTTCCAAATTGACTATCCAACAAAGAACCTAATATTTTATATGTTTTAGTTTGATAAATTTGGTCATTATCAAGGAACTTATTGCCAGATTATCCAAGTATATTCCTTTAAAATTGATTTTAAAATTAAGAATTTCTTTTGTTTATTTAAAAAATATTCATTTCTAGAATAGGACCTTGGGTTGTGGATAAGCCCTACTAATGGTAAGTATATATATATATAATTTATTTGTTTTGTTTTGCTTTGGAGTGTAGTTTAAGGAAATAGATAAAAAAAAATTAATTTTTTATGGTCTTGGATTAAAAATATATCAAAATAACATAAATCTTATGGTCTTAAACGTAGCGAGCAAAAATTAAAACAAAAAATTAATAATAATAACTTCAAAACAGAGTAAAAGAAACAGCACAAATCGAGGAGAGCAGTTCTTTTTTGGTAAAAAGGAATAAACATATTAGGATTAGTTTGAAACTTCTTCAACTTTTTGGAATGTGCATATAAGTAGATTAACAACTATGATACAAGTTAATTAGCATCTAATAAACATTGGTATTCAGATTTAAAGTTTCTCAAAACTGTTTACACAAGATACTACAAAAGCCAATCTAGAATTAGCATTTTAGCTATTACATGAATCCAGTGCAAAACCCTGCTTTTGATAACTTCTCCTTTTTGAGCCGAGGGTCTATTAGGGGTAAGGCTGTACTCCTGGGATTACACTGGGTATGTTGTTGTTGTTGTAGTAGCTACATGTATCGAGTTCTATCTCTTGTATATACAACAAGTAGCAGCTGGTTGCACCTGTGTTAATGACACTTGACAATCTGCCTCAACTGCCAGATCCAAGAGTACATCATTCCGAATGCACAATATATGCTGATCATCATAAGAGGCAAGAAAGGAAGCCTCTCAGCAAAGATAATAGGATGAACAAATTGTCCATATATCTCAACCGCCACGAGACCTAGCAAGTATAACTTCCCAAACCATCCAACGATGAACCTCGTTTTGTTATATCTTCTCTGTTCACTTTCAGCTGCTTTTCTATTAGTTGTTGTAAAATGAGAGGAGAATCCAATCCACATCAGTGTAGCATGTAAAAGCAGTAAGAGAACCTTAATTGGATACTCTTGGGCTTCAAATAACAACGGGAATAGAGAATAGCAGGACACTGCATGCACAGAAGGGTTTACATGTTAAGTCTCTGGAAATAAAAGTTACAGATGGTATGTGAACAGATAAAGAGGAAGGAGGAGGAGAAGCAACATCACAACGATAGTAGTAACAAAAATAGCATACAAAGGAAGAAATTCAGTAGTGCAATCTGCAAAAATTTCAAGAGCCCCCAACTAAATAAGGATAAATTTGAGGTCGGACATGATAAACCTGAGGCAACGGTGTCAAAAATGGATAGCTCAAAACACACTATAACAAACCTAACCAACATACAATAAGTATTGAACGTATGAGTTTTACTTACTGAGCACTTCCATTAATACAGTAACTGATGGAACAATACTAAAACTAATGTGTTTTTCCATATTACAGTGGTGATTGAGTTTCGATTTTCTGAAGAATCAAAGGACTCCTAGCAAATCGATAGCTCACCTATATCTTCTATCTAGGGAAAAGGAAAAGGAAATGATGCAACTTAAAGCTGGTTATTTCGAGTAACCTCGTGCAATTAAAACTCACAGGTATAATTCCTGCAACATAATAGTGACATCAAAATGGAGGATCAAAATGTTGTTAATGATAGGATAGAATCATGAATCTTTTGACGAAGATAAAGAAACTGGTGTCAACCTGGTCTTATGATTGTATAATGTGATTCTACTAGCTCAAGGATTCATGGTTGAAGACCATTTGACTATAGTGTTTTATCCACACATACCAAAAATGGCTACGTATCTGCAGTGGCCGATTTGATTGTACTGCAGAATAGAAGAATCTGTTGAATCCTCTCCGGAGTTCTAGTCCAAGTAGATTAACTAACAAACTCTCATGTTAACTTTCGCTTTAATAAACCTTTATTTTATCCTAATAGTTATAGGTCTCTCAATAACTTCTCACAAAAGAGCAGTTACACCAGAAAATAGGAAAAGCTTTCTGCGCAAAATCAATCTTAAACATCAAGGACGTTAGAAAAGTCGTGGATATTTTTGCATTAAAACCAAAAATGGGGATTTAAGTAGACATACAAATCATGTATGCCACAACCTGGTTTGATACCAAATTCTTCTTGTTGTTTTCTAGATAAACCAAACTCTTGTACATTTTCCAGTGAAATTTGATTATGAAGCCTAGTAATTATGCAAGGTATAACTGACACTGACAGCATTTTTGGAAAATATGTTTTGACTAATTGCGGTATCATGATGCTTTATGAGATGAAATAATGACATTAATAATAGAATGGTGCTTGAAAGCAACACTTATTTCCAACTGAAAGAGCTCTGATTTTTGTATGGTCATGTAAAATGAGCCATTCACAGCAAAAATAAAATACAAGAACATAAGAAACACAAATTACGGAACAACTTCTAGAAAATGATAGCAAACAGAAGAGTGTCTGAACTATACAGAAAGATATAAATATGAATTTTCTGCAAATTTAGATGGTAAAAGACTTATCACATAAATCATGTTGTGATACAAATTCAGGCCTTGCAGATGACTTTGAGAGGTCAATCACCATTAAAAAGTGAGTAAAAAGTGAATTACCTATGGACAAATAGAAATAGTGTTTTGCATCTTCCACACTTTTCAACGAAATGATGGCAAGGGGAATCACAAAGTGAAGTGAAGCTTTCTCATGGACATGCCAGCCAAACATAAAGCCGCATGTGTAAGCATAGGCTATCCATCTAGTAATCATCCTTGGTTGGGGATCTTTCCAAGCCTTTATAAGACATGGAGCTATTGCAAGTAAAACAATACTGAAGGTAACCATGGGGGTGACCTGCAATATATAGAGGCCCGTGTAAGCATGGGCTGTTCACAAGTTCTCTAACTAATATTATTTGCTGAAAGGTAACTTCTTTTATCATGTTTTATCTCAAAATAAGGTAACTCGTTTATCATGCATTTGAATTTGTAAGATTCCTAATCAGTGAGCTTAACGAAGTTATTGTCAAAAAGCAAGACACGCAACATATGTTAGATGACCAGATGAATGGGTATGCTTACTCTAGGTAATACAGCAAAAGGAGAGGAGTCCCCAACTAGTCCACCAGTGAATGAAGCTGTCGGTGTCTGGACGCTGAAACCCATTTTCACAAGCGAAAATGCTAACACTTTATCGAGAATTATATAGAACACCCAGAAGTTCGGAGCCCAGTAAGCATGACAGAGTCCTCGACCAAATGGAAACATTCGATGGAACACTTGTTGTATCTGCGACAGGATTGAAAGCAGGTGGCAAATTGTCAGGACTTGATGGTAGAGCACACAGGCAACAAATTTCATACTTTATCATACCATTCAATAAACGGAAACAACCACTTTGATCAGCCAAGGTTAAATTTGAAACAAAGGTTATCTAATTGCCGGAGATTTAAGCATCATCAGCAAACTGGCTAAAAGAATGAAAAGAACAAGATAATAAAACTTAAGAAAGTACATTTCAGCCATAATCACAATGTTTCTACAATTTTGTTACTAGTTAGATGCAACTCATAACATTGGAGCAATTTTTATTAATATTCTACGATCCTCAAAGTCTTAATGGAGCTACATGGTTTGTGAGGATTCATACAGATGAATCCAACTATCCTTTTTTCTTTTTCACGATGAAAGACATTTCATTAATAGAGAAGGTACTGCAAACAGCAAAACAAGAGACACTGTTTTAGTTATACTCCCAAGGAATCCAACCACATAGAGATTGAGGGATTGTTTGTTGTTGTTCTAAGACTAAAAATGTCATCTTAATTCTAGACATATTGGTATAAATATCCATGCATAAAGTTAGTGAAGATAAAATATCGACACATTCTTGATGAACTAAATCTTTCTGCCAGTGAAACCAAGACAATAGAACATGTGTAAATAACATCTAATTCTACATGTGATCCAAATAGGGAACTAACTAGAGAATCAACTGAGACAGAGAATCAAAGATCAGAACTTTCAAATGCAGAAAAGAGCAAAATTTACCTGTCCATGATACAGAAAAGGCCCATAAGCAGCAGCAAAAACAGCCACAACTGCACTTCCCATAATAACCAACTTCCCAAACCCCCTAATCAACCCACCCCTGCAATAATGCCTCAACAAATAAACAAAATAAACAGGAGCAGCAACAGCAAACAAATGCTTAAAACACAACAAAACTGCAAAAACAAAACCACCTAACAAATCCTTCCCTTCCTCCAAAGCTGAAAGAGATATCAAAAGAATCCCCAAAAGAAACCCATTATACTGAAAATGCAAATGGTCCACAATCATCAACCCAGGCGAAAAAATAACCAAAACCCAAATCAAAACTCTCTCTTTATACCCCAAATTCCGTGTCAATCTATAAATACCAAAAACCAACACAAAATCAGATACTATAACAGTTAGTCTTTGAAAAAGAATTGTGGGTTGTGATTTGTAATTGAGACCTTGCTGAAGATGGACCATAATGGGGTCCACAAGGGAGGCAAAGAAAGAAAGAAAATGCTCGAAATGAGCAAAGAACGGAGGATAATCGAGGGTCCATGGACTTGTTTCGTCAGAGTACCACTGGGAAAGAGGAAGGGAGTGAGTTATAGCAAGCCAATTACGATGGACTTCGAAATCTGTGCTGTGATAAGCTGGGATTAGAAGGAACTTAATGCATGTGACTACAAGGGAAACCCATAAGATCTCTGTGATGGGTCTGTTGGGTTTGGGTTTTGGGATCGGCGTCTGATCGGAGTGGTGTTTGTGGTGGTTCTTTGGGGGTTTCATGGCTTTGGTCCGACGGCGAAGTGGTGTTTGGGGTTGAAGATTTGAGCGGAGGGGAGCTTGAAGAAGAAGGTGACATGTCAGCAATAACACGTCATAGATTGTCCAGGTCATCATCTAGCTGGCTTTGTCGTGTTGGGTCGGGTCGGGTTATATGTAGGCCCAATTCATCGATGCATAATTTTGGGTCCAATCCATTAACTCTCTATTTTCAAGTTCCGATTGAATGGGCCGTATTACCTTTTTTTGGACTGATTTTTTCCCATCTTTAAATCAAACTTTTGTAAAAATTGACTCTTTTCGGGATAATCTTTAATTTTTATCCTCAAATTTGTTGCCATTTGGAATTTTTTTTTAAAAAATACATTTTACTCTATCATCATGAGACTAGAATAATATGGTATGAACATATAACTTATATCACAAAAAAAAAGTTATTTGTTGTTTTTCAATATTAATGACATAACTTGTTATGTTTGTTTATAGCATGATTTATATGTCCTATAATACGAAAATATAAGTGCATGACTCATAAAGATCGATCACTCATTTATTCTTTACTCAGCTTACTGTATTTTGACTCGTCTAAATTCATCTCAATCTACTAACTCTTGAAGTCATCTACATCAGCCAGCACTAACTTGCACTATCCTAACTCTTGGGGGATTGGTTGCTTTTGTGTAATGAAAAGCAGCTGGAGGAAAGTGACAATTTGTCACAGTTTATTGAGTGAGATACATTTTTAATCAATATTTATATTAATTTTACATATATTATTATAAAATAAACTAATTTTTAATCTTGAATCCTTATCTCATATGAGTGGCATTTGATGTCAACATATTTGAGTCATCAATACTACAAAACATATCTTCTTTATCATCCAACATATTTTCCATCATGAAAAATAATAATTGAGTGAATATTGTTCTATAAAGAAAACTTCTTCCTCCTCCTTTAATATATTATATTAGCGTAATTTTATAAGTGGAATCAACAGCGAATCCAAAATTTCTTAGTTATGGATGTTTAACTATTTGTAATTTGAAGTTGGTACTAAAATGGTGCTCAATTTACATATTCATACAAATTATATTAGTGTTGTCTCCAAATGTAATGGGTGCTCAAGCACCATGCACTTGAACATGCATCCGCCACTGAGTGAAATTCGAAGAGAATGATATTATCGATATAAATTTTATCTTTTATCTTGTGAAGGTATGAAGTTAGACTACTGTTGAAATATTCTCAATTTTTTTTTTTATCTTTAACCACAAATTATTAAAATGCACTTTTTTCTATTTTTGATTGGTGTATGATTCTTCAACATCTTTTCTTGATTTGAAAAAGTGCATATATAAGTCCAAAGCTAGCTCGAGACTTATCTAAAGAAAAATAAGGTCGAAATTAATTCATGTCTCGTTTTCACTGTATTTTAGTAAAGTACCTTAAACGCTCTACTAATTACAAAAACTAATTTTTCAATTTAGAATTGTTAATCATATCCACATTCTATGGTTGAAAATATTTTCCAAGGCATAATTAAGTTTTTTTTTTTTTTAGGGGTGGGGAGCAAGCCAAAATAGTGAATGTAGACATTTTTGTTCTTCATAATCAATACTAAAATCCAAAATGGAATTAATTATAATGTTTGGATCCATATCATATACATCCTTGTAGGATAAATAGTATATATTTTTTAAAAAATATTTTTTAAAAAAAATATATGATAAAGTACTTTTTTTTCTCTTTCTAACTAAAGGTAAAAAATACTTAGTAGTGTCAATATCTCTTATGAATAATATGTGCATGATGTATGGGGTAAAAAATGGACATGATATGTGGGTGAGTCAAGAAGCAAAGAGTGATAAGAAGAATAGGTAAAGTATAACTCAAAGAAAAAGATAATTGAGGATTGATTTCAGAGCATGATGATTGAGTTTGATTGATTCCGAAAACATGAATCGAATATCAGGTTGATCAAAAATCTAAATGATGTTAAGAAGTCACTTCTTGTATAGATGGTCTCAAAATTAAGTTTTTTCGATGATATTGTCAACTATCAACAACTTAATTTTCAGGTTTTAGACATCTTACGTCTCCCTCTCATGAATCTATATTTATTTATTCTATTTGATTATCTCTATGTACGAGTTCACATATTACAAATTGGACACTAATTATTAAACTATTTTGGATAAGAACATAAATATAGGAATTAAGCTTGACCTTGATGATATGACTTTAATTTCTTTTACTGTATATGTTATCTCCTTTTTTTGTTGTTATTAATCAACTTTTTTAATGTCACATTCGATAGGAGAAAAATAGCATAAAATACAACGACACATATATAGAAGTGGGGTAAATAATTTTACTTCAAGACAGCTATTATTACTTCGAAAATGACATTACATGTATTCGTGTTTAAAATCCGTTATTCTCGCTATTTCGTGGCATATTTTTATTTTAGTTTGGATCAAAAATTATTTTAAATTTTATAAATTCATAAATGAAATTATTTTTAAATCCTTATTTTATCTTTGATAAAAATAATAATTTATAGTTATATAACTATCTAAAAGTTGATTTAGATTATAATTATTTTAAAAAAAATTGTAAATTGGGACAAAAAAATATACTCTTTGGCCGAATAAAGAGAAAAGACATAGAGATTCTTCCCTTTAACTTGTTTCGAAAAGTCAATTAGACATTTAAACTATTATGAGGATCTAATGATCTATTACATACATTTACTATTTAAAACTGAATTTATTTACTCCTGAGACTAGGGGTGTTCGTGGTTCGGTTATTGATTAAAATCAAAACCAAATCAATCTAGTCGATTTTTTAAATTTCTAAAACCAAACCAAATCAAAACAGAAAAAAATAACCATCGATTTGGTTCAGTTTTTATGGATTATTCGGTTTGAAAGTAATAACTTTTTTTAGGGTGTACGTATCTCTATAGAAACAAACACCAAGTACATAAACAATTTACAGAAAAGCTAATGTCGATTCAATCAAGCAGTTAAGAGTTATCATTACACGAATAAAGTGATTCATTTAAGAGAAAGTGTACCTATTTTATGTGAACTACATTAAGTAAAGACTAAAACGGATTGACTTGAATTTGAGATTGTGATGCTTGGGCTAAAGTGTTGGGATTGAGAAAATAATAAAGTTGAAGACTTAAGTTAATTAAATTTAACAAAATATTTTTTAATTTTTTATGAATAATATATGAATAATAATAAAATTTATATATCTAATTTACGGTTTAGTTTGGTTAGTTTTGCAGTTGGTTTTTAGTAAAATCAAACTCAAACCAAATAGTATCGGTTTTCAAAATTTAAAAATCAAATTTAACCAAACTAGACCAAATATCATTTTTTAATCGGTTTGATTTGGTTGTTAACCATAACCATGAACAACCCTACCTGAGACATGTAACACCACTCTCACAATTAGTGGTGCATTACACTCGTTGTTACATCAGTGTCATGTTAGCGCCGTGTCATAAATTAAAAAAATTATTTTTATTTTTAATTATTTTTTCTTTTGTTAACTAAATTAAAAATAAAATAATTTTTCGATAAATGACAAAGTTAATGAGTATATCATACCCTTTTCCCAACAAGTAATGAATAAATAATAAGTAAAATGTTTGAATATTCAACTACAAATGTACAAGACACAATGTATGACATGATAAAAGAAAAACTACATCAATTTGAAAAAATTACACTCATAATGATTATAATTTCTATATTACAAACAGAGTCATCATTCTGTTGACATTCTTAAAGCGTAACATCATGATAACTCAAAAATTAATTGTCTTTTTCTTTAAATTCTTTTAAAAAATAAATTATTTAATTACATTTTTGAATCACTCCGATGTTGCACTTTAGGAATGCAATACTTAGCATTTCAATCTAAATCTCCCTACAATTTATTGCACTTTTAGTATGTTTAACATACAAATGATTTATTTACAATATAAAAATATTTAATTAAGATATCAAAAGATTAAATTGTATTTGAGTGTAGGTCTTCTATAATCTATACTTTCTTCAATTCACTTATTTATTAGAAAAATATTGATTTAGTGTTTATTTTACTAATTAAACCATCTCTGATAATTATATCTATGTGAAATTTAATTTTCACTATAGTGATTCGAAAAGTTCAGAAACTATTACATAGTAATAAGAGAATAATTGTAAAGTGTAATTAATTAACTTTAATTTATTATTATTTTTATATAATAAATAAATTAAAAGAACGAATTAAAGAGCCACACTTGAGTTCTTTACTTATTACTTATTACTCCATAAAGTATTAAAAATCAATTGTAAAAGAATTTACAACCTTCCTAATTCAAATACCTAATACGAGATTAATGCTCATCCTAATCCCTTCCTCATATCTCATTAATAATTTCGTTATAATATTATAATTAGTGATATCATCAGATATTTTATTTTATCCTTGATGTAAACGTGTTTCCATTTTAAATTGCATACAAAAATTATCAGTCTGAACACAAATTTAAGAATATATTTCACTCATATTAAAAAATTAAAAATATATTAAAATTTAATTAATCAAATAAAAAATATTTTTAAAACTATCAATAGTTCAATCGTAAAAAAAAACCACGTACTTTTAATGACCTCATTAGTTAGCTGAAAAAGAAAGCCACATTTAGGGTATGACCTAACAATATACCAAACAATAAAAATTAAATCTATTACAAGTTGTTAAATAAATGCTGATATAATGTATTAAGGTCTATAATATCTAATTATTTTAGTGTTAATTGATTCCGTCACATGCATCATATTATTGCTTCTGACTCATTTCCACCTATTCATTACAACACAATTCTTTTTTATAAAAAGATCAAAATCTGATCAAACTTGCAGACGTTTTTTTTTTTTTTTTAAAAGCCAATTATTATATTTTATATTTATAAATTAAGCAAATGAAATCTCTCTGTCATTACGTACTTAGACTTTTTAAATTAGAAAATTTCTAGGGAACATAAAAAAAAATCATTCCTCATTTATTTATTTCATCGGAGTTGTTAACTTCTAATTACGTGTCTAATTTGTAGATTACACATTCAAGTAACCAATCAAGTGTCAGAGATTCCCTTTAATTAGTATCTCTACTTATCATACACTCTTAACTTAGTTTGCAAAAAGAGATTACTATTATATAAAGCAAACCATTAAAGTGGAACATACTCTCTTTCGTCCAGAATTATTTGTCATGTTACGCTTATTAAAAGTCAATTTAATTAATTATAAAAAATAAATTAGATCACATTAATTTGATATATTAAACAAAAAAATTAAATATTCTAAAATTATATGGAAAGTACTATAAATTACAATTTTTTGCATATTAATATAATAAAAAAATACATCTTAAAATATTAGTCAAAGTTTTATTATAGTTTAACTCTAAAAATAGAAATCATGAAAAAATAATACCGAACGAAAAGAATATTACAATAAACATAGAATTAACTAGCCCATCTATCGTCTTAAAATAGGAGTAAGATCTATTTTACATTAATTTTTTACATATCTTATTTATCAAGTTATGAGTATTTTATAAAATTAAATTCAAACGATAAATTGTCACGATGAGCGATTGACTCTGTTTCTTTTGGTTAATCTCCTAAATCTTTGTTCTTTCTAAATAAAATATCCTTTTATTCCGTACTCACTTATACAATTTAACTTTAACTTTTATATTTTTCTTAATTTGATGGTTTCTACAGATCAAACGTTTATATCTTTTTCTATAAACTACTCACTAATTTTAAAAGTTCCTTTTTAAATTTCATGCTCAACTAAGCACCAGTCATTAATTCTGAGAGAGGAAGTACCTAATTATTTATGTTTTAATAGTGAAACAGTAATTGCATAGAATATTAAGTGTGATAAATTCTATATAAAAAATAATAATAATTAAATACTACTACTCATTAATATACTAAACCTTAATACATAAGTTTTTTTCCCAACCACACACACACAAAAAAAAAATAAGAATTTGCTCCAATGGCCAAACAAATCCTACGTGTAATTGACAGAGAAAGAGAGAGAAAGCTAAAATAAAATTTAAAAATAATAATTATGTGAAACAATAATTGAGATCAAAACCGTTGATTCCATTGACCTCGTTAATATTGTGACACCTCCTTATGACATAGAACATGGAACAAATCCCTCTTCAACAAATCAAAATGCCACGTGTTAAAGGAATTTTCCAAAATTTATACAATTTATTTTTCTTTTTAATCGATATAAAAAATTATCCTTCGATCTAATGATATTATCAACATTTTATATAAATACTCCTTCGAATTCACCAGGTTCAGTCTCGATTAATATCTTCTGAATCAAATCTATCGCATACGACTCAATTTGTATGCTTAATTTATTTTCTTATTTTTTTCTTTTTCTACGCCACGTGTGCAGAAGTTACTGACATGATTAGGATGGACGTGTAACCGCAAATCCTTAAAATTAAATAAATTAAATTAAATAAACTGCCCGACGATTACGGTCAGATGAATTCGGGCAGCGGGTAGACAAAGACTTTGAAAATTGAGCCCGCATGTCTTAAGATGGTCCCCTTTTTGATTGGGTCCCACCAACTTCAATGTTTTTAATTGGCTCTGTTCTAATTATGGAAGGAAAATGGGACCCATGATGTGTTGTAATGTGGGACCCATGGGGCCCAGTGATGACACAGCTCCAATGTGGGAGGAAAAAAAAATGACACAGCAAAAAATGGAGCTTCTCTAGAGAAATCATGGAAAAAGTCATTATTTTTTCTTTTTTCCTTTTTAATAGTACAATTTTATTTTTTAACATGTGCTCTTCTTTTTTTTTTTGCTAGTTTGGTCCTATAGTTTTGATAAATTTTAACTTTATTGATAAAGATTTTATTTAAATCATAAGATGCTTGAAATTAAAAATACTTTGTAGTACGGTTACTTTGTGTACGTAAGGGAAGAAAAAAAGTATGATATAAACAAAATAAAGGAGGTTGAAAAATGAACACTTATAGATTTGCAACAAAAAGCAAATCTCATACTAAAGAAGAGAAAAACATACACCGCAAATTGAATAAAATATCAAAGTTAATGCACTTGTCAATGATTCTCTCAAATAAAAGGGAACAAATTGTTAATAAAGCATTTTTTGTCCTAAAAAAAGGTACAAAATTGAGAAAAAGTAGCCTTGTTTGCTGTCATAACCAAATTGGCTTATGTAATAATACTTCCTTTATTCCACCCACTGGATTATAAAAAAACAACTACTGGTTTTTCCTTTTTTTTTTTCTTTTTGCTCCCTCAAGTCCTAGAAATACTTTTGTTAGTACTAATATTTCACTTAAGGCTCCATCAACATCCTCCGTCACAATTATTTATTTTATCGTCTTAATTTATTTGACACAAACCAGTCCTTTTTAACTATTTGATAAATGATGTATAGACCCAATTAATTTTATTAATCTATTAGCTTCTTTCTCTTGGGCAACAATATAAATAATAGACTTTGGGCTTCCTTTGTCTTCCTCCCAGAATCTACTTTTCTCATTCTTCTCTGCTCTTATCAATCATTCTTCTCAATTAGATCCAGTTTAATTCCTTACATAACAAAACCATTTTTCCACTTTTTAAATCTCTTCTAACATTAAGGAAGAAAAATGAATGCTGCACTATACTACACTGGGTGTGAAGAAAATTACCAACCCCATTTTCTTGATACTTGTTCTCTTTGCCAGAGAACCTTAGCTCACAACCATGACATCTTCATGTACAGGTTTGTGTAACTGTATTTCACCTTCTTTTTTCCAGTTCAGTCCTATGAAAAAGTTTAAATCATGGATCCAAACTCTGTTATGATTTATATTATATTATAACAACAATTATAACGACGGGGTGTAATTATTGTAAATAAAGAAAGATCTAGACCACTGTTTTTTTTTTTTTTTTGGAGAGAAAAAAGCGATCTGATGGGAGTGAATTTTTGTTTTGATTACAGAGGGGATACACCATTTTGTAGCCAAGAATGCAGACAAGAACAGATAGAAATGGATGAAGCTAATGAAAGAAAATGGAAAATTGCTGCAGCAAAGAGATCTTCAAGAACAAAAACAGAGACTCAAGCAACTAAAGAAACTGATTCGAATAAAGCTGTACGAAATGGAACGGTTGCAGTCGCTTGATTTCTTCACTATAATCAATGAATCTTGATGATGATCAATGAAGCTATAAGCCCAAATAATAACAATAAAAAAAAGGACAGAAATTGGCTTATGATTTAGGATATCAAGTAAAAATAAGAAGTACAGAAATCTTATGTAAAGATATGATCGGAATCACACCAACAGATGTGAATCCATCAAACAATTTTGTTGATTTTTTTTTCTTTTTTTTTGCGGTTTTTAATTTACGTTTGGAGTGTCTGTAAAAATGGGCGTCCATATATGGAATTTGAGATCTCTAGCTTTTTGTAATCTTCTCTTTCATCTAATAATCTTCAGCTGATCTAAACAAGCAAAATATGAATTTACTTTGAAGTTTTCGCAAATTTTTATTTACTTTCATAGTAATAATAAATATATTATGTTAATAATTGTTATCATATATGTCAATTTAAAAATGAATAAGCGGTGACTATAGAGGGGCGAGCTTTATTTAAAGTTAGGTCGTTTGTCGAAAATAAAACAATTGAGTGATCAGGAAGGTTGATTACTGAAAACTAACCTTCTACACTTCTAACTCTAATTTCTATAGAGATGATGTAAAACTTTTAATTATTATGTCAGATATTTACTTTGAAGTTTTCACAAATTTTAATTTTATGTCATAAGTATTAATATTTGATATTGTTACTCTGGCCACACATACAATTTGATAGGAGGTATTTTAGGGGATCCCATATTTTAGAGGCCGATCTATTACAAAATTTAAAGGATTGTTTAATTTGAAATTAGGATTTTGGTTTATATTAATAAAATTAAAATCAGAATCGTAATTTGAATATTTTATTTTATTTATTATTTGAGATAGGTTATCTCTATTATAATCTTAATGCTATGATCAATTTTAATCAAAGCATTCATTGAATATTGAATAAATTTTAATTGGGATAAAGTATAAACCACTAAAACTCTTTGAACTAAATATTTATTAGTTTAGACTTAAATACGTATGCACATATAAAGTTATTTTACACTATGATGTGTTACTCTAATAAAATTAGATTTTACTTAGTATGTGAATGTGTACTATCTAAGTACTTTCACAATGCTAGCGTAATGGGTTAGGTTGACCCACCAAAAAAATAAAGTAGAATTATTAGTGGAAAAAGTAAAAATAAATAAAATTATGACTACAAAAAGCATTAAGGGAATTTTTTTTTTTATAAAAAATAAAAAGTTGATCATTGATTTGCATCTCTGCTTATTCACATGTGAATTGGTTCGAGGAGTATTATTATTTTTTTCCTAATCTTTTTATAGTGGAAAATGAGATTTGTCCATTATTCTCAACACAAACAACATCCAAGTAAAAATGAACTTTATTTCTACGCGCACAAATATTTTTTTCATTTTTATTTATTATTTTTTTTAAAAAAAAATTCTCTTTTTTATTTGTTACTTTGACATATTATGAAAATACGATAGAAATTTTCTATGTTTATTTTCAAACATTAAATATTCTTTCTTCAAATAATTTTTCAAGACATAATATTAAAACATCATTTAATCGTGATAGTTTGATAAAATATTTATATTGATAATTATTTTCTTAATGAATGTGCTAAGTCAAAATGTGATAAATAAAAATGAATCGAGAAAGTATTTTTAGATTTAATTTCTCATTTCACTTGTTATTTTTTACAAATTGAGAAAAGACAATTCTCTTTTTTCTTTTATAGCCTAAATTTATTAACGTTGTGTTTAATGTCTTTGAAAAATGTAATGAGTAAATGCTTGTTTGGATTGACTTTTGACTTATTTTTGTTACTTTGACTTTAAAATAAGTGTTTTTTTAGTAATTTTTAACTATATTTTAAAACTTACTTTAAATTATTTTTTTTTTTACTTAAAAGCACCTAAAACAAGTTAATTCAAATAGAAACTAAATATATTTGGACCTTCATCAATTAATATAATTAAAATGGTAAAACTTATTGTACGTATTATTATTTTCTTAAATAGGTGTACCAAATCAAAATAGATAAGTTGCTTGTCCTAATTTTTTCACACTTCAATATCTTGTATCATCACATTAATTTATAGTTAATTCCTCTGTCCAACAATATTAATGAAGAGACACCTAAAGTATTGCATAGCATTATTAAGTTTTTAAAAATGGAGATCTAAAGTATAATATTATTATGGGTAAAATATTTGCCATTAATCCTAACTTGCTTATCTCAATATTTGCTCCTCCTAACCTTTTTTTCTTAACTTGGGGCAATGTAAACAAAATGAAGGAGGAAATAACAGGAGCGGCTGAAGTAGCGGCTGAAGTATATTAGTGGTTTAAGACAAAAATTAAATGAGATTTTAAATTTAAATTGTTAATAACATTTATATAATTGATTTTTTTTAATTTTTAATTGATAATATAATTATTCTTATTTTAAATTATTTTTTCATGAGATATAGTATCCTAAATATGTCAAATTTCTTTTGATAACTCTTTCATTTTCATGAAAAAAATATTTTTTCTATAAATAGTATTCAATATTTATTAAAAAATAATAACTTATAAATTAATATTATTAAAAATGAGACCCCTTAAATTTGGGTGCCTAAAATACAGATTTTTTTTTCAACACTGTCGAGTCAACCTGAGAAATAGTAGGTGAAAATTGAACTCTGGTGAACATCCGGATAAATCAATTAAATGAGCTATTAAAATTTATTTTGCACATTCCTAACTTGCTTATCACATGAGCACTGTATTGTTCCTATCACATATTGTCCAGGTTCACTGAACCACAAATTTATTTTTTTTAAATAAATTCTGGACCAAATTTCCAGTCAATTTTTGCGTCGTTCAAAATATTTTCTTCTGGAAAATGTTGCTTCCATTAGTGTTTATTAGTAATTTTTTAGTGAGGGAATAAACTTCAAAGTGACGCTACCTAATTCCTATATAAAACAATTCAACAATATAATTAAATTGCGATATATGCATTACAAATATTAATTAAATTGCGATATATGTGGTTTAGGTGACACCCCAAAGAAAACATACAAACATACATACTTTATTCGTTTCATATTGCTAGTGTTGACATGAAATATTTTTTAAAAAATTTTATTAAAGTTTTTAGTAATTTGAAAAAATAATATTTTTAAAATCTTGACCAATCAAGAATATAATATTATTTTAATATTGATAAACAATTTCCAAATTGGTTAGCCTGACAATTATTATTACTATTCAAACACATTAATTTATTTATTTGAAAAACAAACAAAAGATACTTTTAAAATAAGCTATATTTGAAAATTTGATCAAATATGTAATTAGTTTCTCATTAGAAGCACCGTCAAACATATGTAGAAGAGTAGTAGGTAGCTATAATATAATGTTTTAAATGTGTATTTTGTCCTACAACTTGAAGAACAATGGTAGCCAAATTACAAGTGGCAAATAGAGACAATAGAAAAAAATTTGAATCAATATATATGTGTGAATTGTGTTGTTTACTCGACAAGTATAAGTAGAAATATCGAATTAATTGACCAATGCTAAAGGAAAATTCATAATTAAATATTGAGATCGAGCTAATAATTAACAAATAAATATAATTTTTGTTCATATTCAGTATATGTAAAATCTCACGGACATATCAAACAAATAAATCAGAACATATTTATTAATACCACATGTTATTATTTGAGTGGCAGATACAGACAACAGAAAAAATTTCAATATATATGTAAATCGAGTTGTTTTCACAACAACTATAAGAAGAAGTGTTGAGTTGATTAATCAATTTTAGATGAAAATTTTGATTTAAATACAAGATCGAGCAAAAAATAAACAAACTAATTCAATCTAGCTTAATAATTTTTGTTCATATTTAGTATTGCTTTAAAAACTCATGATATATATATATACACATATATGAAACAAATAAATCAAAACACAATTGTTAGTATCACACATCACTATTCAAGTGGCAAATAGAAACAACACCAAAAACTTCAATCTTTGTGTGAATCAAGATGTTTTCTCAACAAGTATCAAGAGAAGTATTGAGCTATTGACCAATTCTAGAGGAAAATTCATATATAAATATCAGATTGAGGTAAAAGTTACTACAAAATTGATCTAACTCAATAATTTTTGTTCATATTCAGTAGTTGCGAAAATTCATTATATATAAATTAAAACAAATAAATCAAAACACAATTATTAATTTCAGATATCACTATTCAAGTGGCAGATAAAAACATCAAAAAACACTTCAATCTTTGTGTGAATCAAATTGTTTTTCAACGCGTATCAGGGAAGTGGTAAGAATTAATTGACCAGTTCTAAAAAGAAATTCACATTTAAATTTTAAAATCAAGTTACAAGTTAACAAATAAATTCGATCTAACATATAACTTACATTTATATCGCTATTGTACTACTAATAAATTTTAAATTTTGACTCGAGCTCAAACTAAATCTATGGGCATCACCTGTCAAATATTATACTAATGTAAACCTAACTGCTGGCTGTTGAATATAATAAGGAAATAATTGCCGACCAATATGGCAATATGTATATAAGTACTCAATTGTATTTTTGTATCCAATAAGTGCTATGTCTTATACCTAATTAATATTGAGATGTGTAATGTCTCTTATATTTTATTAACTAGGTAGAGTATTTCACCGGTTATTATTTATGAGATATTAAAAATAATCTTCTTAAAATGATAAAAATTCTAATTTTCAAAGGGAAGAAAAGTAAAGCCAAGCAAACACCAGAAGATAGTTGACAAAATGTATAAACTATAAATACAACCACCACATCATGTTGACATATTAAGGCTCAATTTATTTGCATTTATATTTGTAAAAAAAGGACCAATTATTGTTTCTAAATAGATTTGAATTAATTAGATTTCGTTGGGATTTTTAAAATTATTTAAACACTCTCTTAAAGATTCATGTACTGCTATTGCATTCATTACTATTGCCTATCACCGCCCTAATCAACCACAATCCTAAAACCTATCGCCATTGTTATTACTTCCTTTTTTTTTAATACTCAATCTCTGTCAAATAATAATTGTTCACTATTGATTTGAAACGTTTTTTAAGAAATAATAAATAATAAGAGTAACATTACTATATTATTCTTTGACTTTATTAAATTTATTAATTTGAGAAATGTGTTAAATGATAAATAATAGCAAACTAATAACCTACAATAAATGGAGTAGCTAGAGTTTGATTTAATTGTGCTCCATAGCAAACGTTTGCAAAAAAATTCAAGGCGCCTCTCGCCCAAATATCTCGCTCGCCACTCTCCTCCAATCTATCGCTCGCTTTCTCACTTTTTATATAAACACAAGTGTATAAAAATTGTTTCTAATTGTATAAAGCAAAGAAAATTGTATAAATACATATATTTTTGTTCCCCTCTCTCCCCTCTTCCATACCTCGCTCGCCACTCTCCCAAATCTCGCTCGCCACCCTCGCCTTTCTCACTTTTACAAACAGAAGCGAAATGTATAAATTGCGTTCCTGTTTGTATAAAGCGTGAGAAAATTATATATATACATGCAAGTACATATATTTTCGTCCTATACACTTATAATTATACAATAAAAATACTCCCCTGTCCAGTTTCTTTTATCTTTCTCTCTTTTTCGTTTTATACAATTTTCAAATTGTATCTAATTTCTCTCTTTCTCGTTTTATACAATTCGATTCAATTGTATATTCTTTGTCAAGTCTCTTTTGTCTTTCTCTCTTTCTCATTTTATACAAATTCAAATTGTATATAATCGTTCTATACACTTATAATAATACAATTCATTTTATACACTTCGTTTTTATACAGTTCTCTGCCCAAGTGTCTTTCTCTTTCTTGTTTTATACACTTCGTTTTATACAATTTGCTTCAACTATATATATATATATATAGCGAATTATATAGTTTCTATGTTTGTTATGGAGCGCATTATGCAAACTTTGCTATATCATACAAATATGAATTTTTTATTTGTTATATATGAAAGTTGCCCAATAAAATTTAATAGTAAAGATAAATATACACAAAATGTAAATTATATCTTGATTTTCTAAAAGTTGAATAAGTACTGTTTGACAACTATTATTGAACAGAAAAAGTAACTCCTTACCTCTAAGTTTCTGCCGTCATATTTCAGTCTACAAAATTAAAAAAATATTTTCATATATTCAATATATTTTTAGTATATAATCAAAAAAGTGCAAAAATCTTCTTTATATTTTTAAAAGTTACATCAAATTAAAACTAGATAAACAAATTAAAATGAATCAAATATTAACTTTCACTACGCAACCACTATTTGTCTTCACCATGAATGAGCCTGTCCCAGATCTTGATCAGCCCAATTGCTAGTAGCACTGGCCACTGCCACTACTTTATTTCTTAATTATTTATTATTTTTAAATTGACATATTTATTATTAAAAATAATTATTAATATAATAAGTTTATCAGTTTATCCTTATTAATTATGAAATGGAGGAATTAAAAATTTAAGATTTCCAGAAAAACTATTTTTTTTCAAAATAATTAATTGAGGGTATAACATATTATTTTTTCTTATCTTTTCTTGATTCACACACTTGTACTATTATATATCAGAGATCAAGAGAGGCAGAAAAAATGGTTGTATTTTGTATTTTTTTTGCATTGTATTCTGTATCAATTATATACGAAATACAACAAAATTGTGTTTTATATTTATTTTGCATTGTATTCTTCATTTATTTTGTATGATTAACAAACAAAACTTTATTCATCCTGTGTTTGATTGGATACAAATACATTTTACAAAAAGGATGAATGCATATTGTATTCAAATGAATATGAATACAATTGATACAAAAAAACAAAATAGAGTTTTTCATATACAATTGAAACAAATCATAAAATTCCCACCTATATTTAATTGAATACAATTGAAACGTAATAAATTTGAATGTATTTCTAGTTATTAACAGGAGAGAAAAACGTAGAGAGGAGAGGGCGCGCACGAGAGCGAGAGAGGGGAGAGTAAGTTGGGCTTTGAATGTAAGCAGGAAAGCCCAACTTTTTGTTGGGTTGGCCCATCTGAAAATTGAACGAAGACCAATGTTGACATTTTTAGTCATGGACATGAGTCACTCGAGATTTTGCTGGCCCGTGCACAGAAAAACCTTCAAGAGCTTTGTTCGGCTCGCCGGAAAAATCTTCGCCGACGACTTCTCTGGCGAATTCCCGGATGTGTGCTACCTTGCGCCTTATGCGCATCAATTTCAAGGTAGGTCATTTCCCCCTGTTTCGGACATCATTGTACACTTCACAATTGTTAGTCTTACACTCCCTCACTCCACCCCACAAAACCATAAACCCTAAAGTTTCCAGGTTTTCTACTGATAGCTCATATTGCAGTTCAAAATCATTAGTGTTTGTAAAAGGGTATGATTTTCTTGAGCAATTTACCCCTTTTAAAAATTTAGCAAAATCTTGTACTTACACTGTCATTACCTCAAATGAGAAGCGTAAAATTATTGTGGGGTTGTCAAGAATGATAAAAGATGAAAACGGTTGGCTGTTGGAAGCATTTTCAAGAGATTTTTGCCCATCATTTTTGGTAAAAATTATGAAGTTGTTTGATGATAGAGAAGTCGCATTTGCATTTTTTAAGTACGTTCTTCAAGATTATTCTGAGAATACTCTTAAGTCATGTTGTATTAGTGCGCATGTTTTGGCTGCTGAGGAGTTGAGGCTATTGGCACAGGATATGCTTTCTTGGATCGTTAGGAAGGTTGGAAAATGTAGGAGTGATGAGGTGGTGGAGTTCATGTGGAGGGAGCATTATAAGTATGAGAGTGAATTTTCTGTTCTTGATTCGTTAATGCGGGCTTTTTTAACCGCAGAAATGGTTTCGGGTGCATTAGAGATTTGGAGTAAGATGAGAGACAATGGGTTGAGGCCGAGTTCATCTGCTGTCTGCATCCTATTTAAGTTGTTGCTTAGGATTGGTGATTATGGTAGTGTCTGGAAGTTATTTCGGGACATGTTGCAAAAAGGGCCTCGTCCCACTGACGCTCTCTTTAATGCAATGATTCTTGGATATTGTAGAAAAGGTAGGGTTCAGACAGGAGAAAGTTTGTTTCATCTGATGCGGAAGTTTGGATGTGAGCCAGATGTTTTTACATATAATATTTTGATCAATGCATACTGTACCAGGGGATGGACTTCAGATGCATTGGAATGGGTGCATATGATGGCCGAACATGGATGTCATCCTAGTATCTCTACCTTTACTACAGTTATCAGTGCTCTATGTAAGGAAGGGAATGTGGTGGAAGCCAGAAAATTGTTTAATGGAATGCAAGATGTGGGTGTCTTTCCTAGCACTGTCACGTATAACGCTCTGATGGATGGCTATGTCAAAGCTCGGGAAATTTTTCAAGCAAGTATGCTATATGAAGAAATGAAAAGGAAGGGTGTAGCTCCAGATGCTATAACTTTTAACATTTTGGTGGCAGGTCACTATAAGTATGGTAGGGAAGAGGATGGCGACCGGTTATTATGGGATCTAACAGTGGGGGGACTTTCTTCAGATTATTTATCATCTGATGTATCTATTGCAGGGTTGTGTTGGGTAGGAAGGTTAAATGAGGCTGTGACATTGTTGGATAATCTGATAGAAAAGGGGATACCTGTTAGTGTAATAGCTTTTAATTCCATTATTGCTGCATACAGCAAAGAAGGGTTAGAAGAAAAGGCATTTGAAGTCTATAATATTATGGTTCAATTTGGTCAGTCTCCTTCAGCTTCGACATGTGCTTCTCTGCTCCTCAGCTTGTCAAAGACGGGGAGGCTGCAAGAAGCAAGAGATTTAATGGCTAAGATGATTACAATGTCCTTCCCTATTAACATAACTGCTTGCACTGTGCTTCTGGATGGTTATTTTAAGAAAGGGGATGTAATGGGAGCTAGAACATTGTGGGAAGAGATGGAAAAGATGGGAATTGCTCCTGATGCTGTTGCTTTTTCTGCATTAATAGATGGGCTTGTCAAAGCTGGCTCTGTTGGAGACGCTTATGATGCCTTTCTTCAGATGATTAGGAAAGGACTTGTACCAAATAATTTTGTTTATAATTCGCTAATTACTGGTTTTTGTTATAGCGGAAATATGAATGAGGCTCAGAAATTAGAAAGGGACATGAGGGAAAGGGGTCTTCTCCCAGATGTCTTTACAATTAATACCATCATTAATGGTTTCTGCAAACAGGGAAGGATGAAACTTGCTACTGATTGTTTCGTTGAAATGCATCGAAGTGGTTTACAGCCTGATATTGCTACGTATAACACCTTGATCAATGGATTCTGTAAGGCATTCGATGTGGTTAATGCAGATAACTTTATGACAAGAATGTATGCCAGTGGATGGGAACCTGACATCACAACCTACAATATAAGGATTCATAGTTTCTGTAGTACTAGGAGGATAAATCAAGCTGTTATGATTCTGGATGAGCTTGTATCTGCTGGTGTGGTGCCAAATACTGTTACATACAACATTATGATGAATAGTGCTTGCAATGACATATTGGACCGTGCAATGATTTTGGCTGCAAAGTTGCTTAAGATGGCGTTCATTCCAAATACTGTTACAGCTAATTTACTACTTTCTCATCTATGGAAGCAGGGACTACCTCAGCGTGCGTTGGTTTGGGGGCAGAAGTTGAGCGAAATTGGATTTGAGTTTGACGAAATAACACATAAAATATTGGACAAATCTTCTCTTTGTATACAAGAAAACACAGATTATTGTACAGAAACAACAGAAAAGAGTCTTTTTCTAGACTTCCTCATGTACATTACCTACGACCACATACGTAGAAGTAGGGCTTATAGTGATAATAATGACAGCTCTTTCGAACTAGTTGAAGATGGACCTTGTGGGTCCTTCAAGTTAGTCAATAAGGCTACTGTTTAGCAATCTGATGAAAGAGCAAGAAACTGAATGACTACCAGCCTGGAAATTCTTGTGGAAATGAAAACAGAAAAACCTACTGAAACAACCAATGTAGCTTCAGTAAAGTTTTCAAATGCTGAAGAAGCTTGAATTTCTTTTAACCGGTGATGCTTCCCAACATTGAAGTTGGTAATTGCGTCATGAAGCTGCAGTTTCTATGGCAAGTTGCAAAATTTATGAATGCCGGTATATACCTTATACTTTGTATAGTATACTTCCCCTTTTATATGATTTTCATGTGCACTTCCTACAGACTTCTGTTCTTCTGTTTTCAGTTTGATTAACCTTAGAGATATTTCTTGAATTTGAGCTTCTTAGTACAGGAGAAGATGCTTTCTCCTGTTGAACCCATGAAATTGTTCTGAACTAGATAAACTCCGGAAAAAATTGATGCAGGAATCTGGATAGGTTTTGTGAGATGGCTCATGGGGTCAACTAGAAATGGGTAGGTAAATAGCAGCGGACGTGAATAGCGCTATTGTAAAGAAAATAAAATGTATTGTTCAGCAACCATACATGGTCTTCAATTTTTTGAAGCATCCATTTTTCTAGCAGACAGAAAGTTGAGTCATACTGCCTTGCCTCCCTTCCACCAAGCAGTATTGTTGCATCTTTCTGGCTGATGGAAAATTTGAGTCGTACTGCCTTATGTCTGTTCAACCAAGCATTTGTTATGTACCCTATATTTATAAAGAATTTTGATTATCTTGGTACTTTGAAGGTAAGAGTTGCATTGGCCATTGCTTGTTTATTGTTAAAAGTTTTAGATTTATGAAATGAGTTTTGTTAGAGGGGTTAGAATCAGCTATGAATTTGTGCTTAATCATTAATCTAGAAAACATTCTTTCAGGAATCAACATAGCACTCTGACTTCCATGATTTCTGACGCCTACTTTTTGCTAGTATTGTCTTCTAAACTGTGATAATCCCTCAATACTGCGCTTCTCCTGAAGTCTACTCCTTTCTTCACTTCCTAAAGCCTGCTTTTTGCTAGAAACTTTCCACTCTCACCAAAAATCCCAAGTAGCCAGTGATGGTATTCTGGCATCTGTATAGCTCAATTTTCAATTGACAAACATGATCGATTTCTTGCTTATAATTTATCCACTTGGTTGTGTCGAATCTGATTGACTATTTATCCTAAAACAAGATGTTGACCCTGATATTTGATTTTCTTTCAGTTTGGAGATCCAAATTGTGTACAGAGGACTGCTTGAAAAAGATTCTGTGATGACTCCTCTATCAATCCTCTGTGCACCTGCGGGAGAAGAGACTTAGATGCTGCTCTATGTACAGAGTTTCCCTGAAGTTTTCTTGAGTTGATAATGAAGGTTATGGAAAGTAAATTATTGCTTGTTCTGGATGTGCCTAAAGATTTGATTCTGAAAAGGAACTATTATGAAGAATGATAAAATATCAAGAGCTGTGTTATGGGAAACACAGTGACAGCAGTAGATTTCCGAGGATCGTGAATTTGTTATTGTAAGGTTTTACCAACTGGTATCAATCAAAAAAGGGTTTGGTAGCTGCTGTCAATCGTGAAACGTTGTGCCAGCTTCTGTCGCTCTTACCATTGAAATTTTGGAGACCTGGTCCAAACAGCGCCGAAATGAATGATTAGGATTCATATGCAGACCCAACTAGCCTGGAGTTTGTTGTTGTTGATGTTTGTAAACCTCCCAACAATGATGGAGCTGGTAAGTTTATTTTTTAAACATATCTTCATCTAGTATAACTGTGTATGCAACTTCCATAGTCTATGTCTCTGCAAATGAGTTTAGGTCCAACATTGTGTTTCCTTCTCTTCAAGGATTTACTGACAGAAGTTAAACGTAATCCTTGCATTATGCTACCAATCCTTCTTACTTTTGAGCTTTTTGAAAAAATTGATTTAGGTTTGTCTTTATCCATGTCTCTTTAATCAAGATTTACGATATGTCCGAATTTCATTAATGGCTGAAGAGATGTTAACAATGTTAGTTTTATTCCCATTGAACATACAAGAAGATGAACGATACTTTTCCTAATGCTGTTTCTCCCTCAAAGGTGAATGCATGACTAGAAAGCTTGAAGCTTTTGTTAGAAAGTAGTTGATGTTTGTTAACAACGATATCCAGGGGTAGTCTAGCAACACATGCATGCAACATCAAAGGGGTAGTCTAGCAACACATGCATGCAACATCAAACGGCATGCATATGGAATATAGTTACATTAAAATGCGAACAAGTCCTGTTTGATATTGCTCTTTATGGATAACATGATTAAACCACTGGTCAATATCGATGCTTCCAAGACTCCTCGTCAGCTGCTGCTCATACAGTGTGCCCTAAGGACTTGCAGCTTGGCATTTATTTTATGGATTTATTTCAGAAGAGACCGATAAACCCTATTGAAACTAGCATTTTTTATGCAACAATATATGTACCTTTGCAAGCCCTTTTAATGTAATCCTTGTAGCTTGGCATGACTCTCTTCCTTCATGATGAAGCTCCCGAGTCCCGAGTACCCCACCCCTCCTCCCCTTTTCTTATCCTTTTATTGCTGCTTTATCTTGATGAATTTTGCAATCGAATTTTCACATTGCAGGATGTGCAAAGTGCTTTGTCCAAACTACTGGTGATCAGTGCCATTATGGTCCTTTGATATGGAGACTGTTGGAATGGCTGCACAAGGTTCTTGTGCCTTGTACAGTATCATGGCTATGCCGAAAATAGAAGCTGTTCTGGACTTTGGGGGAAGCTGGAAATAGCCCGAGTAGTATCAGTGAGTCTCCACACAATAGGTGTGGGTTCGATCCTACTCTTTTCCCCTTCCCCAGCCCCGACGCCCTTATGTATTAAAAGAAAAAGAGTCAGCATAATTGATCAACAACAGTTACGCCTCAGTCCTGCTTATTTGTATGATGAAGTTAGTTTTTAATCCTCTCCCTCTTTTCATAATCTTCTTCCTTACCTTTTTTCTTTTTATTTTGTAGTGTACATGAAATAAACTTGCAATTCCTAGCACAAACAATAAAAAGGAGAAAATCAATAAGTTCAATGCATTGATTTCTGTAAGCAGTCAACACAGCGTGTATAGTTGGTAGATCTATATTTGGTCTATTGAAGCTATATTCGTCAAATATACCACATGACATGGTTAAACAAAAAGCAGTAGTATAATCTCTGTTGACGTTGAGTGAAAAAAATAAGAATATTATCATGAAAATTTGAGCATAGTATAGCCACAACAATAATGAGAATATTCTCATATCTACTCACCCCAAGGCATAGAAAAACTCAATGCTACAGATTGTTGCCTCTAGTTATAGCCACTAATGAGTCGAAATGTCAATGCCTCATTTACACACTAAGCTAATTAGTACTTACTATATTTCACTCACATTCAGTAAAACCAGAATTCTCTACATATTTGATTGATATCTAATATGCAGGAAAAAATTCAACTTATTTTATGTAGTTTTACCCTTCTGCATGATCAGGAATCTTCTTCTGCTTATTCCACCAACATGTTCACTAAGTTTAGCCAAGTGAGCCATTCGTCTTTTCGCTGATTCTGTGGCTCCCATCTGCTTTGGCTTTTCCTCTACAACAGGAACATCGTCAACGCCTTGAAAACTTGTGTCTGTGGAGGAACTATTTTCGCCAGAAATCTGAATGATCTGCTTCAGAGTTTCTACAACCTGACTCATCTTGGGTCGATCTTTAGCAGATTTTAACAAACAGGTGTCAGCTAACTTTGCCATCTTTCGAGCTGCACTGATGGAATACTGATTTTCCAGCCTTGGATCCATGAGCATACCGAATTTCTTGCCATCAGCAGGGTAACGTTTAATCCAATCCAGAAGTTTATGTTCTGATTTTGGTCTGTTCCTTTCTAGGGACCGTCGACCAGTTAGGATCTCATATAATACAACACCAAAACTCCACACATCACTCTTAGCTGTGAGATGTCCTGTTTCTATGTAATCAGGTGCTGCATACCCCCATGTCCCCACAACCTGGTCACAAAAGCTTGTCTTTAAGATCATTTGCCATTGAGATGTTTCATCTTTAACCAAAAAGTAAAAAAAAATAAAAAATAACATGCGTTTCATTTTCTCAATAATGTAAACCATGTATTTGAGCAAGGATCAACGTAACATACCGCTGTGGAAACATGTGTGTGCATGCCAGTTGGACCCTCTCTAGCGAGCCCAAAGTCTGAAAGCTTTGGCTTGAAGTCATCATCTAGTAGCACATTTGATGACTTGAAATCACGATATATCACCTATACAGTTGAAAGAAGAAAGAACACTTAACATTTAGCAGTATTGTACCACTTCAGTGGTGAATCGGCATATACAAGTTTTCTGCATGTTTGACGAAAGGTCAAAAGAACAAATATACAGTAAAGATGTCAATGCAGATGACGTTTTAATTTGAAATGGTCTTGAATAAAAACATTGCGATAATTTATAAAAAGAATTTAAAGTTGAAACAGACACACTCCGCTGTTCAAAAAAATCAGGAAAATAAATAAAAAACACATTGAAAAACTCAGCTTTAACATTTTTAGGCCACAAAGGTGAAGCCATATCTATGATTATATACCTTCAGCTCAAGCAATACTCCACACTTGGGTTATACATTTAAGAAAATAGAAATCCAACTAAGAGTTCACACACTTGTAATTATATTAATGAAAAATTTGGACAAATCCATCAGAAAATTTTCAGACAAAATACCTGAACTTCCAATTCTTCATGCAAATAAGCCAGACCCTGAGCTGCTCCAAGCGCCATTTGCAGTCTTCTTTGCCAAGAAAGAACTGGAAATGCTGTATTGAAAAGATGATCTTCTAGACTTCTATTTGACATGAATTCATACACGAGTAGCCTCTGAATACCTCTTTCCCCATCAATGGCACAATATCCAATTAGTTTGACGAGATTTGGGTGATCTACCACCCCCAGAAATTGCACTTCTGCTACCCATTGTTTATGACCCTACATAACAATTAGAGGATCAACAGAATACTAAAGTTTACAATTAGATAAACAACTTAAGTTTATTTAGCTTCGAAAACAAAAGACTACAGATTTAAGTTTGCAAAATCTGGAGAAGCGAGACACGTCAACCATAACTTGCTGCCAAGTAATGCTGTAAACCAGAACTTCCAACCAATGAAAAGAAAGTACAAAAATTGCCAAGGTTTTCATGGTGCTCATTATACTTTACGGACATTTATTTTCTGTTTAACAAATTTTAACTTAAACGGGGAGCTTCTCAGACAATCAAATCAAGTTTCTACAGAACTGCTAGTCATATAGAAATGATCCACATTTGGGCAGCAATTACATGATCAACCGGAACCTAAGATGGCAAAAAGTGAGTTGGAAATAGAATATCTATAGCAAAGTGGAAGGAGCAAACAGAAATGTAAATGGAACAAAGTTGACTATATTCCATTCTTCCACAAGCAAGATACACACATATACCGCGTACATTCTCCTGAATAATCCTACAAGGATGTAGACACAAGTGAATTTCAAGGGCATCAATACTTTGATCTTTTTACTAAAGATGAAAGATTACACACACCTACCCCAAAAAAAGAAGCCAAAGATTTGTAATGTAAGTATCATACTCCTTCACTAACATAGCAACAAAAAACAGAAAAAACAACAATGAATGATGATATGAGTAATGCTCCATTACCAGACAAAGCAGGCTTTAAACAGTTCAACAGATGACAACAATTTAACAGATAAGGCCACACTCAAATCACATGTGTGTGTATTCACATTTCAGTTACCAGTCAAACTAAACACAAATCAAACTAAACTCAAATTCCAAGATCAGTTACACATAATGGACCATACTCAAAAAAAAAAAAAAAAAAAAAAAAAAGCTTACCTGATAACCATCTCTATTGAGTTTTTTAATGGCAACAACAATTGATTCACCTTTTCCATCAGCAGGCTTAATATTACCTTTGTATACACATCCAAAACCTCCTTCACCAATCTTAAGTAACCTATTAAAATTATTAGTTGCTTGTTTAAGCTCAGGGAATGTGAATACCCTCAAATTCTGACCTTTCCCTTCATACACATCAGAGAAGCTACGCGCAGAAGAAGTTGAACATGAAGACTTAGTTACCCTTTCTGCACCACCTGAAATATCTGATTTACTCTGATCTTGGAGTATCACTGGTGCTGATTTTCTTTCCCTATTTCTATTCCTATCCTTGAAGTAAAAAAAACACTTCATTTTCCCCCTCTTCACAAATTTTTCACACAATTTCCAAGATTCAATGAACAGCCACTAAACTCCTGCAGAAAACCAGAACTACATCAAGAACAGATTTTTAACCAAAAATCTAAGTACCCAAAATGAAAAATTGATATAAAACAAGTACAAAATAATTACCCAGATAGGAAATGGGGTTTTCTTGGTTGGTTTATGATTCAAATAAAAAAAAAAGAGAGAGAGAGAAGATGGGGTCCTGATTTTGTTCAACCCTTTAGACTCTTCTTATGAGAAGAAAAAGTAAGAGCTTTTCAAGTTGGTGTAAGAAGAGAAGAAATTAAGGTTCACCATGTAAATTATACAAGTTCAAACTGGCTTTTGATTTTCTTCAAAGTCAATAGAGTATTCTAAATCTTGGGGTTTCTTCAACTCCCTTTGGATTTGGTTAACAATTCTTTCTTGGACCAAAGACACTCTTTTTTTTTTTTAATTATTATTATTTGGATGCTTCCTCTCCTGTCTCTCTCTCTTCTTCAAGAGAGAGTTGAGGGAAATTGAGAAGTACCCTTTTCTCAGTTTTGACAACTATGTCACTATATATATAGGATTCTGTCTTTTTCCTCACAAGAGTGTAATCGAACCATTCGATAACTGGTTAGAGTTATATCCATATAAAATATTAGTTACGTAGATTTTTTAAGTTATAAATTATATATTATTATATTAATCTATTAAATAATTATGAATTACTTAGTACATATGGTCAATCTAACCAGAAGATTAGGACCTTTTTGGAGTTTTTGTAAGATATGGGGTTTGAAGTTTTGGATCTTTCTTCTTTTATTCTCCGGTTATGGCATATTGAGATAATTGTCAATTCGAATTTATTCGCTTATCGAAAAAAAATTATGATAAAATAAATAGAATTGGTTGATTTACACTGAAAAAGAATTTGAGTTTTAATATTATATTAAAAAAAGATTTTATCAAAGAGTGTTTAGCTTTTTAAAAATAGATTTCATATATCTTTAATAAAAATAATATTAATTGGAAGTCTAATATAAACACCAACCATTACATAAAAAGCACTTCTGTTGTTTTTGATGTTTGGTGGAAGTGAACTTACATTGAAGGGTAAATATATATAATAAAATAATAATGAAGATAATAGTTAATGGGAATATGTTTTAAATTATATTTTAAATTTACTGTGATATAATCTATTGTGGATTTAGCAAATCAAAAAAAAGATCTTAACTATAGAAATGATTAAAAAAAATAAAAAAAGAAATACTTGTCTTTCTTAATTTAGTGCTTTTGAACTATTCTATTTTTTTTTTTAAAAAAATAATTATATATTACCAACTCTCGATAAGTTTATATTTTCATTTGTACATCTATATATTAAAATTTACGCGTGAACTACAAAAGTGGATTACTAGAAATGTTGCTGTTGGAATTAGTATTTAACATTTTTAAATCGTCAGCAAAATTTAATATTATTACAATTTCATTTAATAATTTAAATAAAAAGGAACATCAAAATCAAATAATTTATTAAGGGTATCCAGATTTTGATAATTACAATAAATATTTCGATCGTTTAAAAAAAAAAGACATGAACTGATAAGAATGTGACTTAACTAAATACTCCCTCCGTTTGGTATTATTTGTTAAGCTGCGCTTTTTAAAAGTCAATTTGATTAATTTTTAAAGTTAAATTAGATTATATTAATTTAATATATTAAATAAAAAAATTAGATATTCTAAAACTATATAAAAAGTATTATAAATTGCAATTTTTTGCAAATTAATATGATGAAAAAATAAATCTTATAATATTAGTCAAAAATTTTATAATTTGACTCTAAACATAGAAATCATGACAAATAATATCGGACGGAGGAAGTATCGATTTGGTCAATTTTTCTTAGTTAGGTTAAAGTTTTGACTTTTGAAATCCTATTAAAGATGGCAATTAAAGTACACTGCTATTTAAGTTTTGTTTAATTAATGTCACCTTCAATGTCCTGTCAATTTATATGGTAGGTCAAAAAATATAAGATTATTAATGGGATAATATTTTAATATAGGCTAACATTTTTTCAATCATGTTAATTAAATAGATAAATTCTGCTAAACCTTTACTAATTTTGGAGGAACAAAGTGGACAATTTCAAGACATAATATGTAAATATGTTTTTTAACTTGATTTCGAATCACATTTTTGTTTTTCAACTTTGGGTGTGCATAAGTAGACACTTAAACTTGTATAAAGTTGAACAAATAGGCATACATATTTTACATGTATCCTACTTGTCATTTTTTATCCAACGTGATGTCCTACATGTATTTTGTCATGTAGGACTCATGTGTTTATTTATTTAAAAGTTAGATAATTAAAGTGTCTGTTTGTACATATTGATAATTGAAGATCAAAATTAAAATTTAAAACTAAATTTAAAATTCAATATATGTATTATGCCTAATTTCAAATTTTTACATAGTTTTGAATGCTCATAAAAAGTGAAAGAATCTTTTTTTTACTCTCCCATTCTCACTGGTGGAACTAACTTATAAACTAATGTCAATTTGAATCCAAAAGATCAGCAAAACAGTAAGCAACCAAAAAAAAAAAAAAAAAACAATCGAGTCTAGTGAATTTACAATTTGTCAATTATATTCCTCAATATATTTGAGGTGATGAAATAGTTCCTTCTATGATAAAATGATTTACTCAGTGGTATAATAGTACCACAAACTTCAATGAACAACGAACTCATTCGGTGATAACAAATCACACAATTTTTTTTTAAATCCAAAAAAAAGTGTATTTGAGAAATGAGAGAATATACCATTATTTATAGCTAACAAAGATAGTATAAGCATGCGGTTATTGTTATCAAAAAAATTTCAACTCATTATAATCATTTCATATAAAAATATGTTACTCAAACGACATCTTTCCTCTAAATATCCTTTCGAAAAAGATATTTCATTTTTCCATCACTCCTTTTATAGGTTCACAATATGAAACTTTTTTTTTAGCAGATCTCATATTTGCATTAAGAAAAAAAAAATCAATATTTACTAGTAATGATTTAATGCAACTGTTTAATTCAACTTAACGTGTAGATATGGAGTGGAAGTCTTTCAATTCGTGTCTGCCAAAATCCAATTTTTTTTAAAAAAGGAATATATTGTGCTTTTAATGTTGTCAAACATTATTTGGTCCTTGTCGTTGATTGAATTCTCAATTTAAAATAATATTTTAATTACGAATATTTAGTAAATAATAAAAAAAAAAAAGGAAGTTTCCTAACATTTGACTTAATCATCATTTATATATGACATCACATGCTGATGCATTACATATTATGTATAGTTAAATTCGAAGTGTTTATACTATCATATCACTGAATAAATATTAAATTTACGAATGATAAGTAAAATTAACGAAATAGTGTATATAATATTTATGAGATTAGGAATAATTATAATTAGTGTAGATCACTAGAACGTGACTTCACATCTAAGATTAATTGGCCATCATTAACTTTTGCCACCTGTCTATTAGATGAAATAATCTCTGTGTTCATGATTATGGAACTTATAAATAAATAAATGGAATACTAGATAATCCAATTAAAGAAACTTTTAGCTTAAACAATAAAATTAATATATAATATATGGTTTTAAAATTATTATTAGAACCACTAAAATACTGGTTGTTTGTTAAAAGAGGAACCCTTTAGGTCATAATTTGTGTCAAATAATATTTTTTAATTATAAGAAGTCATTTGATATTGGTTCTCAACCTTAATTATTAGTCTTTGAATTAGTACTAACTAATATAAATTTTGTCATCATTTGTCTGCTACACTTTCTGACTTAATTTGTTTTTATGCAATTTTCCATTTATTTATAAATAAATAATAAAAATAATTTTAGGCAAAAAATTTATAACAAGCATTAGCTATTAATAGATTCAAATTTAAATATGATAATTTATTGTTTTATCCCACTTCCCAGATGAAACTTATAATTTCAAAAATGATATAATATGCAACTTAGGGTATGTTTGATATAGAGGACATATTTTTTTTTTTAACTAAATAATATCTTTTAAAATTAAAAAAAAAATGACTTCTCTAATAAAAATAGAAAAAATAAATTAGATATACGAGTTTTAAGTTTACTATTTCCTTATCTACCCTTGCCCCTTGACTATCGTATCCCTCGCCACCATCGAACCCCCAAACCCCATTCCAACCACCTTTATAACATTTTACTAGATAATATATAAATATTTTTAAAATAATATTATATTGATTACTTATCACACGCTTAGAAAATAAGATAGATATTCAATTATTTATTATTCTTAAAAAATAATTTAAAAAATTATTTTCTATGAAAAACATTTTTCTTCGAAAAAAAAATACACCTTTTTAAGTAGGTGGCATTTGGAGAACCAAAAGAAGGATACGCTAAATCAAGATTGGAAATGAGAGATTCTTGGCCTCAAGACATTTTGACAAATCCTATGTTGGATCCCTACTAATTACGAATTTTATAATTAATTAATAATTTATTAATACAAAATTTGCATGTAATAATGAGGTGAAGACTCCCTTGTCTTCTGCCTACCTTAATGCAAATACAAAGCATCGTAAGTTAATACTATACTTTAAATTATCTGTTATGATTTGGTAAAATAATTATCTTAAATTATTTATTATTTTAAATATTTGTGATGAAATTAAATTTAATCTTCATAGTAATTCTTTTAAATACTATAAATAATTAAATTATGTAGTATGATATGATATTGAAATCCATGTAGTTCAAGCCCTATTGTTTTTTTATGGAAAAATGCACAAGTATCTCCTCATCCTATGCCCGAAATCTCACAGACACATTTACCCCTTGAACTTATTTTATAAGTTATTTTCTACCCCTTTTCAGCCTACGTAGCACTAGCTTGAAAAAAAGTCAATCAGCATTGGACCCACAAGATAGTACCACGTAGGCAAAAAAGGGATAGAAAATTATTAATAAAATAAGTTCAGGAGAGTAATAGGACCTTAGTATAAGTGTGTCTCTGAGATTTCGGACATAGATTGAGGGGATACTCGTGCATTATCTCTTTTTTAATTCATGTATGTGAAATGGTTTCTTGGGGAAAAGATAATAACGTTGGTTTAGTTATTTTGATTTTTAAAAATACTATATCATTATTATACCAAATTAATTGGTATTTTGAAGTTTGTTTTCTGTATTTTGTCGTACTGTAAATTGATAATAATAGTAATTTATTTGAATTAACTTACAAATACTCATGTATTAGAGAATTGTGACTTAAAGAATTTTTTTAAAAATGAAAAGTTTCAATTATATCATATTAATATCTTACACATATAAAAATAATTTTAATTCTTTTGTAAATCAACTACTCAAAAAGGACATATCAATCAAAATAGAGTGGTAAAATTAAAATCCCAACATTCAATGATTAGTTGTATTGATACTATTTTATATATTTGCTGGTATTATATAATACTAACATATATATTCAATATTTTAGTATTTTTTATAAATACTAGAACAAAATACTGAATATCGTTTCAAATATAAAATAAAAGATAAAATGCATAACAAACATCACAATATTGAAATCGTGGTATAAAAAAAATAATTTTGATATATATATATATATATATATATAATAATTCCCTATCTATCGTATTATATCTATTTTTAGTGATGATACATAAATAAAGTAAATATTTAGTGAAAAAAATTATATATTAAGACAGATAAGTATAAATAGTCAATCTTTCAAAATTGACATTTTATTTATAAATATGCAAATAGAAATAGCGATAGATAATTTGAGAGACTGAAATACTTCTTCTGTTTCTATTTAGTTATCACCATTCACCATTATACAATTAATATTTTTTAAGAAACTAGGTAAGTTTACCACTCTATCCTTATTTAGTATTCTCTTAAAGTCAAGTTTTTGATTAATGAACATGAATTAATTTATTTTGCAATTAATTAACCAATGAACACGAATTATTTACTTAGTTTTTCTTTGTTAATCAAATGTATAATTTTTCAAGGCTAAAAGGTAAAATAAAAAGAATAGTATTATTTATACATTAATTTATAAGATTAAAAGTATTAAAGAAACATATATTTTGTAGTAAAAACGAGGTATAAATAAGAACAGATGGAGTATAATTATTAAGGTTTTGAGATTCCAAACGGACTAGAATATGTGTGATCCCATCTTGATTCTCTAACCTCTTGTCTTTGGTGTTGCTCAGAATCTGATTGTTTCCAATTTCCCAGGAGGGAAACTACTTTTTTGTCTATGAGGTTGCATTTTTCAATTGTCAAATTATGTAATTAATATTTAAATATATTTTTGAGAAGAATCATAATGAATAGTATTTTTTAATTTTGAAATATTTAGTTAATCTCTTTATAAGATTTTACTGAATATGATAAGTTAATCTAATCCAATTAGTTTGAAAAGCTAATTCATATTAACTTTTGAAAAATGAAACATAGCTGATATAATCAGGAAAAAATAATGTTTGACGTTTTTTTAAAAAAAAAAATCCGTTCCAATTACAAGGAATTATATCCATTAAAAAAATGAAGAATTCTAATGAAAAAACAGGCAAATAATTTGATAAACTCAGATCTACTTTTTATATGCAAGTAGCAGATTGGTAAAAAAATTTCCATAACATTCAATGCTTTTAATATCCAATGTCCTATGCTTTTCTTCTTAAAAAATTATAATTTTATAATGATGGTATTAAAAAAAACACTTAAGTTCATCCTATTTGCTACTGCAGTTCTGAAAAAAGAAAAAAAAAACATTCAAGGACATAAACCCTTATATTGATCACCATTTAAATATATATCTGCAAAATTAAAATGTGGCCTAAAACTAGACATGAATCTCTACCAAGATACAATTCCTTCCCCCACCTATTAAAACCCTAAATAAATTTGTCTAGCTTCCATTGCTTCTTTGAACCTTGAGGCCGAAAGTTCTCAAGCCGCATAGTAGAGCTTCTGCAAATCTCCGAAACTGCAGAATCACCTTGCTCGACCTTTATCATCTCCAATGTGCTCCCAAGAACTTCAGCAGCAAGCCCTATTTCCACAAGCCGTCCTTCCTCTTCTCCGCCTTTGTATATCAAACTCCCTATCTCATTAAACGGTATCACATTTTCCGATATTACCTTCCCAAAGATGCGACCAAGAAATTCGGCTGCTCTAGGGGCATCATTTACTGCATCCTCCAAGCTAGTCAGAACATTTTCAAACCTGAGAGAGTAAACAAAAACATAAAGTTGAACAGAAGTGATTTAAAGCTTGCATTCTAATTTTTAATAGGAAAAGCACAACTCCATACCCTTTAATTAACTGATCTTGACTTATCGCCACGTCTCGAGAAAGAGTTAGACCAATTATAAGCTTTGCCAAAAGATCCCTTTCCATATCCTTCCTCTCGAAGGAGTCAGTAACCCAAAGTGAGATCATTGATGGATAGAAGCCAGGTGAATTCAGGTCTTTCACACACAAAGCAACCTCTTTCTCATCTTTCGCACTGAAATGAAAAGGTTTTAATTTAATAATAATAAACTCAATTAAGTCACAATAATAAATTGCATAGAATGCTTCTACGGTTCATGACTAGGGTACAACGAGGATTCAACTTTGCTACTATAGATGAAGTTTAAGATGACAGATGCTAAAAGAACCTATGCTTATGTAATGTAATCTTCATTACTAGAAATTAGAAATTATAATTTTCTAGGTTGCAATAGGAGACAGAAAAATTGGATACTGGGGAGACACGCGTTCTGAAACATACAGTGAGAAAATTCTCCTACTAAACCATCCTCAGATAACAAAATAACAAGGTACCTTGTGCTTCAAACTTCCCAAGGAGGCATACAAACCTAAAATATGATCATCACGGGCTTTCTATGCTATTACTGCAGATACTATTGAGATATACTTGAAAGTTAATGTTCCTCGCTGAATTCCGAATTTAAACTTCTCCTTTTTGGTTGGAAAAAGGCTTCTTTCATGGGTAGTGAGACCCCACAAAAAAAAAAGACTAGTAAACATCTTCTTTGGAAGAGGTATTATCAAGATCTATAATTGCCGAACGATATCATAAGCTTATGCTTCCTAAAAGTTTAGACATTCCTGATGATACCGTGAATAAGTCAGCCAAGTGTTGAACCAAAATCTTCTTATATCAGAAGCAACTTTCTGAAAACAGTTCCAGAATGGTACTTATTTTGAAGTAGATAAACCAAGATATTTAAAATGATTTGTGCAGAGCACATAAACCATAGTCAGACCAACACAAATAAAATGCAAGTAAATAATAATCAGTTCAGAAGTACCTGTAGAATTCCTTGATAGCAGCCATAGACATTTCCTGCAGACGTTCTTCTGGCCAAATCCTATCAGGAGCCACATTTTGGGTGGAAGTCGCCCCTCCACTTCTTACAAGTGGAGAAGGAGGCCGAGATGTGTCAAATCCACGCTCCTTGTTCCCATAAGTCACGTTCCTTTCTGGTGCACTTGATTGATCATGTTGACTAGATAATCGCTCAGGCATGTATTTGGGCGCAAGCTCCTCTCTTAAACCATAAAGGGGGCGCTCTGACAAAGAACCATAGCCACTTTGGGCATGTACCATCCTTCGAGAGTCTCCAAAACTTGACATATTATCAATGCTTGGTCCAGCAGGTTGGCCCCTGGATGACATACCCTTTGCAAGACCACCTTGGGGTCCAAGTGTGATCGGATCATCACCAAGAGGCCTCTGGGTCAGGGGAAGTGATAATGTCCTATTCTCGAAAGAATGCCTCTCATCCACCCGTACGTCCTGCATGCCATAGCCACGGACCTGTGGAGACATAGGACGGAAACCCCCCATCTGGGAGCCCGGAGAAGACAACATACCCCCTCCTCTGGAAGCAAAATCCATAGGTTGACCCCTTCTACTAGAACCTCCCAGACTAGGAGTACGAGCAAGCCTAGTAGCTTGTGCATGTCGTTCTTGGGCAGCATCCCTATGCACTTCCTCAATCTTCTTAGGCCCTTCAACTTTTCTCCTTTGCTGCCATTTGTTCTTTCTTAGATCAATTGAATCCTTCAACATGAACCTCACCCTAGAAGAAAGTTTCATGTTATTTGACAACTTCTCCAACATATCAAAGTATGCATCCATATGTTCCTTTGCTTTGGCATGATCTATCATCTCCCCAATTGTACTCATCAACTTACACAAAGCTTCAACATTCTCCTCGTCGGGATTTTGATAGTCACCTAACAACTTCTTGATGCACTCGTGCATAATTCTCTCTGTCAACATTTTCTTCTTATAAAGTTCACCGATCAGTCTTATATTGCCCAACATTCGTCTCCGTGCTTTCACTCTTTTCTCCTCCCTCTCCTCTGCTGACAGTTTTACCTCACCTTCCTCGTTAGTTACATTGGCTTCTAGTTCTTCTCTTTCCCCTCTCTCAAACTCTTCCTGACATTTGTTTAGAAGTAACCTCTTAAAAGTGATTTTTTCATTGTCTACACTCAGATCAGGCAACTCGGCTGCTAGGTGTTGACAAAAATTGGCATACATCTCACAAAAAGTTGGCTCCATCAAAGCTTTGTCAAATATCTGAGAAATTACACCTTTGAGTGTGACATAATTGTCAATATTAACTTCTTTCACTTGCTGGAATAATTTGTCAAAGTTCTGGGGAGTAAGCTTATTTAAGATAGCTTTCAGCTGTCTCTGCTTGGCTTGTTCCTCATCTGTTACTTTACCTACTTCATACTTTACTTCAGCTTTGTGCATATTCTGTGCAGGTGTGTGAGGAGATGGCATTAAACCCTTTTGGAAAGCAGTTCCACGCTGCCACCTGTCAGCATCAACTCCATTTCTCAGGCCTCCTCCCTGAGGTGGACCCATAGATTGCATTGGTCCAGATAGAATACCCCCAGTGGCGAACTGACCCATGGCATACTGACCCACAGCATACTGACCCATGGCATATTGAATGGGCATTGCACCTCGCGGGTGCCGCAGAACACCAGAATTGCCTCCTGGGCCAGGTCGGAACCCCACACCATTTCCCCCAAAGCCAATGTCTGGCTGAAAATCTCGACCAGGCATAGGAGGCCCAGGCATCTTATTCCACTTGTCTCCATCCCCAACGCCACTTCCGCGACGTTCACGATGCCCGCTGGACGGCCTATCAGTACCTCTTCCTGGACTAGGGAATGGCTCACGCATAGCACTGGCATTGAAGTTAATTAGAATATCCGCAACATCAGGAGCAACATTAAAACCCTCAGGAATATCAATGCATTGCTCTGCAAATTTAAGCAAGAAGTCTCTTGAATATTTCTTGGTAGTCACACCATCACCATCTTCACCATCAACCTTTCTATGTTCAGGAGCAATTTCTAGTTTAGGAGTAGATACATCTGCAGCATCCTCCCAATCATCTGGCTCTGCTTTAACCTCACCAACCTTCTTAGTTGATCTAAGATCTTCCTGATGCACATTGGCAGATGGAGGCGTAGAGTCATCTTTAGAAGTGAAATCAATGGTTTCGATTGATTGACTAAGTTCATCCTTCTTATCTGGACCTTTGTACGCCATATAAAGATCAGAAGTCGCACCAGCAGCATCTGCCTTCTTATATAAGTCTTTTTTCTTCTTTTTACCCCTGGCCATAGTGACCTTAGGCACATTGGAATCCACCAAAGATTTCTCCTTGACACCAGATGACGACTTGGAAACTAAACCGGCGTTACTAGTTTCAGTATTTTCATCTTCACTCTTTGAAGTGGCCTCATCAGAACTCTTCAACACATCAGAGGCGAACTCCTGACTTGCATCAACCGACTTTGTAACAGGAGCTTCTTCGGGGTCCGCAATATCTGATTCCTGATCATCTTGTGCCGATAGACCAATTGCTGATGTGCAAGCCTCGGTATTAGTAGAATCCTGGTTAGAAGTGGATGATGTAAAGCTATCAGCCATGCTATCAACTCCAGTTGAACAAGCTACAGATTCATTCATGTGTTCCACTCCAATTTCTGGTCGACCATTCTCAATATGGGCATATGCTGCTCTCTTTGGAGAACCCCCTTCAGTTAGGCCAGACACCTCAGGAGATTCTACCGGAAGAGATTCTGAAGGTGGCTTCGAGCTATTATTCTCATCCTGCTTGCCAGCCTCAGACAATGCTACTTCATTTCTATCCCCAGTTTTAAGTACTGGTTTGCCCGCATCCTGATTTCTGGAATCCAAAGGTTCAGACAAATCTTCCTTCCCACAATTTCCAGTAATATGACTTCTCAATTCAGCGGACTCTGACAGAGATAGACTTTCCCTAGTGTTCACAGCAGTGCTCACTGAGACAGCAGTATTGACCTCAACGAGTGTGGTTAGTGGATACTGGGGAGTCTGACTTGAAACTGAGGTAGATTTCCCAAGAGCCTGCAAAGAACTTCCAGTCATAAGTAGGACCGAGATAGTATAGTGATGTGGCAAGCATGCAAATAAATACCTTATCTTGAACAGTCAATTGTCCCCTAGTTACTTGTTTTTTCTTTTGATCTTCAGTGGAGTCTGGGCCACCAAGTGTTTCACTAGCTGCATCTACACTACTATCCCTAATTAGAGATGTTGAAGACTCAATGGGAGCTTGAGAGGTCAATGACAATATGCCAGCTGCTGAGCTCTTCCCTGAGATAGAATCAGCCCCTTCAGTAGATTGTATATTTTCTACAGGCCTTGAAGAAGATTTTGAGCCATCGCCAGTCATTGACTGAGTGGTGGAGCTTTGATGTGAAGTGCTTGTGTCTTTCTGAGAGTGAGCTGAATCTCCTCCACATGGCTTTGAGAGCCTCACTGGATCTTTTCCAAAAGAAGAACTAACAGATGGTAACTGCTCTTTTCCTGAATGTATTCCTCCAGCAGCCGGTTTCACTGTCACCTAAAGTTGATTAGCATGAACAAGATACATTATGTTGTGAGCATGCACGAAAAATTTAATTGCAAGTAAATAAAACTCTTAGGTACTGATTTCAGTGATAAGCATAAAGAGAATTGAGATAGAAAATTCCATGCAGGATTTGGCCTCGACTAACCTGATTAAAAGGCCTTGGTGGCTGAGAACTCTGAGTGTTACTGAGAGGAATAGAACTTGGAGCTTGAAAGTAAACAGAATTGGAATTATAAGAGTTGGGATAATAGTTAGGATGACTGGGAGAATATGATGCAATAGGCTGTGATTGAGGTGGCATATTAGGGTGTGACCTCTCTTCAAGCCTCAATTCTTCATGAGTTTCCGGGTGAGTTATCTTCACACTTTTACGTTGACCTAGGAACTTCCCAGCCTGCTGCGGAGAAAACTGTGATGGCATATTCATTCCCATGTTCCCCAATTGCTGAGGCAGCTGAGGCCCAATTCCTGATGAAAAATTCAAGCCCTGCCCCTGATGCATCATCCCTTGAGACTGCATTGGGTGGGGTTGAAGATTTGAGACAAACATTGGCTGCTGCATAGGTGGATTGACAATTGGCAGATGCATCGGCATTGGTAATGATGTAGCAGACATGGAATGAGATGGAATTTGTGGTCCAGGACCACCAAATTGAACAGGAACTTGAGGTGGCTGGTGGAATGGAATTTGCATGTGCATTCCAGGCATGGGATGTGTAGAAGGCTTTTGTGTTTGAGTAACAGGAGGTGGAGCTAAAATGTGTACATCTCTTTTGGGCTTGTTAGCCACCCCATAAGCCTCACTATGATTGGATTGGTTGAGGGGTCCTGCATCCTTTCTTGGCATAGGCTGCTTGGAAGTGGATGGATTTGGCAACGAAGGAATAGCTCTTGAAGTGTCACCACGAGCCTGCAAAATAAATTAATGAATCAGAGCCATAAGCTACTCTGTGGCCCAGGACTAGATTGCTCCACGGGCAAGAATAACATCATATTGTTCCAACAAATACGAAGAAGCTAAATTACAAGCTCGGTTATTCAGATCGGGTATCAGAAAATTCATAATCAGACAAAAAGGAAGAAGATGATGAAAAAACCTGGGCTCTCTTCTGCTCGTCCAGATTTGGTGGAGCTGAGCTTGTTCGCGCAGGTATCTGTACACATTGTAAAAGCAAATACCTTCAATTATTAGCACGAAAGTTTTCAAATTAACCACACACAAGAGAACACCACTCATGGTGGAGTCTAGAAATACCTGCAGAACATTCATGACACCGGGACTTATGGATCCAAATTGAAGTGGAAATGACTTAGATGCATCTCCTGAATCTAGAAAATCAGAAAGTAATATCATTCAATAGTAGGAACTACAATTATATACATAAGAAGTGTCAATATTCCTACACAAACAAGTTGTCAACCCTTCCCCACCCCCACCCGAAAAAAGAGTACAAGTAGATGTATAAAGACTGAGAAGATACTCTTTGCAGGAGTGACAGGTGCAGACGACTCAGAGATTGGAGGGACGACGTTAGAAGTTGGAGCTCGTGGCACTGCTCGAGTAACCTTTTGAGTCAAAGCATCAGTTGGCTTAACAGTAGCACTGGGAAGAGGTGTGTGCGCAATAGCAACAGAAACATCTGATGCTCCTGCAACAAGATAAAGTGAACAATACTTGAGTAGAAGTAAAAACAAAAGTACCACTAATACTCTATATTGCACCACATTATACAAAATTATCACAAACGGTAAGCTTTAAACCTATAGAGCCCATCTCAGCATTCAGAATAAACTAGTAAAACTAGTACTTCGCAAGCTTCATATGCATGCAAAAAGATTATTATGGTCAATTGACATACCATGCGATGGTTGTTGCTGATGAGCACCATTCAGATGAGAATCAGAGCCAGCACCAACGCCACTTACCCTAGGTTGCCCTCCTTGAGCATTATAATACTTCTTGTTGAAACTAGCAGAGATAAACAACAATGGATATCCAAGAATCACCAGTAAGTAAAGAAAAACCCTAATTTATTTTTACAAAACGATCAATTTCAGAAAATAACCCAGAAACAAGCAAAAACTCACCTTCTATTAGAAGTCAAAGATGGATTGGAGGTTGAAGAAACAGGAGGAGGGGCGGCGCCTCCGCCACCGCCACCACTTCCTCGGCCGCCGCGGTGCTGATTAAAGCTACCGGATCGGGCGGTTCTCCTGTACTGAGACGACTCGCGAGTGTCAGCCCTTGATTGATTGTGGGACATAAATTCAAACCCTAGAAAACAGCTTTGCTGTGTGTTTTTCAATCTCTATCCTACAATACAACAGATCCACCAATCAATCAATTAAGAGAAGTAGATAAAAATCAGAACTTTCATCATAAATCAACAATAAGAAACCCCAATAACCAAAATCAAAAGAAACCCACTCCAATACAAACCCCAATAAACAACCCCAAACCCGATTCTCGTGTTTCTAACCCGACCCACCCACCCACCCAACAAACCCTAGAAACAGTAATACTCACAGTGTCTTACCTGACAACAAAGAAAAGTATCCAAACTAGGGTTTCAATGACAGTGACGATTGGTGCAAACCATTAACACAGTGCAAACGAAAAGTGAGGAAGAGGAAGAGAAGAAGAAGAATGAGAGGAAAAGGGGAAAAAGGGTATGTGTGTTGTTGGTAAGGGAAAAATGTTAGTATGTTTTATTAGAGAGAGAAAAAATCATTTATGAGTAAATATTAAGAAAAACTATCTAAACCCAAAAAGGTATATATATTTATACAAAACTTCTTTTTGGGTAACAAAATTGAGAAAAAAAAATATTTCAATCGATTTAATTTCTTTTCATAAAATAGGCTCTCTATCTTCAAAATACGTATAAGAATACAGACGATATCATATTAAGTAATTGATTTAAATTTTTCCGAGATAGGCCTTCTACCTTCAAAGATAACGGATAAGACTGAATATAATATTATACATATTAGGAAATTGATTTAAAAATTTTCAGAAATAATCTCTCTAACTTTAAAAATATGGATAAGAATGACTATTACATTAAGTAAGTGATTTAATTTTTTTCGTAAATTATCTATCTATCCTCCAAAATACGCATAAGAATGAGTATAATATTTAGATTGATGAGTACAATACTATATAAAGCATTTGACTTAAGTTTTTTCGAAAATAGTCTCTCTATCTTCAATCATACGAATAAGTATGAACACAATGTCATATTAAGCAATTGATTTAAACTTTTTCAAAATAATATATCTACCTTCAAAAATAATGAATAAATAAGAACAAGTATAGTATTATATATATTAAGCAATTGATTTAAAAAAATCCGTAAACTTTCTACCTTCAGAGATACACATAAGAATGATATAAAAATTAAAATGAGAAAAAAAATATAATATATAAACAGATACTCGATTAAACGTAACTGTCAAGTAAGAACTCCAATTTCATGAGTATATATTAGTACACGCATCGGATTGATCTCAACTAGCAACCAAACACTATATTTTGTATCTGTAGTATCTCTAAATACTTGATAATGATATGGCACATATTTTTAGTGGTATCTAAGTAATCATTTTGTAAGTTAGAGTATTTAATTGACAAGATATAGACAAGTTATGATGCCTAAATGTACGTAATCAAAGTTAGAGTATTTGATTATCAATTGATGTCAAGTTTAAGTGTATAGATTTATATATTATGCCAAAAAAATGTTGAGAAGTAAAAATTAGAAAATTTTCTTCTCTTATTTGATTCAATAAGCAACGATGAAATTAGGAAAATGTTTATTACGGTAGAAAAATAATTTTTCACACATGATTTGTATTAAGTAGCTAAAATTTTCCTTTAAGAACATTTAATCTATTTTCATAATGTAAAGGTAAGATTGTGTACACACTACCTTCTCAATATATTATAAAATAATATTAAATATGTTATTATTTATTTATTAGATAAATTTATTTTAACTCGACTCTTAAAAAATGTGACACACATTATAAAAAATGTGATATATATTACCGATTTTAATATTTTGTCTAATGTATTATTTATTTTTCAAAAATAGATTGAGAAAGAAAAATAAAAGGAAAAGTGTAGAACAATAAAAACATTAAGAAAATTCTTTTGTTTGGTTTAATAAAATAAGCAACGATAAAAATGAAAAAAAAAAAAGTACTTATTATATTAGAAGAAAAAGATTTACCCATCTCCGATATTTAATTAAGTAAGTGATTTATTTATCTATTTTAAGTACCTTAGTCTAAACTCAACTAGCAATTGAACACTCTATTATCGTGTCCCTATACGATATAATTTTTTTGGAGATTTCTAGACAATTATTTTATAAGTTAGAGTGTTCAACTAAAATAATGAAAATAAATTACAATGTATATACAAAATTATATTATTTAATTATCAATTAAGAACAAATTTATATATATTGTGCCAAAAAAATAAATAAACATAGAGAAGTAAAAATTAGGAAATTTCCTTCACTTATTTGATTTATTAAGGAATTCTGAAATTAGAAAAATACTTATAATAGTTGTGCAAGTATTTATCGGCACTTGATTTATATTAAATAGGTATAGAAAAAATTCGAAAATAGTATATCCATTTTCATAAAATAAAAAATCTCACTAATAACTTTATATTAATATGTTATTATTTAATTTTAAGATAAATTTTTGTCAACATGAATTGTAAAAAAAAATGTGACACACGTTGTGAAAAATTGTGAAAAATGTGATACGCAGTATAAAAAATGTGACATACGTTACTTACCACTAATAATGATTTGTATGATGAATTATTTATTTAATATATAGATTGAGAAAAAAACAAGAAGTAGAAGAGAAAAAATTACAAAAAGAACTCTTCTTAAGCAATGATGAAATTGAAGAAATACTTATTACAGTAGAGGAAAAGTATTTACTCACTCTAGATATTTAATTAAGTAAATAATTTATTTATTTTTGGGAAAATGCACAAATACCCCCTCAACCTATGTCCGAACTCCCAGAGACACACTTATACTATACTAAGGTCTTATTACCCCCTGAACTTATTTTATAAGTAATTTTCTACCCCTTTTTAGCCTACGTGGCACTATTTGAAAAAAAAAAGTCAATCATCGTTGGGCCCACAAGATAGTGCCACGTAGGCTAAAAAGGGGTAAAAAATTATTAATAAAATAATTTCAGGGGATAATAGGACCTTAGTATAGTATTAAGTGTGTCTCTGATATTTCGGACATAGGTTGAGGGGGTACTTGGACATTATCCCTTTATTTTTTTAAATTAGTTTTTTCTATCTTTAAGGTAAGGGCCAAGATTGACTAGACAATACTCTCCTAATGTCCTATACATAAAATTATATTTGATATTTTAGTATTAGTTATTTGTTGGGAATTTTTTTTGTAACATGCATTCCCATTAATAATAGTTTATCTAATACACTATTTATTTTAAAATTAGAAAAAAAAAAGTGTAACAAATAATTAGATACGTAATTGCTTGCAAATCGTGAGCAAGTACTCCAACTTTAAATATTTATACATATTTAATTAATATTAACTCGCTAAAATTTCTTCTTGTATTTTCATAAGTTAGGGATAAAAGAGTGTATATATCTCCCCCTTATTAATATTACATTTATAAAATCATATTCAATATATTATTATTTGTTTGTCAAATGAATATTCTTTCGATACGAATTATAAAAGAAAATGGTATACATTATGAAAAAAATATAACATATGTTGTGAAAAATCTGACAAGCATCATAAAAAATGTGACATATATTACCATTATAGACGCTATTAATATTTGTCTTAGGGGTGGGCAAAAATATCAAAAAATCGAACCAAATCAAAAAAATTCAGTTTTTCGGTGTCGATTCTTCGATTTTTCAGTTCGATGTCAATTTTGTTTTGGAACATTGGTTCTTTGGTTCGGAGTTCAGTGCAAGGGTCCCGAAACTTCAGTGCACCGAAGAACCGAAGTTTTATTTAATAAATTTAAAAATATTTAATTTATATTACCTATATTATATATTTTTGAATTTCACTCAAAATATTTTCATTTTTAAAATAAAATAATGAATTGACAATACACTACAGTCAACACATAACTAATTTTTATTAAAAATTCAAATCACTAAGACACTAACAATTAAAATACTAAAATGTAAACCCTAAGCTCCAATTTAAACTTTTGAGTTTTACCTTCATGATTTATTTCATACTTAGCACAATTAGGCAAACAAGACACATTAACACCTCTTTGAGGTTTAAGGTTAGACACCCTTTCCTTGTTGAATCTAGGAGCATTAAAGGTACCTTGTGTGGAAAATCTTTGTCGATACCTAGGATGACTACGTCCACTAAACCTAAAGTATGAATAGTTACCATCATCCGTTCTTGCCCTCTTTGTTTCTTTAGACTTTTCTTTGAGATTTTCCTCTTCAATTTGTTAGGCATAGATCATGAGACGAGAAATATACATGTCATGGACAAGCATCATCGTACGAACATTCTTTCACTATCAAGTCGGACACACATTCGAAATGAACTTGCTCACTATTGCCCTAGAGTCGGCAACTATAGAAGGAACATTTTTAGACAATTGAGTGAACTTCAAAGCATATTTTTCACACTCATGCTTCCATGTCGGAGATTAATAAACTCGATTACTTTCGCCTCTCTCATCTCAAGAGAAAAAAAAACTATTATGAAAAGCGGAGTTAAACCTTTCCCATTCTAGGGGACTCGTATCTACCGATCTTGCTTCATTTTATTTATTGAGACAAATTTGAGCAACCCCTTTTAGTTGGTAAGCAGTCAGTTGTGCCTTCTCCACCAAAGTCACCCCCATGATAGTCAACACTTTACAGACCTCGTCAATAAATTCTTAAGGATCTTCCTCAACCTGACCATAGAATTTCGGAGGATTCATTCTTGTGAAGTCCATGACTCTTGATGGCATCGTACACACATTTAGGTTCACGGGCTTCACAACCTCCCTATTGGCTTGAGCCAACACTACAAAAGGTCTTCATAAACTTTAATTGGTCACTTGGTCGGTCAAAGGGTCCACCGAAACTTGAGGAGATCAAAGATGATCTAATTGGTCAATCTCTTCTCCATCAATCCTTCTAGCAAAAGCTCTTCTAGTAGTCATATCATGTAGACCGTCGAGTAAGGATTAGAAGAACGACTTTGTAGAGTTAAACTTTATCGCATGACTTAGGAAAATGAAGAAGTGATAACTTCTCATTCATAAATATGGCGCACTTCACACTTATGAACAAGATTCTACTAGACGTGGTTTTGAGACATTCTAGAACCATTCTAAATCTTGTGCTCTGATTAGCAAGTTTGTCACGAATTGAGGTATACCCTAGACATAACATGGCATAGAAGACCTCGAAAGGCCTCATATAATACATTTAACTTTCATAACATAAGATAAAGAAATAAGCGGAAATTTAAAACACTTTTCAACAACATCAGAGTTTTCATATAAAAAATGAAAGTATATTACACTTTATGTCAAAACCATCTAAAACATGAATATCTTGGGACACAACCCAAAACATAAAATGAAAAAGCATAAAAGAAATGATGTCTATATCCTCGAATAATATGAGGAATCGTCAATCTTCAAGTCGTGCTTTTACTAAGAACCTAGACACAAGTATGAGAGTCGAGGTTGTCGGACCCTACAGTTGGATAAAAATGTAGGCAAAAGTATGCGTCAGTACAAACATATACTAAATATGATGGCTTACATATACATAAAAGGTAAGGAACACAGGTCACAAGCATAACCAATAAGCGTAATAAAACATGTCAACATAAAGGAATACTTCTTGAAGTAACCTCAATTCAACCTTACTCATCTTCAAGGCAACTCAAGCAACAATCTAAGCTCATTAGTCATCATAACATAGTATAACTTATCTTTTGTAGACATGGAAAATCATCTCTTGCCTTACGATAAAAGAAACATGGGTAATCGCCTCCGGTCCTTCTTAATATATGAATCATGGGTACTCATCTCTAGTCCACCATCACGTACATGTGTATTCGCCTCTTGTCATTCTATATGGATCATGGGTACTCACCTCCTTTCCAAATCATATCTTAAGAATGTGAAACTCACATCTTGTTCAAATTAAAGAAATATGGGTAATCGTCTCTTTATTCTATTCTAGCAATACGGTAATCACCTCACATCTGTCTAATTTAGAGGCCATGAGTAATCGCCTCTAGACTCATTAATTTATTAGTCTTTAGTATTTAGATTCATTTTAGGTGAGCAATTCTTTCAACCTAGAATCATTCAATGTGAGAAAACCCTTCACATTCAAACATAAGGAATTCATGCAGGAACTATCTCTTCCACAACAATTACATCAATAATCAACAATTGAAATATAAACTTTACTCTTAGGATTTGTTTGGTAGGAGGTATTAATCAAAATCCATGGATTAAAAATTTAGTCCAATAAAAACGTTGTTTGGTTACCTATTTAACCTAATACATGGATTAGTTATACCTCATACAAGGTGTTATTTTATCCTTAGAAAATAAAGGAATAACTAATCCAAGGTTTGACAATCTTTGGATAAGACCCTAAATGACTAAATTATCCCCAAAAAAATTTCCTAATTCTTTTTTTTATAATTTAATATTCCTTTTTATTTATATGAAAATATTTATAAATATTCTTTTAACTTCTCCAAATTCGTTCCATATAATTTGATGATTTTCAAACTAATATTTTTTACCATGTTTGATTTGTTATACTGAGTTGATTTTTTTGAATTTTTTAAAATGTAGTTCGTCGATTGACCACTTGAACTATTTTTATTTTTTTAAAAAAAAAATAAGTTTCGCTTATTTGAACAATTTAAGTAGTGCTAAATCTATGTCAAGTTTAAGGTATATTTGACCAACAAAAAATTAGAAATATACCGTGCTATCAAGGACCTCTATAGTAGCATATCAAACCTCAAAATTAATAATATTTTTTTAATATATTTTTTTAGTGTTTAACTTGAATAGTTAAATAAAATATAAAATCTCATAATAATTTAAGGGTATAATAGAAAAGAATCTTTTTCTAGAGTTTTAAACTAGACATAAGACTAGGTGAAACAAAATCAACTAAATGCTTGATTAAACTAATCTATGCATGCATTACTAATTCATGTGTTAGTAATCCTTGCATTATGGATCTTTGTACCAAACGAACCCTTAAAACACTATATATCATAATCATTCTATATACTTCACTATCAAGTAATTCAATATCGTAATCATCTCATAAACTTCAATCTCAAAGCAATTCTAATTATGATACATCTAAACCCACAAATTCTCCTTTCATGTCATAAAATTCAATCACATCAATTTTATCTTTCTAGACATGGGTTAGGTATGGATACATGTAATTTCATCTCAAAAACATGCAATCCTATCAATACAATCATAACCCAATCATTTGGATCAATATTCGTCACAACATTATCTGTGGAAAAACATATTTCATGGATGAAAAGTCACCATACCTTGATTATAGAGTCCACAAATGCTTAAAGAATGGAGACTTGACCTTGATCCTAACTTGAACTTCTTTTTCTTCAAGTTTTAGAGAGAGAAATATTTGAGAGGAAGACTTTTGTTTTCTTTTATATCTTGAGAGAATCGGTCTTAAAGTTGAAAAAATTAAGAGTAGAATATTTATATAGGTCTTTATATAAAGGGTAAAACTGAGTAGTATAGAATTGAAAAAATCTGAAAAGATTCTTAAGACCCTAACTTAAAAAGTGAAGACTCTGAAGCTAGAGTTCACCAAAGGCCACTACGTGACTTGCCAAGTAAACCTTTAGACTAATATTTTTTAAGCATGCGTGTAACAATTATGACACACATTACCATTAGTAATAGTTCGTCTAGTACGTTATTTATTTAAAAATTTGAATAAAAAAAGAAGTGAAGACGTGGGGAAGTTTTTTTTTAAAAAGGGAAAAGGGTAAAAAATATACCCCTCTATTTTAGTTTATTAGTTGACTATACCCCTACTGTTGAAGCAAAGTTATTTATACCCTCGCCGTTACTAATTTTACCATTTATATCCTTAATTGACGGAAATTCTCAAATCAAACAAAATTAATCCAATTTTTTAAAATGATCAATTTTCCATTTTAAACCCATGCCCCACCTATCTATCTATCTTTAACCAAAATAATTTAAGATAGATAGATGAGTTGAGCATGATTTTAACTGGAAAATGAGTCATGGGGATTTTCGTCAATTGAGGAGTATAAATGGTGAAACTAGTAACGACGAATTTTGACCCTTTTCCAAAAAAAAAAAATAACTTTTTCTTCTCTTATTCATTATATTAAGCAATGGCGAAACTGGAAAATAATTAATATGGTAGAGAAAAATATTTACTCGTAATATTTTATATTTAGTACAACTAATTTTTTTCATAAATAACTTATCTATCTTTATATGATAGGAATGAGACTCTATACATATCAACTTCTCAATACAATTATAAAATTCCACTAAATATATTGTTATTTATTTGTTAATTGAATTTTCTTTTCACGTACATCGCGAGAAATCGTGATATGTCAAACAACTAAAAGTAATTTGTCTAATGCATATTTTATTTTTATAATATAATAATGATAAAAAACAAGAGGAAATTTAGTAAATATTATTTCTCTTATTTGGTTTTGTTGAGTTATGTTGAACTTGAGGAAATGCCAAATATGGTAGAGAAAAATAATTACCTTGAATTTATGTCAGGTGGCTAAATTTTTTTCCCGAAAATTATCTCTTTATCTTTATAGGATAAATATAAGATTGTATGTACACCATTTTTTCAATACCTCATTTATAAAATTGCATCAAATAATGAATTGTAAGTTGTTATTTTTTTAGATACGCGTTCTAAAAACCAATTTGCATAATATGTTATTTAAAAATCAAAATGAAAAACATTAAAAAAAGTAAAAATTATAAAATTACTTCTCTTATTTGATTTATTAAGCAATAATGAAAGTAGAAAAGGGTTGATATACTTTAACTTATATTTTCAAAATTTTAATAGGCGTTTGAACATGAGATATGAAATCATGAGATAGAAATTTATATCTTCAAAAGTCATGATTTTAAAATTTCAAATTATGATTTAAGATTTTTCAAACACAAAAATTGACCCACAAGTAGTTCTTATTTTACGAAAAATAAAACTTCACATTTATATTTATCTCAAATCATTTGTCCTAACAAAACTTCAACTTCATATCATAATTTCATCTCGCATGACCAAATAAACCTCAACGTTTATCTAAATTGACCTAAAGGAGGATCTTAATGGTGCTATACGGCCCAAATGATCGATAAAACGAATCCAACACACGAAATCATCTCAAAATTTCTTCACAACTCAAAAAAAATTACAAATCACATACGTAATTTTTGTAGCAAAATCTCAAGAGTAAAGTGTCAGTTACTTTCAAATGCTTTTTATATCCTAAATTTCTTTTATCCGTTTTTATAATTTTTGTAAGTGAAATTTCAATTTGGTTTAGACTTTTTAGCATTACATGGTAGAGAAAATAACATCAACCAACAAACCTTATTGTATTTAGATGACTTTTTTATTCTTAATTTGATGTCTCAAGTTCGAGACTTTCTGAGTATAGAATCGTCTTTGTTATAAAGCAATTTACCCTCTAATGTAGAATTTTTTGATGTGAATTTAAATTTAATCGAACTTTAATATGAATATCGAATATCAGATGAGAATAATAAAAAAATATAATAACAGAAGAAGTGGTCCTTAAATTTATGTTTGGGGTGGATTTAAACTAATTCTTAAATTATTTTTTGTGAGTAGTTTTTGTCTTTTAAATTTGCCAAATACCAACATTTTTCGTCTCTCATAACTATGGGTAAATCTATTTTTCTTTTCTTTTCTTTTTTTAAAAAAAAGAAAATTCCTTTAAATCTACAGGTGAAGTTAGTTAGGAAAAATGATAGACATTAAAAAGGTCTTTTTTTTTACAAACTTAAAAAAGCAAAATTGTTCAAAATTAAACGTAAGACACTACTTTGAAAATGTTTCGAAGGAACCATTTTTGTCATTTTTCTCATACACGAAACATTTTTATATTTTCATTTTGTATTTGTTATATATTGGAGTCCGACTAAATCTAAATTTGCATTGTAAAGTCTCACTTTGAAGAAACATTTTTAATTTTTCACTTTGCTATTTGTGAAAATTGTTAGTGTCTCTAGATCGGACAAAAGCGAAAGAACTCTCTAACGATTCTAATGGAAACTGGACGTTGAGCCTACTCTGACCTCACGAAGTAAACCCTTGTGGTTGCTAGTTATTATGTCAAACCGAACATGAAATATATTTAATTTCAATTTTTATCTCGAGATTATTATTCTTATCTCACGTATCAAATAAGTAAATAAATAAATAAAAAATGTATATACAATTATTAATTACTTTCCTTTCAACCATACCAAACAATAAACGTAAATCAAACAGTTATTCACCAAAGGAAATAATTAAACTACTAATGAATTTTATATATTAATTATTGCATTTTATTCTACAATAGATAGAGCCATTGCGTGATCTGTAAATGGGAAGGAAAATCTACTTGTTTGGTTGTGAGAATTATTTATTTATTTTATTTAAAATTAAGTGTTTTTTTTAATCTAAACTTTGAGTTATTGGATTTCAAATTTAGAAAAACTAGTGCTCCAAACATGAGAACAATGTTCTATACTCTCCTTTGCAAAAAAATAAAATAAATATTATTAAGTGTAACTTCATCTTTAATTTCAATTTTATAATTTTTTTAAAAAGAGAACAATATTTGAAATATATGGCCAAAAAGCCTACTTTGTTTGTAAAGAAAACTAATATTCTATTCTTCACTTTTTGTAGTTTGTTAACAAACCAATGAAAAAGAAAACAAAAAGTTTTCCACTAGAACTCTATTAAATTCTTCCTACACTAATAAAGCTTGTGTGTTTACCAAATAAACAATTTTCTTATTTAATTTTTGTGTTTGATAATTAAATTTAAAATATATGATCAAAAGGACATTTATATAAGGTGGAGGTGAGTGAGAAGAGGTGGAAAAGACACCATCAACGTAAAATGTCACTTGTGAAATTTATTTTTTCTACTCCAATTTATTCGTACCAACGGAATACACAAAAATTAAAAAATATATTATAAAGAATATATTCCTCCATAGCTACACACCCTTAACCATACTAGTTTTTAGTTATTTAAACAGAATGGTGCTATTTAGTGCTTATAGCTTTACTTTATATAGGTCCAGAAAAGGAATAAAATGCTAGTATTATATGAAGAAAAAAAAAGATTTTTATATAAATAATTGGTACATTTTGTTGAAATCAAGTTATTCAAACCATGAATAATTTATAAATATCAACCAATGTGTCATTTGATTCACATAACTCTCAAATCTCACTTTCTACTTTCTGTATTTTGCAAAAACAACTTGAAGCAAATATTTTCTGAAAAAGATACAAAACTGAGGTAGCAAATTCACATCCATTAAAAAATGCCTATATAAAACACTCAAATTTATTTTATACTAAAAGGCAAAAGAGGAAAGGTAAAGCATCAAACTTCTCAAGTAAAGAACCAAAGTACAAGGAGCTGCATCTCTCAGCTTATTTTTTGAACAAATTCAGTAAATCTGTAGATATTGCAACAGTTTAAGGTCAGCTATATTGACAATAATTTCATTATAAAGCTCAGTTATATTGACAATAATTTCATTATAAAACTTTCTATCAGAAAGCAAAGCTATTCGCGTTCTCATGCATAAAGCAGCATATTATAGGACCAGATGAAATTTCTATCTTTACAAAAAAATCCAAATCCAAACACACCAAAAGCAGGACGAGGGCAGAAGGAGTATCACAATGAAAATGGCTTCGCATACACATCGAATGGCTGGCAAGCTGTTAACTGGGGCTCCTGAAAAGTGCAGGGCAAATGTCAAGGACTACACTTACATTCTGTAACTCAAGGAAAATTATGGTAGAATAATGAGTGCCTGTACGAGTAAGTTTGATAATGGTCATAATTTCAAGTGGAGAAAAAGCTGATAAACACAAAACAAGTTAAGTCTTTCAGAGCATAGCTAGTGCATTTATGCTCTTCCTAACCATGAGCTGCAAATGGAGTTGATGCTTCGATCAATGCCAAAAAGAATTTTAAAACGTGGGTGAAATACACAAGCGTACTGCAATAAACTCCCAAAATCACCCAAAAGGAAGAACAAGATTGGATCAAGCCTGAGATCACTTAAGTAATTGCGAAGCTCCAAAAATTGAAGTTTGAAAGCCTCAAGTGAGCCAAGATTTTTTTTTCAATTCAAAATAGATTTGAATTATTCAAATATATGATATTGTTGACATTCTACTTAATGGTAAAATGAAATCACTAGATAACTAGAACTTTAGAAATAAAAGTGTGTGCAAAGCCAATTTTTTTAATTCAAAATGTATGAAATTGTTTTCAACATTTCACATAGACGATGAGAATTTTAAAAAATATTACATTAACCTTATATATCTCCTAAAACATTGCATACATGTTTATATATAAATTTTATTGTACAAATTTAAACCACTTATTAGAGACAGGATTCAGCATCTAAACACTGCTTCTTCAAGAGCATTTTTTTCTTTATCAACAGGTTGAGCTGAGATCTAGACCTTTTAAATTCTTAAATCACCTAGCAAAACATGTACAGTTCCAGGACATTGACAAGCATGCATGGCAGGATAATGGCATTGGGAGAGTGTGGCAGAAATTAAGGAGGGTGAAGCAAGCACTAAAGACTCTCAATACAACTGAATTTCAGGGAGTGGAAACTAGAATCAAGTTGTACAGATAACAGTTGCAGGATGTACAGAGCTCTATGAGCCAACCAGGCCAGCCTATAAGCTTGATTGACCCAGAAAGAGAGGCGAAACTAAACCGAGACAAATAGTTAAATGTAGAAGAAAGCATCATGAGACAGACGTTAAGGGTGCAATGGTTGAAACTGGGAGATGGGACATGGTAATACATCTTACTTCCATGCTAGTCTAAAAAATAGGCTAGCTCAGAATAGAATCACCAGCTTGACCAGTGCAAATGGAAATATAATGACAAGCAGCAGTGATAAAGAGGAGGAGATACTTGGTTTTTACAAAAAAATTATTGGGGAATTGTGCAAACCAATTACCAGCAGTAAATCACCAAGCAATGAGAGATGGGCCTAGATTGGATAGAGGGCAACAATCACATCTGATAGTGCCTGTCTCAAGAGATGAAATACTACAGGCTCTACAGGGAATAAATGACAACAAAGCACCAGGGTCTGATGGTTTTAATGCCATCTTTTTCAAGAAAGTGTGGGCAACTATAGGAGAAGAGATCACTGATGCTATCCAGGAGTTTTTTCTTATCAGGGAAGCTACTTAGTGCCACTGTGACACTAATCCCTAAAATAGACAATCCATCAAATATGTCAGAGTATAGACCTGCCTCATGTTGTACTGTGGTGTACAAAATTATTTCAAAAGTGCTCACTATATAGAATGCAGAATGTGATGGGTAGTCTAGTACATAAAGGGAAGTCTGCTTTTGAGCCAGGTAGGCTGATAAATGACAACATTATCTTGAGCACTGAACTGGTCAAGGGCTATGAGAGGAAAGGGGTATCCCCTAGATGCATGCTGAAAGATGATATGAGGAAAGCATATGATTCAGTGAAACAGGTACTGATTCAATTGAAGTTTCCAGTATGTTTGTGGACTGGATTTTCCAATGCACAAGCACAGTGTCTTACACTGTCTTGATTAATGGCTTCCCCAGCACTCCCTTTGAGGCAGAGAAGGGGCTACGACAAGAATCTCCACTATCTCCTTATCTCTTTGTTTTAGCCATGGAATATTTCACCAGACTGCTTAAACAACTGAGGAAGTCCCCAAATTTCAAGTACCATCCAAGATGTGCTAAAATGCACCTGGTCCAATTAAGCTTTGCTGATGACCTACTCTTGTTTGGTAAAGGCGAACTCACATCTGTTAGACAAGTTTATGAGCTTTTCAAAGTTTTCTCATCAGCTTCTGGGCTAAAAGCTAATATAGATACAAGCTCCATTTATTTTGGAGGAGTGTCACTTGACATGCAACAAGCTATACTACAGGAACTAGGCTTCTCACAGGGCACAATGCCTTTTAGATACTTAAGAGTCCACTTCAGTACTAAGAGAGTAACTATTGTGCAATGCCAACCATTGATTGACAAGATTATGGGAAGGATACAGAAATGGACCTCTAGGTTCCTTTCCTATGCAGGAAGGGTCCAACTTATCAGAGTGGTGTGTCATTCTCTGTGCAAGTGTTCTGGTTGCAGGTGTTTATCTTACAAAAAAAGTGATCAAATGAATTGAAGGGTTATGTAGAAGTTTCATATGGACTGGAGGTGCAGATATATCAAAGAAAGCATTGATTGCTTGGTACCAGCTATGTAAACCAAGGACTACAGGAGGCCTAAGTATCTTACGTATTCAGTAGTGGAACAAGGCAACCATCTGCAAACTCTTCTGGAACCTGAGCAAAAAGGAGGACAAGCTATGGGTACAATGGGAGCATGTGTATTATGGGAAACAAAGATCAGTGTGGAATATCATGGTGAGGAAAATACTACAAGCACATTAATACTTGGAGGCTGCGGGATGGAATGTTCTATGGAATGAAGCACAAGTAATACAAATAGTGAAGTTCCCAATTAAGCAAGTGTATCAACTGCTGAGAGGGGAATATTCAAAAGTAGATTGGAGGAAACTGGTGTGCAATACTATTGCTTGCCCAAAATGGACTTTTATCTTATTTTTAACTCTACATGGGAGCCTCCTGACAAAGGAGACCACTTGCTTGGGGAAGTGTGGATAGCACCAGGTGTAAACTGTGTGATGCCGGGAATGAGGACATCGAGCATCTATTCTTCAGCTGCCCCTACTCGGGTCAGGTCTGGCAGAAGGTTCTACAATGGCAAGATATCCAGAAGCAGGAATCGGGATAGAATGATGGGCAGAAGACCATTACAAAGGGAAATTACCAGAAGCTGAAATCTTTCGAATCACACTTGCAGCCAGTGTTTACTAGATCTGGTAGGAGAGGAACCATAGGATTCTTCAGAAGAAGAATAGAAGCTGTGGCACTCTAATTAAGAAGATTGTTTAAGAAGTCCACATCACAGGAGGAACGAAGCCGAAATTAAGCACGAAAATGCAGATGCTAGATTGGTACCCTATATAATTAACTACTGGGTTATGCGTGGTATTGGATAGACTAATTTGGGGTAAAGTATGATAGAATGCTGGAAGTACACAGTTCTGGAAGATGTCCAGACTGTTCTTTTGATTTGTAACTCTCACTTGGTAATAAAATCAGTTTATTTAGACAAAAAAAAAGGAAAAACAATACACTTCAGTGGCAAATTAACATAGTTGGTTCAAGTTACCTGACTAAATCCTCCACCCATACCACCACTACCTCCTGTCAGAAGCATGGAGATGAGAGATGTAACAGCACCGCCACCAAAGTCACCCCCTGAACTTCCACCAGCTTGTCGAATAGCATTTCTCATTGCCGTCAATATACTTCCATATGTGGCACCATGACCACGCTCAATAGCTTGAATGAAACAGAAAGTCATAGCACCAGTTGAAGTTATTTTTGAAAGAGCCTGCACATCAAAGTCATTAGTTTCCTAATAGCTTCTTAGTTTAATCTAGTATACCGAAAGAGAGATAAACTAATAGTTTCAAGTTAAATTCAGTACACAAAAAGAGGGATAACATTAATCAAACTTACAGATGTATCAGCTGAAGTTTGATCATCATCACAACCACTAAAAGAGAAAACTTCACCACCATTAGTTCCTTTCCAGACACCAGAACGGGGACGATGGTCTTCCCATACATATTGCCCGCTCCTGTATTCATGAAGGTATTAACTTGTGTACTGTATATCATGTTCTAATTTAATCGTATTTGTAGAATTTGTTGTTAAGTCAAACCATATATATTCTCGAACTGAAGAGTCACGTATGGAACATATTATATCTCAAATGTCAAAGTAACCTATTAGTGAGGCGGCTCTTACTTATCAGACCACTATCTTAAATGAAAACAAAACAAAGATACTTCTTTAATCTTTAAGATTAGGAATCTCTTAGTTGTAAAATAAATACTCATTAAACATATTTAATGAAATTCGACTTCTTGTTTATCCAACTATACCTAAATGCTTCAACCAATAGATAACAATATCTAAACAAAGAAAATATCATAAATTACTAAGGATAAGTGACATACCTGCTCATTCTACAAAGGAAGGGAAGGTCTAAAACAGTTCCGCTGTGGCAAGCATCTATAATGGCATGAAGTTTTACTCCGTAAGGAAGAGGCCTGACAATTGTTGCATTGATTTCATCATCAACAATCATACCCTGAGTTTCAAAATCTAGAGGACATAAAGTTTCATCATATCCATCCACTTCATCTCCATTGTAATTCCTTTGTCTTGAGCCATGACCAGAATAATGGAAGAGTAGCGAGTCTCCCGGTTGGCATCCCTGTACAAGCCAATACAATGCCATGCGCATGTTCTGTTTAGTCGGAGTTCTGTATGGATCGGTTTCCTCTTCTGCACATGCATTTTGACAAGAGAGTTGAAATTATGAAACACAACTCTTAAAACAAATTACCCAAAGTTGTAAATATTCAAGCATCCACACTTCTGAGATTATTGTCAATGTAAAAAGGATAAACTATGATAACTAGTTGTTTCAAACAATAGGAGAGTCTAGACATACAATCATAAGTATTCATCCTTGCAACTTTGTTAGCTACAAAGGAAAATGTGATTTTCCTTTGAAAATTGATGGTGGCAATCAAAACTCAAAAGACTGTAGAGGTTGCACAGCTGACCAAATAAAAAGAACTATTAAAAATACCCCCACCCTGAACCCCCATACACCTAGGAGACTGAAAATCATTTTTTTCTCAGTTACTCCTTTGATGACTCTTATTCCCTCATTGTTAGAGGTTGAGGCCCTAACCACACAAGCCTATCCCTTGAGCCTCTGAAACATTATTGATGATCATTCGCTTAAAAGGGGCTCTTTTGAAAGGAAATTTCCTTCTTTGACATGGTTTCGTAACCACATGTATACCGGGGAACAAAGTTGGGTATTGTTTTGCCTAAAAAAGGAAGATAAACAACTTCTGCAATCTCAATCAATGTATCCCCTTGCAACCATATAAATAAAGTTCTCCCTTTTATTACATTTTCAAAAGGTCATATCAATTAACTACATATCTCAATCCTAAGCAGTTGAGTAAGGTAAATGCCATCTCCAAAAGAACAATTCTTAAGCAACAGAATCAAGCAAATCATCCTAATTTATGCAATTCATATAATTGTCAAAACAGCTTAAAAAGCACAAAGATTCAAAAAAAAATTTTTTACCAGTAAGCATAAGAATAGACGCCTCGGGAAAATGAAACTTGTTGATCAAGAGATATTTCATACATTTAGCATCATTAAGGCATCCTTTCAGCTCATGCCTAGAATACCTATACGATACACCAACAATCACAGCTTTCTTTCTTCCATGAGCATTAGGTGGTGGGCCAGGAGGTGCGTGGTTGTAAGGGGACGGAGGTGCGTCGGCGGCAGAGGAAGACGGTGGTGGGTGCTGGTATTGATTATGTGGTGGTGGAGGAACAGCACGCGGGTCAGCCAACTGTGTTACTGCCTGACAAATCGCACAACGAATGGATCTTGCACCTGGTGGTAGCTGTAATGGGGTATGACAATTGGAACAGTTTACCAACATCATCATGGCTGATCTATGGCTTAAGAAAATTGGGAATTTTTGTTAAGAACACAAAGAAATTTTGGGTTTTAGGGTCAAGGGAGAAAAATTGAGAGAATCAAAGAAGATGAAAATGGAGGAATGATATGTTAAAATTTAGAGCATAAAAATATGTAATGTATATGCAAAAAGGTTTTGACTTTTTATTATTTGGAAGAAAGAATCTAAGAGCAAAATAAAATGACAATCGCTAACGCAATTCGGCATTTTAGTATTATATAAAAAGTTATTTTTAATTTTATTGTTCGAAGTTTCCATCAATTATACAAGTGTTTCGTCCGCGTATGCATCGATACGATAACTTATCTTTCGTTTGATTACAAATTATGAAACTGAAATTTGAAAATTTAAGTTTTTGGAGCTGTGAATTTTATGACTTGAAATTTTTATTTGATATTTAACTTGTTTTTATTTTCTTTTTGTAAGGAAAGTCTCAATTTCTTTTCCTTTATCAATTTTAAGACCAAACATATATTTAAAATACAATGTTCAAGAATTTATAACCAAATTTTAGTTTAATATATAAGGGGTGCGTTTCAATTTGATTTAACGTATTATCTATTCAATTTATCGATTTTTGGTTTTTAAATATGATAATCAATAACCAAACCTATCAGATACTTTTTTTGAGACAAAAGACAAATATTTCCAGAATTATCGTAAATGATATATCAATACCCTCGGTCATACTTTGCGGTCATTAGTGGCCCTGTCATCCAATTGCATAGCACATTTGCCCTTCACTCTAATTGAATAATAATTAGTGATGCATGGCGTAATCCAATTGATCAACCCGATTAAACCAATTAATTGATCCAAAACTTAAATACCCGCCCATCACCCGTTTAACCCACTCCATACACCCATTACTCAGACCAACTAATATATCTAAAAACCTAAATAGAAATATGATTTTTGGTTTAACAAATAAGAGAATGCTTATAAAATAATGTTTACTTTCACATATAACAAACATAAAAATTATATTTGTATGTTATAGCTATAGTTTTTGTTAGGAGTGTACAAGTCAAACTGAACGACGAACCAAATCAAACAAAAAAAGAACGATTTTGTGGCTTTGTCTGATCGGTTTCGTGTTGGAAAAAAAAAATCGACCGCTCTTGGTTTGATTTGGTATTCGAAGAACAAAAGTCAAATCGAACCCAAACCAACATAATATAAATATATAATTTTATTTTATTTATAGATAAAATATTATTTATAATCTATTATGTTGATATATTTTGAGTTAGTTTATAGTTTTCAATGTTTATATATATTATTTCAAATTTGGGTTTGTAAAACTTTGTAAATATTTTATTTTGTACTAAATCAGAAGTTACAATAATATTGTTATAGTTTTTCAAATTCAAAGTTAACAATTTACTTTGTAATTATCTCGTTTTGTATTTAATTTGATTGTAGCCTTTGATCTTCATTATATACTGAAATTGAAAAAAATGACTTTATGTGGTTTGATTTGGTTTCTAGAATTAATAATCGACATAATTGATTTAGATATTTTTAATGAAAAATCAAACCAAATCGATCCATGTACACTTAGTTTGTATCATTGTGCTCCATAGCAAATTCATGTTTGTTATGGCTATTAATCTGTATATTTCGGTATACACATACATAAAAAATATGTAATTGGGTCTATTTGTATATTTCAGTATACAAATGGATCCTTCATTTGTATATTGCAATATACAAATGGGCCCTACGTTTGTATATTTTGGTCTTTTTGTGTATTTTGATATACTAATGAGTCCTGTATTTGTATATTTTGGTCAATTTGTTATTTCAGTATATAAATGGGATGACCAAAAACATGAATGTTTGATGCAAATTACAAATAAAAGAAACTATGGCTATAACATTTACTTTGAATTAATAGTTTGTTATTTCATACAATTTTTCCTAAAATAAATAACATGACTTCTACAATAATTTGATGCAACACGATATTAATGCAATTTTTGAAATGCTCATATAATAAAAATAATAATAACTAACATAAAAAGATGTTAAACATAATTCAAAATGGGATAAAGTCTATGTTTATCCATATGCAATATGTGATTTTTTTTAAAATCTCACTGATTCTTTTATATTTTTTATTTGGTTGCCAAGAGATTTCTCATTTTCTTCCTTCTATACCAGATTTTATTTTCTCTATCTTATCAAACCTTGAAGTTTAATGGATTTCATGTTTCCTTGTTGTGTAAGTGTTATTGTGATGTCTACTATTTTTTTCTCCAGTTGATACGACTAAGTTGCTTCATTTTGTTAGTGTTATAACAATTAAATAATTGTTATAATTAAAAAGAAATGGACTAGTTTCAAATGTATATAATAAATTCATTAGTTTATAATAAATATAGGAGTAATGTTTATTTACACAGAAAATACATACAGATTATACAATATAGTTTGCCAAAAGTCATAGAAAGTATACATGGATTATAAAAATATAGCTACACAAATTATACGATATATCTTACTTATACATGAGCTACACATTAATATTACTTAACGATACATGAAGGACACACCCATTATCAACGAAGTTAGACACCTCAACGATGACTTATACCTATTGAGCACCTCTACAATTTCGAATTTGAACCATTTGAATATTTTTTTTAAAAAAAATAAGCTAAAAATAAAAAATGTATGAAATACATTCGCGATGACATGTCAATTTGAATAATTAAATATCGACATGAGTTATTTTTAATCAAAAAATTATTTAAACATTATATTACAAAGTAAAAAAAAAAAATGAAAAAACTAAAACTTAAACCAACCCCACTTCCCCTACTATCCACTAAAGCCCAAAACTCAAATTTTCCTCAATAATACCACCCCGTTCATGGCGATTTCCCTCTCCTTGTACAGTCCCAACTCCAACAAGACAAATCTTCATTTCCATCAACCTCTTTTTCAACTATAACTTTCTTCTTCTTCTCATTTTAGCAGAGAAAGATGAAGAAGAAGAAAAAGCTCGTCAGAAAATTAATGAGTTCTGATGTCATTTACGAAAAAAATAGAGTTATCTCAAATTCTTTTGTGTTTCATAATCGATTAACTTTTTTAGATGTAGAACATTCTTACATTCTGTCAAATACATCATCAATTTAAAGTAAAAACAACATATTTAGGACAAATAAAAAAACTTCAATAAAAATTTGAGCAAATCAAATAATAAATTGAAAAATCCTCCAATAAATTCAAACAACTGGACGTCAATTTAAAACCAAATTACTACATTAACAACAAAGAGACAAACTCCTAACTTAAAGCACTTGGTGCAACCAATTCTAATATAAATGACAACGGGGACAAAAAAATAACAATAGTGGAGATAAATGAACTGAAGTATCTGTAGAAAATAAGAGGAAGAAAAAGGGTGTGTAGCGTCGACGACGACAACGACAAAACTGATGGTGTGATGGATGAAGGAAGGGATGCCAAAGAAGATGAAGAAAAAATAATAATTTTTTTCCACAAAAAATTTGTTCAACTTAATATCTTTCACACACTTATAGGATGTGAGTTACAAACAATGTGCTATCTAGGCAAAAAATGTTCAAATGATTCAAATTTAAAAGGGTAAAAGTGTTCAATAAGTACAAGTACCAGTTCAGGGGTCTAAGTGTATTATACGGACAACTTTAAGGGGTAATAGATGACTTAAACCTACTTATAGTGATGTAACCTTCATTTTTTCTAAAACAATAGTTTGGAAAAAAAAATTACTTCTCGAATTTTAGGTTTTATCAAGAAAAACGCCGCACTTTCAATCTTCTTCACTGTTGCAGTTCGGAAAAAAAACATTACTTCTCGAATTTTAGGTTTCATCAAGAAAAACGCCGCACTTTCAATCTTCTTCACTGTTGCCTTTTATCTTCTTTGATCACATCGGTAAGTTCTGTTGATCGATCAAAACTTTTTTAAGATGACTTTTTTTATTATTGTTTGAATTTCAGATGACATTTTTATTAGTATTTATAAATGTCATAAATTAAATATACATTACTTGGGAGAAGAGTGAGAAATATCGATTGCTAGATCTGTTGATTTTTCAAATAAAAGGAATTTGTCAATTTTACTATAGTTTTACCTATGTTGAAGTAGAGAAATAACTAGATATATTTACTTTTAAATTGGAAAAATTAAGATATTTTTGCAACAATTGTTTAAGTATGAATGTTTATATTCCATAAAAAATCAAATGAAGAAGTTCAATTAGGAAAAATTGGATGAAAAAGAGGGTCTATTTATGATTAAATATTAAATAATTAATTAGACAATTAATTTAAATTAATATAGTGTAAGATTCCGTAAATTATTTAAGGAAGGAGTTCCATAAATTCATTCACCCAATAATATTTCTTTGTGATAAAAAATAAAAAAGTACTGTTATATTATATTAAAATCAATTTAATAATTTTCAATAAAATTCCAAAATAGAAAAACTTTAAAATTTTTCCTCTTTTTATTTTTGGGCACAAAAACAGCCGCTACCCAACCCTTTTGTCCATCTTCTCCGGCGAAACCTCACTGAAACACCACCCAAATCAAGCTCCGGCAGTCCAAAACCTCATTCATTTTCTCCTTTTTTCCTGGCCAAACTCATCGTAACAACTCCAAAAAGCCCGTTCCTCGCTCAAGCTCGCTGAAAAATAAATAAATCAGACAGTTCCTAAACCTCTGCTTTCCTTCGCCACTAGACCCACCAGATCCCTCACCTTTCTCTTCTCAGGCGAGCTTCGACCCCAACAGCGAAACCCAGCAAATAACTCTGACTAGCAGCCCAAAACCTTTCTCTGTACTTGTGTTAAGGCTTGCTTTGGCCTTTAGGATTCTTTTTTAGAGCCGGTCACAGACCTAATTTGGGTCTTGACAATTATAGTTTGAAACTTTAAGACAACTTTTCAACAAATTTTCACAAGATTGTGTATTGTCTGAGTTGGTTCAGGTTACTTAGAGCATGGTGTGGTGTGTTAATTGTGCACAGGACAAGCCGACTAAAGATGTGGAGGGTAAAATGTAAGCTACATCACCTAGAATTCTTCTTCATTATAATACTCCTCTCCTTCACTTTATTTTACGTATATGGTTTATTTATTCTAAGATGCTTCAGTTATGTATATATGTTTTATTCTAAGATGCTTCATTCCATTACATTATAGATGTTGTTCTTTCTGTGGAAAAGTACTTGAAGAAGATAATTTTTCTATTGAGCCCACTTTCGTCAAGAATGCTTCTGGACAGGTTAGTTCTTTCTTTCTTATTCTTCTTGATGCATATGGGTTGCTATGTTTTAGACAGTTTGTTTTCCTTCCCTAAGATTCAATCCTAGATAGTTTTGATGGAGTGATTAATCTTTTTTAAAGATTGTCATTAATTGTTAAAATAGAGTTTTCAAGGTGCAATATGAGCACTGTTTAGAAAATAAATGACATTTCACGTGGAAGACTGAGGAACAGCTGACTGCTGACAACCCCCTTCTTTATTAGTATGCGGCTGTAGTTGTCTGTGAATGTTATGAAATGAGTGAAAACTAGGGGTGTCAAATTGAGCCCAAAAACAAAGGATCCGTTGACCCGCTCAGATTTTTATGGGTTGCGCTCACGATAATTTAAAATTGGGTAAGTTCTTTTTCGGAATAAAACTGGATAAATTTTATGGGTAGTTCCTTACCTTTATCAATAGTTCTATTTCTTCGAAGCAGTATTGTTGAATAGGCTATATGTATGGTTATTTGTACACTTATGTTTTTCGATTTCTATTCTATCAAGACTAACTTAAATCATTTATAGAGCCAATTGTCAGGAAGCAGGGTGAGCACTATCCAAAGTAATTATTCAGTTTCACGTGAAAGAACACTAAAAGAAGGTATCCTATGTATCTATGATTATTGTTTCCTCACAATGCGTTATGCTCACTGTACCTATTTGTATGACTTCTAATATTTTTCCTTTTCTGCTGAATGATTGATTGATTCTATTAGGGAAATTAGACAATTTTTGTTGATCTAGTTCTTGATTTTCAATGAAAGTTGTATGACTTTGTAGAGTACAGTTGCATTTCCTTTGCATCAGATTTGATCTGTATTATTAACATCATAAACATTACATTCATAGTTTAGTTAGAATTTTTGTGTTAATGTGAGACTTTAATTCTAGTTTCCTGTAAGATTGGTAATGTGCTGCTCATTGTCATTATAGGCATTCACGTGGAACTATTTTTGAAAGTCTTCCAGTTGAGGAACTGTGATTGTGTTAAAATTAACTAACTGTATAGCTCAACAGTGAATGTTTATCTTGTTGATTGGTCACAACTCTTCCTGATATGTCAAGATAAGTGGTTTTGTTGATGGGCCACGTGCAGAACTGCACTTAGAGTGCTAGTTTATGTAGCTATTTTAGCAAAACACTGACTAGGCTATCGTATTGTTGATTAATCTGGTTAATATGATGTTATAACACTTCACTTAGACGTGCACAAGCTATGTAGCACATATTGGGCTTGACAATACATTAATCTTCTCTTTGGTGTCAATATGATTTATTCTTTTTGAAATTTTTAAAATAAAAAATCCTATTGACACCAAAGAGAAGATCAAGTATGGTGTCAGTATGATTTTTAAGTATGAAGTTTTGGCTGATGCATTTTTTTTTGTCTTCCCCTTCCTGCAGCATATGAGGGTATAGATGGTATGCTTTATGGGCTAGGAATTGATGGTGGTGATTCAATAGCTCGTCCAGCTTTGTCCTTCTATACGGTGTGGTTCATTATACTTGGATCGTACCTCTATTAGTAGGATATATCATTCTATTTCTGAATCTGTTCCTTTCAGATAGCAGTTGAAAAGAGTTTCACAAGGGGGCGTAGGAAAGAGCAAGTTCAAGCTGCTTGTCTTTACATTGCATGTAGGTGAGAGATACTGTTTTATGATATTCTTTTTCAAAATATGATTTGTTCCCAAGGGAAAAAAGAAGTGGGATAACTTGTAATGAAGCTTGACATGTAGGCAGGTTGACGTGAATCATGTCGTCCGTGCATCAGTGGTTGAAACAAAAAGAGAACATTGATTTTGTAAAACACAGGAACAACCCACCTGCATATGAGAATCCCATATTTCGGTTATAGTGGTTTGCTTTTAGAGTGAGTGGTTAGCAGTTCTATAAGTATAATCAGTTATTTGATTTTAGGGAAATTTGCTCTTTTGATCCTTCAAATATTGACAAGTTCTGGTTTTGGTCCTTGTGATATATGACTAAGCATATTTGACCCTCAATTAAATTAAAACGTGTAGGTTTGATCCCTCTACTTGTTAGTTATATGTTGTCTTCCTACGATTATTCATTGAGTGTAAGTATTCAAGAAAAAACATGCTTTAAATGTTGACCTGAATTCTGTGCTGATAGTGGAACTAATTAATATGGTGGCTAAGTGAAAAAACTTGAACAATATAAACTTTACCTGGTTAATTGTGGATGAATCTATCGACTGTATTCTGCAGCATGGAGGATACCAAACCAACACAGTTTTCTTTAGTACATAAGTAGAAAGAGTAGCAAGGAAAGTTATTGTTTTGATTAAATATTCTAATGTATCTCCTTGGTTCAAGCTACTTTATTAGTTACCAATTGGGGTTTCTTTATGTTTATTTTTCTTGCAGGGAGAACAAAAAGCCATTCCTACTCATTGACTTTTCCGAGTACTTGAGGATAAATGTGTACGTAAGCTTCATCTTTGTTTTGATGTAACACTTTGGATCAGTAATCTCGGGCAAGAACTTAATGGTTTCCCTTTAGGACAAGAACTTTTGTCATCCTATTTAGTATTATGATATTCTGTTTAGTATTTACCCCTTAGCTCCTTCTTGTAGTTATATTGTGAACTAGATCTCATGTGTGAATCGTGTGCGGTTATGTGAAGTTGTACTTAGTGTTGGATTTGTGAAAGCTAAAAAAATTCTTCTTTTTAGCGGGAAGGAAATTTAAGACAGAAAAGGAATTGGCTTTTGAGTAAGTTGCTGGATTATATGCTTTACGATCCCTCCAAAAATCTTCATGAAAAGGGTATATGATTTACAACCCTTCCAATAATCTGCATGAATAGGGTATATGCTTTATAACCCTTCCCAATATCTTCATCTAAAAACAACCTTTTCAAATTTCTTCATCAAAAAACAACCCTTCCAAATATTTTCCTCAAAAGAACTACCCTTCCAAATATTCTCTTGAATAATCCTCAGCGTGACTGATTGGCTTTTGAATTTGAGGGCAGTTTCTCCTCTGCTGCAGTACCTCTTAACTCTCTACTTTGAAAAGTTTCCTTTCCTTATCGGAAGAATCTTGGTGACCGTTTGCATATTAATAACTTAACATATTGTTAATTATCGAGGTTTCTTAGTACATAGACTTTTTACTAATCTAGAACAATATTCTATTCTAAGCAAGTCCTATTGTTTTTAGGTCATTCATGAAGGGTTATACCTAAAGTTGGACAGTTGGAAAAACATTTACCCAATCACTATCTTTATTATCATAATTGAAACCTGTTCTCTTACTAAATGCAGGTACGTATTAGGAGCTGTATTCTTACAGCTTTGCAAGATCCTACACCTTGAAGACCACCCAATTGTTCAAAAACCTGTGGATCCTAGCCTGTTCATTCATCGATTCACTGATCGTAAGTATTTATCATTTGCTGGTTAACTTTAATGTTTCTTTTTTCTTCTTTCTTGATCACCTTGTCACTGGTATCAACTTTGTGGCAGGGTGTATATATATTTTTGATTTATCCTTTGGTTTCTTGATTACGTTTTTGGATTTTCATGATGAGAAGTTTATGGATCTTGTGTCGTAAGGATTTTATTCTGCAAGCAGGGTATTTGTTGCCATTGTTCTGGCAGTTAATTCTCTGTGGATGCTCATAAATGGATCTTGGTTGCATCTTTTTCTTTGCCTCATCCATGGGCCAACGATGTAGCATCTTTTAATCTCTTTTTTAGATAGAAGAGCAAAAAGGTTTTAGATTGGCACTAAGGTTCTAAAGTGGTACACTGAGCCCTGAGGTGCAGTGTTTTGGAAAACACACCGCTAGTTGATACATGGGGGCTGGAAATGCAGTTTAAAGCAGTTGAGGCTCATAAAAAAAGACAGGTTAATGTTTTGGTGGGCAAACTGGTTCTATTTATGTCAGTCTGGTAAACCTGCTTTTTGGTTAGATAACTCATTTTGCGTTAGCTCCTTTGTTGACTAGAGCTTTTACCTTTTTGTGTGGTGGTCTTGGCAGATTTAGCATCATTAGTTCAAATCAAAATTAGTGGCTACTCTTTGGAGGGCTCAAATCAAATCTGTACTAATAAAGATTAGAACCACTCAGGTATTCATTTCTAGGTTTCTTACATGTGTGGGTTTTCATAATTGGTATGGTCTGTAAGGAACATTAATGGCTTTTATGTCAGATTTGGTCAGAGCAAATAGTAATATGCTCAACTGTTAGTTTGAGATTAGTACATTATAGAATAGAGATATCCATAAGATGAGTGTGGTCAAATATAGATGTTGTGATGGATGTTATGTTAAACATGATTGGACAAAATTAGATATGATCACATTGATAGATGTGCAAGCAGCACACAGAGGAGAATGTTCATTGAGAGGTTTTGCTATATCTTACACAGACCTCTATATGCACTGGTTCACAAATGCGAGAGTATGAGATTGAGGGTACTAAAAGGAGAAAAAGTAGACTTAAAATCATGATGAGCAAATTTTTTAGAAGAATTATGATCTATCAGACCAATGTGGATAGAACTGTGAAGAGACTGCAATGGTAAAGGATCTATATAGACTATACTAACAAATTGGGACCAAGTCTTAATCATTGCTGTTACACTTCCGTCTGTTTTTTGTCAAAAGTCCTTTCCTTTCAGTTTGCTAGGGATTTGTACGTCAATGTACGGATAAATGGGAAGTCCATAAACATCTTATTATCCTTTAAAGAGCAAATTATTTAGTATTTATATGAGTGTATCCCAAATAGAATAAAATAAATAGAAACAATTCACATAGCCGACACAATTCATTCGAGATTAAGCAGGTAATTCATGCTTTATATATGACGGAGTTAGTTAGGAATCAAAAGGTATGTATAAGCTTTCATGGACTATGTCTCACTCTTCCAGATTGCTAACCACTTTTCACACCTTTTAAGTACACTATTCCAAATTTGAAATCCATCGACATACCCCAGATAAATAGTTGGTACTGGACCCACCTCACATCCCAGAATAGCTGCTAGGACCTGGACATTGACAGCATAGGAATTACATACTCTTTCCCCAATTAACATGAACCCTAGAAACTGCTTCAAGAATATAATAAGCCATAGATATTTTAGTTGGTTTGCTTTAGTGTCCTTCCACTGCAATGAAGAGAAGGGAAGGTGATAACGGATCATCTTGCCTCAGGCCTCTCTCTGAAGAAATGAATCCCTCCAGAGAAGAAATATTTACCAGGATGGAAATCTCATCACTTTACATCCAAAAAATATCCAGTTAATCTATTTTAGGAAGACAATTGGCTGGGCAATGGCCCCTTAAAGTAACTGTATCTAGATTGTGTATACACAAAATTATCAGCTAGGGTAAAAGTAAGTGAGGTATGGAATAACCAAGGATGTAACCTCTCTTTCAGAAGACATTTAAATGACTTGGATTTGGTAGATTCACTGCCTACTTTAACAATCTCAAATCACTTCAATAGAGTGTCAGTGGATCAGGAGAACTATGTTGGGTGGGAGACAGTAAATGAGTTTTTTCAGTAAGGCCAGCATACCTTTTGAGGAACAACAAAAACAATACACAGACACAATGGCCCAGGAGACAGTGGTGGAAGGCAAATATACCTTACGATTGGCCTGCTTTGTATGGTTAGTGGTTAAAATGGCTTGCTTGACAGAAGACAGGTTGCAAAGAAGGGGGATACACCTAGCTCTATCTGCCTTCTATGTGGTTAATATGCAGAAACAAATAGTCATCTTTTTTTGGTACTATAGGGTGACTTCTCAACTGTGGGACAAGGAGGGAGTGTCCTCAGTGGTGGAAAAGATGAGGGAAGCTAGACTGAGATGGTTTGGGTATTTGAAGAGGTGCACATATGCCCCCATGAGGAGGTGCGAGAGGTTGGATATAGTGGGTAGAGGTAGGCCAAAAGAGTATTGGAGTGAGGTGATTAATTAGGGCATGATGCAACTTCAACTTACCCAGGATAATTTGATAGGAGGGTGTGGAGGTTGCGGATTAGGGTAGAAGGTTAGTAGGTAGTGAAGTGTTGTCTGTTATACTTTTATCCTTATGTATTGCTTTTGATTTCCAACACCATTTGTTTGTTTATTGTATTTAGTTTATCACACTATTTTGGTGTTGTTTCCTTTAATTAGTTGTTATGTTTCCTACTGTCGTTTTTCCTTTGCATACATACTTTGATTTGCTGTACTTGAGCCGAGGTTCCTTTGGCAATAGCCTCTCTACCTCCACGAGGTAGAGGTAAGGTCTACATATACTCCACCCTCCTAGATCTCACTTGTGGGATATCACTAGGTATGTCGTCGTTGTTAGCTTGCTGGAGTTCTCAAGTGAAGACTATCAATTTATAATGTAGGTTTATTTGGGGGAAGGAAGCCAAACATTTCTAGATCTGCTCTTCACATTTTGGCTAGCATGAAGCGAGATTGGATGCAGGTTATATATCATTTTTCTGTATATAATTTTGTGTTACTGGATTATTTCTTTAGAATTACATTGTTTTTTTGATAACTCAAACCAAAATAAAATCCATATTTGATTGAGAGAATGGGTTGTTGTCTCGGTGTATGGCCTTGGGAGATTCTCATTGCAAGGACAAACATATCTCTATTCTTGGTTTACCATATATTATGCCCCCAATTTGTGTTATCCACACTCCAGTTAACTAGGCCTAGACCTGGGTGGGTCGGGAGGGGGGTACATGTTAATGTCCGACATTGGTCGAGAGAATGACTTGTTGTCTCCTTATAGGATCTTCGACAATCCTAAGCTCATCAGCTAGCTTTTGGGATTGACTTAGACCCAAGGTCCATTTACTTAACATAGATACAAATTACTTGCTTTTTTGCACTAATCCACAAATTGTCCACAGACAGGGAGAAAGCCAAGTGGATTATGTGGAGCTGCACTATACATTGCTTCTCTTTCACATGGACTGAGTTGTTCTAAATCAGAAATTGTAAGTGGCCCTTGTAGGTTCCTTTATTTTGATTGTCAGCATTCAGATTCTTTGATCCTCTTTGGATTGACTTATAAGCCAAAAACTATAAGTTAAGATATGTAATTTATGGCTTTTGGCTTATTTTTGTTGTTTTCACTTAAAAACAAGTTCTTGAAAGCACTTTTTAATTTTATCCAAACACTACAAAAATGCTTAAAAGCTATTTTAGCTTAAAAGCACCTAAAATAAGCCAATCCAAACAGTCTCTTCATAGACAGACTTCACGTTTTAAGTTTTGTTCGGCTTTGAAAAACTCTTATTGCTTTAGCTAGTTTTCAAGAACTAGTTGGAAAAAAAAATAAAGGACTACTTGTTCTTAATATCATGAAGTTCATACTTTTTTCCTCATCGAACTTAACAACTGTTCATGTTCTACTCTCTTGGCTTATTTTATGTTCTAGCCTATGTAGCACAAACACTGGCACTAGTTCACATTTATTTAGGGTGACATAACAAAGGAGCGTGATATTTCCTTTTTCCTTCTAATCAACAGATCAAAGTGGTGCACATTTGCGAAGCAACACTAACAAAGCGTTTGATTGAATTTGAGAACACAGAATCTGGGAGCTTAACGGTATGTAGCATCAAGGCTGGTAGGATCAGTACTGCTGGAACTTCAATTTTCAAGTTTGAAAAGCTTCATGTGCATTTATTTAGTCATGTGTGTAGGTCCTTTAACTTTAGTGGGAGGGGGACAGCTGTTAAAGTAGGATCCTAAAAGCGATCTAGTAATAGGTGTGTGCTCCTGTAATGCTCAAATTTTGTTTTTTTCCTCCGAGTATGATTCCATTGTGAATACTGAAAATATACAAAGAAAGGTAGGAATTAAAGGAAGAACAAACATTATGGGGTTTGGGTTCTTATCTTAAAGTTGACAGGGGTCAGGGTAAGGTGTAAAATGTAATTGTTACCAAAGCTGGAACCTATATTGTAAAACTTCTGTACTGCAGTTACATCAATTACATAGATAAAAGCGTGTTCATGTCATTCAATGAGAGTTACAATTTTGCCTCTTATTTATAAATATTATGCTTCTTAACAATCTTCATTAAAACACTTAAATAAAGTAAAAGGGCGTCTATTAATTTTTTCACACAAGTTTATTGAAATAAGATTATTTATAAGGATAAAACGGAATGTGTGTACATATATGTATTGTTTACGGAAGATTTATATATGTTTTAAAGTATTCAAGATTAATCATATATGTCATTCGTTAATAATTTAGTTCACATATATCTTTATTCTTAAACAATACAGGGTCCAATAGATCTTTAAATCAACTGAAGTCTTCAATTAATTACTTGCAAAAGGCCAAAAAAAAAGGAGCAAATAAAAGATGTATCTAGTGTGTTACTGTCATCAGATTTGATATGTCATGAAGCCACCCAAAGCCTGCACTCTGGAGAAGATTTTAATTCCATCCGCCTTCGACCTCTTGCTTCTTTTTTTCCTGCCTTTTCTTAGAGTTCTGCTGGTGGGATCTTAAAAGAACTCGCCTGTGGGCTGTGCACATCAGCCTTCAAGTCATTTTGTTGCTATTGTCCATGGGAAATCATCACCAGTGATGTGCTATTTTTTATGAGCCTGACGTGTCTGATGACATATTTATTATTGTTGACAGTTAAAACAAATTTTCCTGTGTATTTAAAAGTTTTAACTTCCTCCCTTTTCCTTAGCACATTATAGTTGGAGTTCGATGCAATTTGATTCAGTTGTCATAGCGTGTAAGCCAAAAAAATTCCTTTCCAAGTTACATACTAATTCTTGAATTACTTGCAACTAGATTGATGAGTTCAATACAAGAGCTGAGGAGCTTGAGAAAGAAGAGACGCTGGCCATGCAACTTTATCCGGGGTCAAAAGGATCTGGGATCACAGAAGTGCTGTGTGAACACAAGAAAACTGTGAAGCTGCCTTTTGCCCATGGCCTTTGTGAAAGTTGTTATACTGATGTAATTACTTATTACCGGTCCTTTCAAGTTTTTAGTAGTATTGCGAAGTCATATATATAATACTTATGAATGTGTTTGCAGTTTGTAAAACTTTCAGGTGGGCTTGATGGAGGATCTGAACCTCCATCCTTCCAACGTGCTGAGAGGGAAAGATTAATGGCAAAACAAGATGCTGAAGAAATTGCGGAGGATCCAAGTTTTCCCATGTCCAGTCAGATGGAGAACAATGTCGGCGAGTATTTGGAGGTACTCCTGAGAGCTGTTACTTATCCAAAGCATTATTACCTTGTAGTCAGGAAGTAGAATTTATGCTTTCAAGAAAGCTTTTGACATCTGGAAAAGACACAGCTCAAGTTCTGAAAATTTCAAGATGGAAGGATAGATTTGAAAGAAAAGAATAGACATCTAAAAATAAAATAGAGTATGGGTAGGAAGAAGAGGATTTCTTCTTAGATGCTAGGTTTTCTTGGGATTGAATTCCAAATTATGAGCTTGCAAAAGGAACCTAAAAGCACAACCTGCAAATGGGTGAACTGTATGATTGTTGAAAACCTGCAAGAGCTACCTCTTAACTACTAAGTGATGTGGACGTTTGTGCTTTGGCAAAAGATCCTTTCAGTAGACTGATAACTCTTCCCTTTGTTTCTGGATTCTGAAGATATTAAGAACTTAATGAATTTCTAAGTTCTAAACATCTAGCTACCTAAGTAGAGAATCCAAACTATGTTGAGATGCAGATTCATGAATTCAAAAAGGATGTAGAGTTCCGAGAAATCTTTGGGTTCTAAATGCATTTCATTGGTGTAATGTAAGAAATCTGTGGACTAGACTTATCTTTGGCACATGTATCCTTCAGTTCCACAGGCAGAATTTGTGAAAAATAAACAAAAATCAGTTAATGATGAGCTAAGTTGTTTCCTGTCTGGAAATATGAGATTGAAATTCAAAATTCCCCTAGTCAATGCAAGTTGAACTGCAGAAATCCAAAAGAGGCCTATATCTTGGTATGCTTGTTCCAGTCTGTTATTTGTCATATTATGCTTTAATATAATCTTTAGCTAGTAAAAAGTGTGTACTAGTTACAGAAATGGGGAATGTCTTCTGGAAAAGAGTCTTCATATTTACTTACCTCAACCTCTCTGGTTGAGCAAATCAATTATTCTGGTAGTTAATTCCGCTGATACTAATTCTTAGCTTTAGATGGTATGTTAAGGAAATATCCAGCATTTCCTGTGATTTCTTTTGAAGTATTTCCTTAGGCAACTCCATACTGCAACTAATACCAAGTTCTTGAGTTTAGGTGTTTACTGGAAATATACCGGGTTTTGCTTGCTTTCTGAATAGTGCCTCCATCATTTATATGTTTTTTTTCTCTTTTGGTTGATGATCAGCCTGAAAAGGAAGGGAACACCCAGAGTGTGAAAAATGTGCATATATCAGGATCTGAGCAAGTAGGTAAGTAATATTTTCTCCAGTAGCTAGAATGTTGGAGAAACTTAGTCCTGGATTAGAGGATTAAGTCACTTTTCTACATTTTCCAACAAAAGAAGAAGAATAAGTCTTTTTTCTCTCAATTACAGGAGCATTCTCTGCGGTTAAAACTGATCATGTTGCGACTCCTGATACATTACATGACATGGATGGTATTGATCATGATGAATCAGGAAACTTTTCCGATATCGATGATGTAGAGGTGTGCTACTTCTTTTATGTTTGTAAAATCTAGTGGGATAATAATACTGCTTATGTTCCTTGCATGTTTTCTTAAATTATCTGTCAGTCTAGATGCAAAAGCTGTGATTTTTTCTGATTTCATCCCGCTCTTCATCATGTGATACTTGGCAAATCATAGTATGATACTACCAGTACCCGACCCTGCTTTCTTCCTTTGCTTAGGAAACATCATCGATAGTTAGGGATGTAACATGTAACAGATACTGGAAATTAATTGTTCATTGAAGACTAAAATGGTATTAGTTCTACATTTATGGGTATGTATTTTCTGGTTCACTAACTTGTCATGGCTGTTACCCTATACCTGCATTGTTGTCAGGTTGACAGTTATCTTCACAATGAGCAGGAAAAGAAATACAAGAAGATCATTTGGGAAACAATGAATCGAGAATATCTTGAGGTGAATTATTTTATTTATTTTTATGAATCACCATGTGAAGTCGATTTGTTGATCGCAAAGTCCTATTGTGGTTTTCGGATTTATTAGTACAAAAGAAGTTCTTTAATGAACGTCTCTGATTCTTGAGATTACAATTATCAGTTATAGTGGGAATCTTGTCATGAATTTAGGATAGATTGATTTTCTTAGTTAAGGATTCTGATGATGCTTTGTATGTTCTACTAAGTTGACAGTGGCTAAGCGATGAGTCCTTTTCTAACTTTTGCTCCCGTTTGTCCAAATTCAGGATGATTTTGCTTATCACATAACAGTAATCTGCACTAACTTCATTAAAGAAAGAAAAAACAGTAGCCTGCACTAACTTCATTAAAGAAAGAAAAAACGGTAGTCTGCACTCACTTTCTTACTGCCTCTTGCTTCTTCTAACTGACCTTGCTGATTAATATTTTGTAGGAACAAGCAGCCAAGGAAGCGGCTGTATTAGAAGCCAAGAAGCAACATGACTTCATTTTAGCTAACTGTCCGGAGGATGTACAAAAGTTTGCTGCTGCTACTGCTGCTTCTGTTGCGAAGTCAAAAAAGGTAATACTCTGAACTTATATTGAGTTTGTTACCTGGTGAAAATTGATGCTTAAAGTTTCAAGTTGAGGAACTAAGAAACTATAAAGAAGGGAAATTTGTTGATGTCGCCGGTGGTTAAGAATTTGATGGTTGTTAACATATTCAAACTCAGCAAATATTGGACAATGACTTGTATTTTCTCTTGTGATTCGAATAACTCAGGGCTTGGATACAATGATCCAAAAGTGAGACAAACACAATTTTTTAATGGTCAAATTTTGAGATTGTTTTCGCTACACGGGGAGGAATAGGGGGCTATTAGTTTCTTAGTAAGTTTATAAATGTTAATTGCCAATTTTGTCTGTTTTGATCTCGTCAGTTATCCAACATTTTTATAATATAACAAAAAGGAATGGCAAGATTGGTCTGTGGTTGTGATATACCTTATCTTCTTGATAAACTAAATTCTCTATTGCCCTAAGATGGTACCAAAAACTTACATTTTCATCTGCACGACTAGCCTTCCAAAATTTCCACCCAGCTGTCTCTTAACATTTTCTATACACTTAAAAGTATCAAAATATACCAAAGAACTCCTAGTCTAATTCCTTAATTAATCATCTATTCCTCTCTTCTTCTCTTCCCAATAGCGCTCCTCTTTCAACTCGTTAGGCCTCTTCAATTAAAATGAATTAAATATCAATTCTATGTTGAAGGATGAGTAAATAAAACTCCACAAGCTGGTGAAAAGTAAGTGGGATTTGTTTTTTTGAGATAAAAAGAGGTGGATTTTTTGTGTTCCCCGTCCACCTTTCTTGAACTCACAATACCAACTGGCTACACATGTTCTCTTTTCCTTAAGTTAATTAGCCACAAGAATAGACATGAATGCGGCCTATCACCAAAAAGAAAAAGTGTGCGCATGTGATATTTCTTATACACAGTTCTTGCTCTAGAAGCCTTGTGGAATAAGCTTACACTCTGCTTTATGATATCATCTGCAGGAAAAACAACAGAAGAGGGCTGCAGAATTGAAAAATACCGGCCCTGCTCAAACCGCTGCCGAAGCAACAAAGCAAATGTTAGCTAAAAAGGTGAGTATGATAGAGGAGAGAAATGTATCCAAAAGCTATAGTACTTAATGAATTACTAATTGGGGGAACTTACAGAAATGCAGAGCTGAACCCACATGTGTATTTGGGGGTGCAAGTGCACCCATTAACTTCGGAAAAAATCATATATATTTATGTATATCTATCTTGAGAAACTGGTAGAAACTAAATATAATCAATGGTGCCCCCTTGGATAGCATAAAAGGGTGCTTTGGACTGCTGGTACACCCAAATACATCTACCCACTTCAACTGGGTTCTATCTCAGATACTACCTCTTTTTTTAGTTTAATATTAGTGAACTCGGAGTTTTCAGATCCTGGGTTCGCTTCTGCCTCTGCTCAAATGTACACTTCGGCCATCACTAGCATGGCCGAAATATACACTATAGATACACTTTGGTTGTATATGTAGTGTATAGGTATGTGTTTATATGTATAGTATATGTATATGTAGTATAAAGTATACATTATCTATACACCGTGTACGTATTTTATAAACTGGATATCTATATGGTATTTGACTATATTATTCCTTACTAATCTGTAGATTTTGTATCTTCGTTGTTATCTGAAACCGTAATTTCTAATATCTTCTGGAAGTTTGTCTTTGTTGCTCCATGTTTAGCCTCTACAATATGGTTATATGCACTAGGATAAGTGAGAGAGATTTTGAGTTCTGTAGTTTTTGAGAAAGATATTTTGTTTATTTGATCCACAAAATATCAAAATGTTTCTTGGAATCATTTATTTATTAGTATGTAATGCAGTTTCGAGTTGCTTCTTTTTCCTTTGTAATTTATCTGAGTAAATTTAATGAAAATCCATACCATGATAGAAGACATAACATGCTAGCGAGAAGCCCTCTCTAAATATTTGGTGTTGGACAAAATGAGTGTGAATAGACGCATCGAATTAGGATCTTGGTATATGGAATCCGGTCATTCAGAGGGTAGAGATGAGGTTAGCAGAAAAAGCTACTTATCCAAAGAAGGCAAGGAAGTTCTTGTAAAGAGCACTTTATTGAGTATCCCTACATATTGCATGTCCTTTTCAGTGCACCTACCACTGTGATAGGTAAGTTGAAAATGTTTCTTTTCCTATGGGATGTGGTGGATGGGGCAAAGAAGTTCCAATTAATTTGATTGAACACTGTGACATCTCCTTAACGGTCGGGTAGAATTGGGGTTAAGAACCACTTTTGGGTAAATGGTTGTGGAAATTTTGGGTGGAGGGAGAAACTTTATGAGGATGAGTGATTGCAGATAAATATGTTGAAATGGAAGGGGGATGGCGAACAAATGTGATCACTGTCCTTTCAGGTGTGTTGTGTGGAGGTATATAATGAAGGGGTGAGATGATTTTAATGGTACCATTACTTTTAAGGTTGGGGACGGGAGTAGAGTTAGCTTTTGGGGGAAAAAGTGGTGTGCCGGTTTGGTGATCAAGGATGAATTCCCAATATTCTACAAAGTCTCTTGGCGGGAGTTGTCTGTTCATCAAGTTAGAGAGAGGGACACAAGGGGATGAGACTTTTTGGGATGTAAGGTTTAGGAGGAATTTTCAGGATTGGGAGGTCACCAAGTTTCAAAGATTGCTAGTTTTACTTCAAAAGCAGTGTGAGCTAGTTGACAGACCTGATGCTTTGAGTTGAGAGTTAGGAAATAACAATCTTTTCTCAGTTAAGTCCTCTGAAAAGCTTCTGCTTAGGCCGGAGGTTTAGTTTTCCACGTATCTCAGTTTGGATCCTAAGATGCCTCGTGCCAAGGAAGGTGTGCCTTCTTGGCGTCGTTAGCTACTAGAGGGGTGATTATGACAGTGGAGAATCTTAGGAACTAAAAACCCCTTCACAAATAAGTAAAATCTAGGAACTGAAACAGCAAGCCTAGCATGATTCTAATACTTCTAGGATTACTTCGGCATCTATAGCGGAACTCTTTGTACACCAAAAGCATAATAACAGAATACAATCTTTTTTGAACATTTGTAGGGAACTAGAGATCTGCTTCTATCCTCGAAGCTTCTAGCATTCCTTTCTCTCCAAATGGTCCACCAATAACTTCTTTTCTTTGCCCCAATTCTTGCTTTCTCCCAACTTGATAGAGTGTCAGCAATCTTGCTAGACATTGTCTATTGAATATGTCTCTGAGATTAAAGAATTCAGAGGAGAAATCCCAGGGACAAGTGAAAGAGATTCCATCTGCAAAGGAATTTGCTATGGAAGTTGTACTGAGAGAAGATAACTCTGACAACTAAGCAAAGGAGTCAGTGGCTTTTATTTTAGGGGTGAACGGGAGGGGGATAGACACAATTGAAGACTGACAGTACAGTATTGATAACTCGATCACTGGTAGGGAGACATGGGAGATAGAAGAAGCAATTCCCATTGCAACAGAGACAGAAAATGCAACAACTGAGCAAGAGAGAGTTAACTCTGCTTGGGTTCGCCTGAACATCATCATGCTTCGCAAAATGTTCAGAGCAGATTTCGATGTGACCATATTTTAGTACGTTGCAAATTAGCTACAAGCTTATGCAATAATATCCTTAGATGGTTTGGAGTTTCTTGAGTAATGCCAAGATCCGTAAAGGAGTCGAGTTTCAGCTGGAAGAGTGGAGCTAGGAGAAGAAGGCACAAGGCTTGGAATGTTAGCACTCTTGCTTTAATGTGGGTCATTTGGAAAGAGTAATAGGAGAGCTTTTGAAGGGGTGTTGATGAGCTTTGTTCAATTGACGAGTAGTCTCCGATCCCTTATTTTCTTTTTGATTCACCCATGTTGTTCCTGTTTGTATAGAGGATGGGGTGTTTTTCTCTTTTGGGGAGAACCATATTATGTAGGTTTCTCCTCTTTTGGTATAGCACTTGTATATGGCCAAGTAGGCCTTGTTATTATAATTGAAACCTTTTGCTTGATCAAAAAAAGAAATAGCAATTCTTATTAAGGGTAGAGGGATCTGATCCATCCCATCGCAGTCCTTTGGTCGTGACTTCTTATTGTTAGGTACTAGGGCTTTTCCAGAATTTTAAGAAGACGAGTGAACTATTACGATTACGAGGAAGTGAATATAGGATTTAGCTTCAACTTGTTTAATTTTTGGGTTCTTACATTGAACCCAACTCACTACTTCAATTATAGATCCAAAATTTTTGTTCTAAACATTAGCAAGTTTTCACACGCACTCGCCCACACACACACATACTCCCCGTAGAAAATGTTGGTAGCTAGGCACGAAATCAATTTGATTGTGCTATAATATCCTCCACTACTAGTTTTAATAGAGACTTCTGATTTATTTAATTATATAAATTTCTACTATGAAAGGAGAAGGGTTCTCCATGTGTCACTTAATAATTTTGAAGGAATAAAATAAATAAAGAAGAAAGAAAAAGTACTTCATTAAAACGAAAATATGGCCACCACCATACCCATTCCCCATTGGTGGGCCCCATTGTAAATAAGAAATGAAAAAACAAGACAAACATGGGATTGGAACACCCGACCACCTATAGAGGTGCACCCTGTAACAATTGCATCATATGAATCTTCGAGCTTTGGTAAATACTTCTGAAGAAATATAACATTGTTATGCATGGTCATAACTCTAGAGAGAGGAGCATGAGTGCACATGACCCATGCCTCTCACATGGATCGGTCAGTTGTTATGCATCATTTTGCTAGACTTAGCTGCAGCCTTGCAGAATGTTTCAGTTTTTCCTTGTTAAGTGTTTGTTTTTCTCAATTTCAACATTTCTGTTGCTTTTGGCCTGAGTTTGATAGGGTTTAAGGATTGAAAATGAGTTTGCAAGTCCATTTATCTATATATGAATACGTAACTACGAAGTTCACAAAAAAGTTCTAGTTTCTTCCCATTGCTCGCAATCATTTTTTGGCCTTGTCTTATGTTTGTATTGTGTGGTACGTCTTCCTGTTTGCGTGAAACAATATTTATAGGATTTATCGGTTCTGTTGTTTTCCACTTACGCTGCTTTATATCATGTGATGCAGAGACTGAGCAATAAGATCAACTACGATGTGCTAGAGAAGCTTTTTGATGATTCTGTATGTGCTCATACTCCAAAAATTCTTTGAGAATTCCTTTATACCTTCTGCTGTTACTTTCAATATTGCTTGGATGTCAATTCCTTATTAGGTATACAGAATCTTGGGTGTTGGGGGTGGATGGCTGGTGTTTGAGACATCATTATGCATAATATTTGGATATTTAAGAAGATGGGAAGTACTTAAATAATGAAAACTTGGTTATGCTGCATCAAAGTATTGTAGAATTCTCCATTTTTCCAGTTATATTGCTTGTTCAATTTGTAATTACTGGGAACTGCATGTTAGAAACTCATAAAATTAGGAAGAGAGATAAGAAACTTGGTTATGCTGCATCAAAGTGTTAGTTTTGTATCCCAAGGGATAACGCGCCCTTTCCTCTGTAAAGGGAACTGAGTTACAGTTTCTTGAAAAGGAGAAATGTATGGTTTATCTATAATTGTGTTCCAGATTTTCTTGTGACTAAATATGAAAAGATCTGACAACCAAACACACTCATAAAATTAGGAAGAGAGATAAGAAACCTTGAAATCACAAGTCATAGAAGAACTTCTGTAGCACCCTGAAAATTTATAGTTACATGTATTCATCTAAAGGACAAATTACACAAATTATATGGCTTATTGCTGTCATGACTCATCTCCATATATGTGTTTAATTCATGGTCATTTTATTTATGCAGGCACCTGAGAACCCAAAGAAAGCTCGAACTGCATACGATTCAACAGATGATTATGGGGTAAAGAGTGACAAAATTGATCCAGAAGTAGATGAGAATTATGAGGAAACATTTGGCGAGGATTTCCATTACGGTGAGGATGTTGGAGGATATGGCTATGATCAAGACTATGATTTGGATGATTATTGAACTATTTTGCCTTCCCCCTTAAGAGACAGAGGACACAAGATGTGTATTTAGAACTGTTGGGGTGGCCTAACTGGATCTGAAAGTTATTTTCTTTTTAATTATCATTGATTAATTTATTTGCTGGAACACTTACCATTGCTGGAATGTTAAAAAGTGTTATCAGCTTTACTTCTGAGAGAATAGACATTTGCATGATTGAAGTTGAATCTGGTAATCTGTTTTGTCTTGACAAGATTGTGCCACCATTGAAGGCAAGCCTTCTTTGATGTTACATAGGACACTTGCAACATTTCTATACATCAAAATCGTTAAATTTTTCAAATAAATAACGTGCAGAATGGATTCCTCTTTTCTACTTGAAAAGATATATGTGCTTCAGTGACCTCAATACAAGACTTTGAGGCTACAAAAGGACTAAACGCATTCGAAGTGGTAACGCTGCATATTCTTTGTTATTGAAAGAAAAAAAATAATTTAGGCAGTAAACCTCAGAGACTCATATCGCTAGCGTAGTGATGAATCACATACATAACACCGATAAACACATAACAGAATCCAAAAGAATAATATAAAATACAACGATGACTTAAACACCCCACTTTAGTATGTATCCATCGTCTTGGCATATTGCAAGTTTTCTGAAAATATTAATGTATCCATGGCACACTAAGTGATTCGTATTGCAAACACCGTGTACAGAATACCAGCATTGCATAATTTAGATGAATCTCTCCTGAGCCCTATCTTGTGCCAGAAATACGCGTCAGACAACAAACCTGCTACAGAGATACCAGCAAAAAGAAATTTAACTTTCTTGAAATCAGTCCTACATGATTACAAGGAACTATCCTTCAGAACTGGAATGACATCCCCATACTGTGTAAAATATGCAAGAAAATATATGAAACAAGATAAAAGAATTACTATTAAATTCTGTCTTTCTTCTTTATCTGTGGCAATCTAGACATGCCATCATCTCAGCACTTGAACAGAATGGAGCTTCTGCATGCTATTTCTTCCTTTGAGCAGCCTGTGATAAGTGAAACCGTACATGTAAGGAAGTTCCTTAAAAAAATTATTTCAAGGATGGACAACGACGTACTGAAAAATTTCTTTCTAAAATATAAAGGTAAGGAGAGATGAGTAAAATGGAGCAGTTTCTAACAATAACAGTAACAAATTCCACAAAGAAGTGAAATGAGAAGCTATTTTAACTCCTCAAATCAACTCAATCTGTCCTCCTTTCTTTTCCCTTCCATTTTTCAGTACAAGCATGGACACTTTTTATTGATAAGAAGCATGGATATTTTCTTTTAGAGCACCAGCGAAGTTGTATCGGACCTCAAAATTAGGTAATATATGTAAAAGATGAAACCCAATTGACGGCTTCTCGCTGATTTGGTTGTGTTCCACTCCATTCATGCACCTCTCGACCCTCCGGACATAGCAAAGCACATTCTTTTTTTTTTTTTGAAAGAAATCAGTTCATTTCTCCAATAACATCATCTTGTGTGGTTGAATGTAGTCAAAAGAGCAGTAAATGGACAGGTTATACCACCTAATTTGATTAGAACCTCACGTGTTGACAAAATAGAAAAGTTAATAGAAGTCATCCATCAAGCTTTCCTGTAGTCTAGTCTCAGTAGCAAATAGTAGCAGGATCAGATTTTACTAAAGTCTATATAGCAACTTAGCAGTAAAAACAACCTTACTGAAATACTACTTCCTTCTATCACTTAGCAAAGTCGAGCCCTATCAGATTTCTTCAGCAGAAAACATTCATAAATACTACTTTTTTTAAATAGAATTTAAGATCCCTACCCAGAAAACTTCACTAATATTTTTAGTCACAAACAAAGAAACAACTTCTGCTGGAAGCGCACAGGCATAACTTCAAAAACTCTTTCCAATTTTTTTATAAGCCTTTTAAAAGGTTCCCCTCATAGTTACAGATGCAATTACTACTCTTAATAAGATTAACTTTGAGTTCTTCTCAACCATAGATACATATTCAGAAGGATCTTGAGGTTAAAAAAAAAACAAATTCAGATAGAATAGACCTATTTGCGAATTCATCACAATCTATAGCACTGTATAAAAGGATATATCAGAATGTAAAACAGCAGTTTAAAGCAGTTCATACCTTCATCATTTTTTCCAATACTGAGTCTTCAAATTTCTGGTATCCAGCACCTACAAGATTACTCAAACTCGGGCCCTCAGATTCTCCATTTTTCTCAGCGTTAGAAAACGGAGAAGGCATTGGAGGTTGGAGAGGCACAATTAAGAGAGGATTTGATAGATCCCCCAAGACATTTCCACAAGAAGCTTCCTAAAAAGGAGAAAAAAAACGTTACTGATGTATTCCAAACAGTAGAGATGATCAATTAAAATCGACACTCAATTTCCTTATATTAATCAAGAATCAGTACTTAATTTCATAAAGTACTCACAGCTGCTTCTTTAGATGACATGACAACAAGAGCAGACCCTTTCTTCTTAGAACTCTTGATTACTACATCTTCAACCTCACCAAACTCACTAAACACCTCTCTTAGTCTTTGGGCAGTATAGTCTTCACCGATCTTCTCCCAAGATACCTTAAGAACCTTTTCCCTGTCTACACTACTCCCATTGCCTTCTGTACTACTCTCCTTAGCTCTAGCATGTGCCTCTTTCTGTGAAGGATCTATAGGAGTAAACACTTTCTTTGAATGCATTGCACGAATTCGAGCAATCTCCTCCTTAAGTTTTCTAGCAATTCGTTCCTCCTCTTCTCGAGCTAGAACACTTGCATCAGGTGAAAAAGCTGCACGCTCTCTTGCATCGAGATCTGACATCATCTTTCTACGCTTTGAATCTTGTTGTGATTGGCGTTGGATCTTCTCACGTTTCACACGAAGTAGATCATCAAATAGCTTCCTCGCTTTCTCGTCCTTTAGAATCTCGTATGAAGTTTTCAGCTTTTGAAAGTTCAAGTGAGCATTTGGGTCATCACGCCTCTTGTCTGGATGCAACTCTAATGCTTTCTTCTTATAGGCTTTAGATATGTCTTTCTCAGAAAGTTGGGCCCCTTCCTCACCAGAGGGTAAACCCAAAGCAGCATAATGATCAACTTCAATATCCATTTTCTACCCCGGAATTTGAACTGTGCAACAAATTCAAACCAACTGTATCAGACAAACTATAAAATTAAAACTACAAACTGAAATGATTGACAATCACAAACTTTTCAACATAGATTTTAGCTAGCTATAACTTCATTGATATTATAGCTAAGGAGAAATTACTTTCAGAAGACCCTTGGTGACGCATATCAAAGCAGTTTGGAGAAAAAATACAGTAAATAAGGAAGACAAAGAAAATGATATGGAAAGCATCACATGGCATTCAAAAAACGAAAAACAGTAAGAATAACCAAATAATGTGATAATCGAAGCACAAGAAACATGTAGTAACAAAAATCGCAGGACAAGAAACTACGAGAAAAATGTTGCTACTACTGGTATGGAAGAAGAGACATGTACGGAGCACCAATCTAACACCAAGCCTATCACGGACGAAAGCAAGACAACACTAAACTACTTACTAACCATCTACCTCATATCCTCCTATCTTAAGTCATATCCTATTAAGCTCAAGATGTGTCATATCATGTCCTGTCTAATACTCTCCCCAAAAATTAGTATTCATCAATCCTATTGATGGGCATCTGCTCATCTCCTTTTCACATGCTCGAACCATCTCAATCTCACTTCGCTCATCTAGTCTCCTTCCACCTTGACCCAAATTTATTCATTCCTAATCTTATCTCTCCTAATACACCCACACATCAACATCAACATCCTCATTGCCGCAAGTTTCACTTTAAGAACATGAAAGTTCTTAACTGGCCAACACTATGCCCCATACAACATAGTTGGACACTTGACCTAACCACCACTCCGTAGAATTTACCTTTAATATTAGTTATTTTAGTGAGGCGGCTATAATACAACTACGAGAAGTTCAAATTTTTCTCTAAACTATGCTTAGCTTTTTCCTCCGCCAGAAATTTGCAACAAAAGTACCCTCATTGTTACACTTCCATATCATATTTTCCCTTCTTCTCCACCTCAGCAAACGGATCTTAGCCGCAATTCACCACCATCCACAAAAGTTCACACATAGATGACACGTTTGAGCCAATTCGGCCAGACAATACCAACTCCAACACCCATTGAGCCAACCCAGAAGCCCATTCCCACGAGCGCATCCAACACTCTACACAAAATATATCCCGAATTCCCGAGAATCTGTTAAACCCCTTCGCGACTCCCTTTTCAGAGGCAGATGCAGTGCCTATGCTACGGGTTGATAGAGTAACTTCGGCTCAGAATTTGTATATACTTTTTAAAATTCACTAAAACAAGTACAACAATAGTTTTGAAATCCAGAAAATCGAGTGGATTTATAGTAGAACCCCGAACTCAAACCCATAGTATTTAGATTCTAACTATGCTCCTCTTTTCTTTAGGTCAAAAGAAGTTGAGTTGACTCCCAACCATATGGAATTCTACACACCTTGTTATATTCTTTACCATGAAAGAAATAACAGATTGTCCTAGAAAAAGCACTTATTTTTTTGTTCTTCCAGGAGAAGAGGATATACAATGAGAGAGGAGCCGGAATGGGAAGCCAGCAGATGAGATTCCAAAATTATTTAGTATGAGATTAGAAGCCTAGCTCATACAGTGCTCAAGATAGCTTAAAATCTAAAAAGAAGGGAAAATGACGCACGAGCAAGGAAATTCTGTAAGATCAATCAAAACCTGCAAACACCAAAATGCAACAATAAAGTCATATGGAAACTCTAATTACATTTCCAAACAATGTAGTGACAGCACTTGGGATAAAAAAGACAAATAAAAAGTTTCAGGTGTGAATGAGGAGCAAGAATACAAGTGTATTATGCACAACTATCAATCTTCTACAGATAAAAGAAGACATATCAAGAAGAAGAAGATGGAAACTCTAATTCCACTTCCTAGTTATACAGGAACAGGTACGATAGAAAAGAACAAAGAAGTTTCAGGTATGAAAAAGAAGCAAGTGTACAAGTGTATAACAGTATACATTATGCACAACCGAAGTTTTTACCAGAAGAAAAAGATGAAAGCTCTAATTCCACATCTAAATTACATAGTGACAGCACTAGGATAAAAAAGAACACAAACAACAGGTATCAGGCATGACTTAGAAAGGAGTTAACAGGTGCATAACTGAATATGTCATGCACAACTAAAGCTTCATACACTAATAAATTTTTTATGTTAACAAGTGCATAACTGTAACAAGTTAACAAGTGCATTACTGTAACAAGTTAACAAGTGCATCACTGTACATGTTACACTGGAAATTATCCTCTGCACAGTGTATATACCAATTTACCGCCAGAATCACACTCGAACATTAAGACAATCATATAGAATAAGTTTTGAGAACTCCCTTAAAATAATACAGCATTTGCTTTAAGTCCAGACTCACTACATATGTTACCAATTGTCTAATGCAGCAAAAATATGAAATTTTGGTACTTCATTAAACCTGAGGGGAAAACAATAAGATTTTTTCTATTATTATTGTTGAGAATAAACAAAAAGTATTTTCTTTTGTGCAATAACTTTGTCTTTTCACTCCACAACAGAAAGGCTAGTCATGCTCTCTACAACAACCCATCTATGCCATGAAAAAGTTTAACTTGAAAACAACGGCAGATCCACAATCTAAAAGGTCATGGGTGCTCATATACCCACTCAGCTCTATGAGGGTTCATCCCTAGCTGCAAGAGAGAAGAACCAAATGTGCTAGTGAAAGGCTGTCACTTTACCTTGTGATAGAAAAGTATGTATGTATTCCTAGGTGAGAAGATGGCAGGTGTGTTGTAGATGATGAACAGAGGAAAGACCAAAAGTGTAAAATTAAAAAAAGAAACCCTGCAAATTAAGAAAAGGAACCTGAATCATTTCGACGGGCATCTTTACTAATGACCTGTATCATGGGTACTCACCACATACAAACTCATCACTAATGATCATGAGAAACACCAATTATAAACGTGTCGTCATTCAATTGAAAGAATCTCCGTTCCACAACCGTACGTGAGATTTTCACCTCTAGTATATAAAAGCAAGTTTAACCAATTATCTCCAACTGATATCAATATATGACCAAACTGAGATGGTCAATAGATGCTCAGAAAGTTATCTAAGGTTCATGACCTTTGCGATACCTAAGGAGTGGCCATAATGATTATCCTTAGATGAACTTTGGTATAATACTTCTTACCACGCCTCTATACATATGACTTTCTATGAAGCAGTCATTGCTTCCTTACATCGCAATTGATACCTAACTGGATTTGGTTGATAGGAAGTTGCGGATAAGAGAAGCCACATTAAGGAACATCAAGTTCCACCTTGAGAGATCCTATAGTAAAATGAAGTTGTTGGCTGATAAGGGGAGGACTGACAGATCCTGTAGTGTTGGTGATTGGGTCTATGTCAAATTACAGTCCTACGAGTTATTATCTTTAAGGTATGATGCTTATCAGAAGCTTTTATCCATGTTTTTTGAACCCTTTAAGATCTTAGCCGGGGTTGGAGCTATTGCTTACACTTGAGAGTTGTCTATTGCCTCCAAGATCCCACCCCCAATTTGACATTTTCAGTTGAAAAAAAAGTCAGGATCTCACATTGCTTTTGCAACCCTGCATGTTGTTCAAACGGAAGTTGGTCCTGTCCTTTTGGAGCCTGAAGTAGTATTGGATAGAAGATAGATCTAGAAGCATGAAAAGGCTACTCCTCAGCTTCTGATCAATGGTTTAGTACTGCTGATAAGGGCAAGACTTAGGAGGCCTATTCCTCTTTCGGTCAGCAGTTCCCTCACTTTTTTTTTTGTTGATAAGGTTGTTTGTTGACTTAAGTACCAAGAAGAAAAGTTACAAAAGACTGCTGGGAATATCCATACAGTAATTACAACATTTCCCTAGCAGTTCCCTCACTTCAATCCTTGAGTACAACGATTACAAGGATTGTCTCAAGGAGAGGGTAGCTGATATGATCCTAATGTGTCCTCCTCAATTTGGATTTAGTATGTTAGTTAGTTGTAGTTATAAGCCTCATGTGAGCTGCACGTGAGAGGTCCGGCTGTCAGCCAGGTTGTTAAAACACTTGAAGAGTTAGTTATAACAGTTTTCCGGAAGTTGTTTCCCTATTCTTTCCAATTGTGTAGATTTCATATGTGTAGTTAGTTCCTGTCCATTGTAATCATTCAGAAAGTAAATCAATACAAACATCTCCCCTCTTTTCTCAAGAAGTGTTTTCTATATCAATACGGAAAGTTGCTCAAGGGCAATTCTCAATTCATTTTCTCTTTAGGCTGGCTCAATATTTCAAATTCTACTTGTAATCACGTCACATCCACTAAAGAAGAAGAAGAAGACAATAGAACCGGAGATGAAGGTTTTTTCTCTTTTGCCCTAAAAGACAATCTTTTATCGTCTATACTGAAGATAATTAAAGTGAATGGTTTTCTATTATGTATCCAGAAGGCCATGTTCGAGTAATTCAAATTCATATGGCATACGCAGGGAAGCTTCTCTGCCAAACATTCAAAAGTAACAAATTAGGATGACAACGGCAGATCCACAATTTAAGGCCATGGGTGTTCAAACACCCACTCAGCTCTATGAAGGTTTGTCTCTAGAAGAACTAAATATCCTAGTGAAAGGCCACCACTTAACCTTGTAAAAACACTGAGAAGTATGTGTTCCTAGGTGAGAAGATGTCAGGTGTGGTGTAGGCGATGAGCAAAGGAAAGGCCAAACGGGTAAAACAAAAAAATCCGTGCAAATTAACAAAAAGGAACATGAATCATTTCGACAGGTATCTTTACTACTGACCTGTATCATGGGTGCTCACCACATATATCTATATAACGTATAACTAATGATCATGAGAAACACCAATCTTAATGAACAGAAGTATTTAAAAGTAAGCTTAACCAATATTGTCTCCAACTGATATCAATGTGATCAAATATGCTAAGCAAAACATAAAGGGAGAACATTTACAATAAAGTCTAATTAAGTCCAAACTTGAGATCAAATGATCTAATTGCAAACATGTGAAAGTTAGAACTTTGTCCATAACCTAACTTGAGAAGTTTAAGGGCCCTGGAATCGGTTATATGCGAATCCCGAAACCAGTTTTAGCCCTAGCAAATTCGGAAAAGAACAATAAGATGTTGAAAAAGCAACTGCACAGTAAAGTAGATGACTTTAGTACTTAAAGACGGGGATTTAGCCCAAAAAAACTTACCAGTAGACGTTGAAAACTCGGAGAAACTTGGTAATACGGCAACAACGTTTGGGTAGAGAATTGCCAGAGGTATGCTGGAGCGAATTCTGTAGACTATCTATTCCTGTGGTGTCTAACAAAGTCGGCGATGGTGAAGTGAGTCTGAGGAAGACGAAAAGGAGAGAAACAGGCGGAGTTTTTAACCAATCACAATAAGTAGCACAAAAAGTAAGCTTCCAAAAAAGACAATAAGCACAAGAATAAAAAGGACTCGACCTTGAAGGGACGCAATAGAATTAGCCGGAGAAAACGTCCGGGAATCCGGCGGGTGTCGACCTCCGGCGGCGATTAAGAGAGCAAGTCTCGGAGAGGTATTTGGCTTTTGAAAGGATATAGTATCACTTTGATCCCTAAGGATTGTAATATTAATATTTAAACCCTCATTTTTAGAGATCAATATTAATGTTTAAACCCTCATTGTTATTTGGCGACTTAAAATGATACTTTCTTATAATTTTCTGTTAGATATTTTGAATGATTAATTATAATATTTTTTTGTATAATTTTTAAATATGTAAAAAATAGCTATTTATATTAAAAATTAAAAATTTATTTGATCCTATGATATGAAATCATAAGACGAAATAAATATTTTATGTAATTTGAACTTTTTTATGTTGTATGTTTTCTTACGAAAGTAAAAAGTTCATAAGTTATAAAACTACTAAAATTATCTTATTTTGTATACAATCTTACTAAGTTATTCTTTTAAAAAAACCACAAACATTTATTGATTAAATTTCAATTTAATAAAAAAATAATATTGAACATAAGTACTATAGTCCTTAATATAATCCTTTCACATAATATGGTATGAGTCAATATTGTTACATTGTGTCATTTATTGGTAAATACATTTTGGCGAATATAAATGGTAAAGAAGAATTGGGGAGAGTAATCGTTGTATGATTACTATTACAATGTTTTTAAATTTTCTTATATAGCTAGTCGTTGCTTGGATGTTTGCCCAAACTGAGATTAAACTGTATAATTATCAAAATAACTACAGCAATTAGGAGTTAATCATAATGTTTTACTCACTGCATATAACAAAGAATACTAACCTACCAAGTAGTATATTAGCATAAAGGGCAAAGTGAGAAGAAGTACAAATATTGCATTCAACGTAAAAACACATTACAACATCAGGTAACAAAACTGATGGACATGCCTCTAGAGTCATCGATCACAACTCTATTTTTTTATGGTCATTATATCAAATTAGAATAGACTTTAGTACTGTAATGCGATGTAACATCTGGAAATGGTCCAACAAAACCTTAATGTATCCTAACCTAACCTCCAGATTAGTGCCTCTGCTGGAAAATGGCAGCATTCAGTACTGAAGCACCAAGAGAAAAGGGCAAACAGATACCAAAGAACTACATGAGGAATAAATCCAAATCTCTAGCCACCTAGAAAAGAAATAAGCTTACAGATGCTCGATGTATTTCATGATGAAATTTCAGAGACGAATTACACTTTGACAGATTCACCAGAGTTGCTTTCTTGATCAATGAATCAAGCTTTCCCATATATAGAACTCCTCCCATTTTTACCTGGCTCTACCACGAGGGCTTGTACACTTATAGCCAGGTAAGAAGCATTAATGGCAGAAAAAACCACCATCTTCACGATATCCAAAGGACTTCACTGTCAAGTTTTGTGGAGCTTGAAACCGAATATCCTTGGGACATAATTTTGTGTTGGTTTTTGTGGCTTGAGGTGTGCGTAAGTCATCAAATAGAGGTGTGGAAATGTTGTTCCAAAATAAGCTCCATCGATATCTTGGGCCGTTAAAGAAATCATAATAGAGGATAGAAATGCACAAAACATGGCAAAGTAACGACTAATATTCTAGATGAATGTGCAAACTACCACCGAAAAGTGTGTGCTCAAGTTTCATGCAAGTTAAATTGAAGAACAAGCAGAATCACAATAGCAGAAACTTAGGAACAAAAATACACAGCTCAACCACTTGGCATAATTGTGAAAAGCTTCAGAGTAAACAAAAGAAATGCATAAATGACGAGAGGAGACGTATATTAAAAAGAGGAACTTCAAAAAGTAATAGCAATAAAGGATACTGCCTTGGTACTTTGATCGGGGATAATAGATATCCTCACATCTAGGACAGTATATTTTTACTGTACTTGAACGTGGAATATCGGACTGACCAACTGGAAGGCAAGGCTGTCCACAGCAATAAACTCGTGGACATCTCCCGAAGTCGTAGTTCTTGTACTTCTCTGACTGAAAAAGGGTTTTCCCAGAATTTACACCATGAGAAGTGAATTGAAAAATGAAAGCAGACAACACAAAAGCAGATAGGCTCCTCCTTGTGAAGCTGTAGTAGTCCTATGCATAGTTGGATTTTTGTAATTGTAGATAGCACTGGTTTGCAGATCTAATACATACATACACACACACACACACACATATATATACATATATATATATAAACATGTTACCAATTCAGAAAAAAAAGAAGAGAAAGCTAAGCATAAGAGATCACCATTGCAGCCATTCCCTTGCTAGTCAAAATGTACCGGACATGGATCAAACCATACAACATCTCTGCCGCTGACTCAACCAATTCATTCTGCTCCTCGGTGAACATATCACCTAGTCAAAGCAGGAAAAAGTTACAAAGTTGACATTCTCCATTTATGAAAAGGACGAGCTATCCATTTTGAGAGCTTGTTATATATTCAGTGCCATAAAATAGACGATATCTACATGAAAAAAGCAAACTGGTACTTATTTTCAAAGGAGAACAACAACAATATTGTAAAAGCAGGGGGGAAAGAAGCATGAATTCAAATTTATCGCCTAAAGCAGATTCCATGTCCATTTAAACTCATGTAAAAGAGTTAATTCAGGGGTATCAATTTTCACATCATTTTTTCAAGGCACTAAAATTTGTGGAAAATCACAATAAAATAAAACAACTACATGACTATTCCATCATCTCCCTCTCCAAGAAAAAGACATACAATGTAGGGAAAGTGTCAACAACACAAGTTGTATGCAAAGTTCTCTAACTGTGAGTTCTGGTTGGACTCTGGAGCATTTCTGGTCCTAGTAGTTTCCAACAAAAGTATCAAGGTAGATTGAAGCCGTGAAGAATTGGCCGAGGTCCATAATTCCAACAAAGATTCAGACTTGGGTTTGGAGGGGTATTGTAGGAGGTTTGAGGAAGGATTCACTGAGTTTTTCAGTGGCTAAAAGTCAGTATTTTACGACAAAGAACAGCAGCTACTGTTAAAACACAATTTTTTACAAACAAACAGCAGTTTATTATAGTGGTAAATGCAGATTTTATATGGAGTGTCAACTGGACAATGCACAAGTCACTAAGGAGTCGTTTGGTGTAGATTCATGTTATGATGGGATTAGTTATGATGGGATAAGTTATGATGAGATTAGTTATGATGGGATAAGTTATGCTAAGATAATTTTTTAATGCGTGTTTGGTTTGTTGTATTCAAAATAATAAATCTTAAGAACACGTATATTTACAAAAATACCCTTCATGAATGTGAAAAGTAATGTATAAAAAGTGGGATATTTTAGTAATTTAGTCATTTCATCCAAGAATTACTATACCACCCAAGGGAAGGGATGACTTATCCCGGTACTAATTATTAATCCCGGGATAAGTTATCCCGAACTTGAAACCAAACAACACATTAAGTGGCACTATAATTTAACCCCAAGACTATTCGAAGTTATCCTTCACACCAAACGAACCCTAAGGATTTCCAATTAAGCTGGCATAGAGAAGGTATTTGGAAACAAGAGGTTGAGCACTTGCTATCAGAAAACTTTGCCTACCGAAACTAAGACATGAGGAAAGAAATCGCCTAATGTTTAGTCTTTACTGATATTTGGACTCTTATCTCCCATGGTTTTGATCTCATTTAATCTTCTGCTATGTTGCACCTTTGGCTGCAAGAAAACATCCAGTTTCTTCTCCCAGAATTGATTATTTAAAATAAAAAAAATTAAAAAAAAGAGTCACGAACAGCTGACATTTACATGTTTCCTTAACATAAGAATCAACATCATCTAGATTGTTGAAGAAGGATGAGTTCCACATGCCAAAAAAGAGAACAAAACTAGCAGAACTTGTAGTTTCACCTTCCTTTTTTCACAGAAGTTCAGATACCACATCCTTCGGTTGAAATAGTAAAACCAAAAAGAAGTTTCCTTGTAATTCATGGCACTATAAGAAGTACTATAAACAAGCAAACATACTTACCATGAGAGGATTCAACATCAAGGATCAGGTCAAGTGCATAGTCATAGTATGGCACTTGACTGCTCAATCCACATAGATTAAAATCATCTTGAATGTATTCATCATCAACTTCACAGAAGAACTCATTTCCACGCAGGTTACAAAACCAAGAAATCCATGATGTATCTTCCCCATCAGAACCACTAACATCAGACTCTTCACTGTCTGTTTCAGATTCATCTGCAAAAGACAAAATAATGGGTATACTATCATATTTAGTTCGAAATATAAAAGAGACAAAATCAAGAATTTATGTCTACTTAGCATGCAGAAAAACTAGTTTACAGATCGTCAAAATCCAATACCATTTGTCAAAAGTAAACTTAACAAAATGGCAAACCAACATAAATTGTACTTAAATGACGATGTCAAAAGAGTTGTAGCAAAGCGGAAAAAAACTAAGTCCAAAAGTCGTTGCAACCAAATACATTAACAACCTCTACGTCTCTACCACCAGCTGTAAATCCACTAACACTTCTTGAAATTGAAAACTAAAACTAAAGGCAACAAAACATTAAGATGCAACTATGAGTAACAGTGCTCCATGTACTCATGGAGCCCAGTAAACAAGTCTGAGCTTCTCACTGGACAGCACAAAACATCATAAGCCATTAATAGGAATGGGAAACACCAGGAATATTCGCTGTGAACTTTTCATTCACCCAAAAAAGAATTCAAAGATTAGCTAGAACAAATTTGAGATGGCGCGCTAAGAACCTCGCAGAATGAGAAGATGATCACAACTAGTCCATCCATTCTCTTTGAAACTTGATAATCTTTTTTCTGGTCCCATTCCACGCTGCTCTTTGCAGACAAGCATAATCTATTGCATTCAGACAAGTAGTCAGATCTTATTGGAAACAAAAAGCACCACCAGCTCTAAGATAACTGAAAATGCTCCAAAGAAGCCCCTAAACATAGTAAAGGATTTTGAGGGTCGTAAAACAACTTCTCAATTTACTCAAACAAAATTTTATCATTACCGGCTTTTTTCCTACACCCCCACAGAAGAATTTAAACTCAAAATCGAAAAATTTGACATTATCAAATCTCCTCATCTTCTCAAGCTATCCACAGCTACAAGGCAAGAGACCAAATTACCACATAAAACTTATTCCGGCATGAAATGCTCCCCGCCAAACTATGCAGCTAGAGCGATATTAGACACATGTAGGTATACCCTTCTCCTTGCATTTCTTCAAAGAGGTTTTTTCATGTTTCATACACAGGAGCAATTTTGTTGAGCCAATCCTCTCCCTCAATACAAATCAAACTTATGGCCTAATAACAATCTTTCTAGCTCTTCACTAGAATAAATTCACAAAGACGGACACTACACAACGTCAGAGACTACATGTTAAGGCTAAAGCAGCATCTACCGGATCCACATTCCACTACATGAGGGAAATGAATAATCAACCATTTTCAACTACAATCTTACCCAACAACAGCAAATAAAGCGCATTCAAATATCAACTAAATCGTTATACAGGAAATCAGGGGAATCCTTTTTTCCCAACACACACAAAAAAAAAAAGGTCTAACCATCTGAGCATTTATTCTTCGTAGCAAGACTAGAAGAAGAGCGGGTGTCTCGATGATCAACATGTTGCTGATGCAATTTTCCGGCACCTACGGAGGTAGACGGAACCGCCTTGTCCTTCAAGGCTCTAGATGTGGAAGGTGCAGATTTTTCCAAGTGCTTATCCAACGCATCATTAATTCGTTTTCGATCCAACGTCCCACCGACGATCTCCGACCTCGATGAACCACCACCACCGCCACCTCGATCCCTATACATTTCTCTCTCTCTCTCCTTCAACCAAACCTATACGTATACAATATATATATCTACAGACCTATCAGTTCTACCTGTATCAAGCTCAAAACTCCATAGAAACGGAGATATATAGAAGGAGAAACTGTGTATGTGAAAAGAGAGTTGAACAGACGGAGATAACTAGGGTTTCATCGACATTTGAGAGAGATGACAGGAGAGAAGCTCCTCTGTACTTCGTCTTTTTCTCTTTCTTCAATTTTTTTTCCGATTTCCCTTATGTTTCACTTTTTCTATTTTATTAATTTATGATTATATAAATGTTCACTTTATTAATTAAATTATATTTTCAAATTTCATAATTCAGTAAAATGTACTTTAAAAATAAATACTTTTTGATACTATATTTACTAAAGAAGCTTGATACAAAAGCTTTCTCGTATAAATTGACTCAAATTTTAATTCCCGTTTAAAAAAGAATGATATTCTTTCTTTTTTAGTTTGTTTTAATTTTTTTTTTTGTAACAATTTTTCACGCGGCATGTTTAAGGTAATAAGATTAAAAACAATTTTGTACATTTAACATTATTTTAATTTAGGATCATATGATCAAAAGTTTTTTTTTTTTAAATTTCGTATCAAATTAAACAAGATCATTCTTTATAAAACGGATGCAGTAATATTCTCCTTTACTAAAAAAAAATATATATTATCAATGTAGGACAACTTTGTAAGTGCTCAAGTTGGAATGTGTACACATTAGAGTTGTAAAGATTTAATTTTTGTGAAAAAATTGTGTAACCATTTTATTTATCAAAAGTATTTTTACAATAATTTAAAGGTTTCACAATTAAATTATGAGAATAAAATTATTATATATATATATATATATATATATATATATATATATATTATTTTATAAATTTTTGTATATGAATTCGGATTAGTTAATTCTTTTCTCTTTCACTTTTTATTTTGATATTTAAAAATATAAACTCTTCTCGGGCTTTATAGACTGATTAAGTTTTTGAGTGGAGTAATTAATACTATAACTCACCGATTAAAAGTTTTCTTTACGATAAAAGAAAACTTTAAATTTTATGAAGAATTATAATTCAGAATTATAATTCATAAGTTAGTTCAATGTACTCAATATCAAGCAAGTGGAAAGATGTGTTATGTGTTGCTTTCAATGTGAGTAACAAACAGGCAAATATTGAAATTAAATATAAAAATAGACGAATTGTTTGTTAGGAAAATACTAAAATTGGTTATTCTTACTTAATTATTTGTTTTTATATTTACCACGTTTTTTTCTTAAAGAAAACGTTAAGATTTAGAAATATACATAATGCTTACCACAAGTATCCATTTTGATCTTCCCTTTTCTTAAAAAAAGAAGAAAAAGTTTTATAATTCATGAAAAAAAATTATGTAAAAAAGTCCGTTCTTATTTCTTATCAAATGAGCAAATCACAGTTTATAAGCATGCAGGATATTCTAAAGGACCGCATAAATAAATTGTGTATCCCTATATTCATTTTTATAAATAAAGTTTGCAATTATATGCTATTAGCATTGATAACTAGCTATTATTTATACCGAGCATGATTTCTATAAAAAAAATTATAAATCAAAATTTACATTTTAAAAAAATAATTGAAATTCTTGATTTGAAATCCTAAATTCTACTCTCTTTTTTTGTTTTCTAGAAGATTTGTATTGAAATTTGAAATCGATCATGGAAAATGGCCTATTAAGTATTGAAACACACCATAATTTTTTAAAGGATGTAGTGTTGTGGATGAAGTTATCTTTTTTTTTAATTAGAGGTCTTGAGTCGCTTCTCCTTGAATGAGGCTCTATGTGAAACAAATCTAGATTAATCAGACTTCAATACAAATATTGAAAATCAAATAAAACAAAAAACTACCATTGCTAGTGAGTATGCTATAAAATTATACCCACAACCACATATAGTACAGACAAAGATATGAGAAAGCATGGGTCCTTAGCTTACCAAATTCTTTTATACTATTATAGACTAGTTACTATTTTTATCATGCAACTAATATTTCAAGTGTTGTAATAATTTACACACATTACCTTATAAGGTAATATTAAATTATGTAAATATCTTTAAATTGTTAGTATATAAAACATAAACTCAAATCAATCTAACAATTTTATAAAAATAAGGAATTTTTTTTACCCTAACTCCCATCCCTTTTGCTTCCGGTGACTCGAACTCGCAACCTTCAGACAGGTAGTGAAGAGTGTTTACCATCCGAGCAACTCTCTCATCTAAAAAGAAAGATTATAATAGAGTGATAAGTATTTTTTTTTCTCGAAACCATAGGTCTCAGGATGAAGCCTACTGGGCAAGAAATCACCTTTGCCAGAGAAGGATTTATCATGCAATGTCAACTTTTTAATACGAATTTAAATTTAATCAGATTTCAATAAAAGTATCGGACTGGAGTAAGATTTCACAAAAAGCAAGTATAGATAGTAAGTAAGGTGTGAAAGAGAACAAGTGGGAGAATCTGACAACCCAACTGGAGTCTATTTGGTGTCATCATTAGTGTCTCTCCCCTGCAGTATCACATGTGTGTACTCATTCTTGCAATAGAGCAAAAAATCTTATGAAAAGGACAGAACAAAAACTCTTGGGAAATAACTTTAGAGATTGAAATTTGTGTTCTTTTTTATATACAGTATATGGACTCTTATCAAAATAAAAACAACATATGTAGTGTAATCCCACGAGTAAGGACCGCGGAGGGTAGGATGTACGAGACCTTACCTCTAACTTTGTAGGGTAGAGAGGTTTTTCCTGATACACCCTTGGCTCATTACAACAATATATATGCTGCATAAGAAAAACTGGTTTTCAAGACTGTTTCCAACAAAATTGCAATACTAACAGAATAGGCATCTCTAAAATCATAAGTACACAACTTATCCAGAAGGAAATAGATACAAGTAAAGAGCAGTAGCAAGTCGTATTCTATAGAGTTCAGCAAACTCATCCTTCTTCCAATTAACTTTTTGTACTCCTAAACTCGAACTCACTCACAAGACAAATAGCAATAGTAGGCTGAGACTTTGCTTCTACAAATTCCCAGAGTATGCCACTAAAATTCAGATAAAACAAGCCCTATGAATCATCTGGAGTGAATTACGATTCATATACAGTTATCGCTCTACTAATCAACTTATCTGTCAGTGAGAACTTGACCATGACAAAAGAAACATCTTCCTCTCCCTTGATATTAGTATAGAATCTAGTACTCCAATATGTTAAAAGCTTCTTCCTTTATGCAAATTTGTATAAACTTAAAACAACTTGTAATTTTCCCTCCCCCTACCCTGAGAATATAAATTTATTGGATGATCAGGGCGTGAAGAACAGCAATTGAACAAATGAATCAGAAATATTCACTAACAGTGAAGAGAAAACTGTATTGATCTCAACTATGAAAATCACTTGATGAACATTGTATCTGAAAACTTAGCTAATCACAATGAACTTGCCTCAATATATACAAAAGTTATCAGCTAACCGCCTAACAACTTTTCTAACTAATTCCCACTGACTTCTACTGTTAACTTAGCTATCTATCAACTAATCACTAGTCAACAGCTGTACACCTTATTAACTGCTCAACACAGTGTTATTTTGATTACATCTAAGACTACAGGATGATTACCAGAAGTATTATAAAGTTATAACAAAGTAATGTGACATGTTGCTACGTTAATTCTTGGGTTAAATGCACTTCTAAAGCCAAGGCTCTAAACAGTTTCTATTTAATAAGTTCCTCTTCAAAATAGTTCTTCCTAGTTCCAAGCCAAGGTAGAAATCAAATGTCAGACTCTTTTGAAGAGGCAGCTCAAAACTTTTAAATACCATTACTCAGTTATATAGTAGCTAAAATAATTTCTACAAAAAGACGGTTGTTCAAGCACCAAAATTACATCATAGAAAACAGCATAACTTGATTGAAGATGAACCATAACTATTTCTACCTACATCCCTATGTGAAACGAACACAAAAAAAATCCATAACAGCTCTCAACAATCATGTTAACCAAAGAACCAAAAGTTGAATTCCGGTAATTTTCCCTTGTTAATACAAGTCGAGCAACAACCAATGCAACTACAGAACAATCATGTTCAATACCCATAGTACATAATTGATCCTCTGCTTCCTCTCTTGGAACCCAAAGAAAGCTACTTAATGTAAGGGCATCCATATCATCAAACAATTTTAATAGCAGACAAGAAAAAGACAAAAAACAACATGACCTTTTATTAATAAAAAATGACTTGTAACATCTAACTGCGCTAGAGGGAGAGGGAGAAACTCTTACAATTTATACAGGAAAAATAAGCTCCTCATCACCTATTCAAGAGTTGAACAACAAAACACTCTTTGAGTTTTTCTACAAGCACCGTGGTACTTTCTTTCACTGCTTCTGGTCTCATGATGCCAATTTCTCCCGCTAAAGGAATGATCTTATACAAGTGTCTTACAAATAAGAAGGAAGGCTTCATGATATAGAACCTTCTAGAGTATGCAGATCATAGCCAGATGGGAATAGTGGTCTTTGGAGTGCTTCTGTAGCATTTAGCTCAATGAGACTGTTTTATCCAGAGCATAATCCTGCTTCTTGGAAGAATCAATCACACTATTCCATAAGGTTTAGCAAGCATAATACATCTTTGATATGTCTCACATGATAGAGGCTCTGCAGCTTATACTTACCGCGCGAGCTTCCTGAAAAACAATTTGGCACTTGTTGTGGCAGCATCGAAAGCCTAAAATCCAAGTTAGCCTTTGATGTTAAATTGAGTATTTTAGGACCCAGTCGCAAGATGCTCCATACAGCATTCAGATCAAGCAAAATAGGCAAGCGACAGATATGAGACCCATCAAGCACTCAAACCCGCCCAACTTTTGAAAGCAATAAGTGCCTCCATTTTACCGCGATTTTTCCTTCTTAACTTTGAAACTCTGAGCTTCTTATGTTTCTCCATGAATGCTTGTTTATATCTCCATTTATCAACAAAAATTTTCATCTCTTGAGATTTCTCCACAACTTGCATTACTGCATCAAAGAAGCCCCCTTTGACCAATGCATACAGAAATGCGTCAACCAGGCTACTATCTAGTTTTAACTTTGTCTCCCCTTCCGCAGAAACCTTCCTTTTGACTTCATTCCACAGCATCATAACATTGAAATACTTCTCCACAGTCACATTTCCATTTATTAGAGAAAGATATGTCTGCTCATTCGGTTCAAACTGAAGGAAGGTCATTCTCCTGAAAGTCCTCCTTGCATCTTCTAGCCGTCCAGCCTTGCAGAAGGCATGGATGATGGAGTTCCAATCATGCGTTCCGATTTCAATTCTAGGATCCTCAACGATCTCATCCAAGAAAGCTGCCATGAGCTCAGGTCGATGACTTTCTGTTAAACCGGTCATGATTGTCAAGTAACTCCCTTGCAAGTCGGGTATTCTTGCTTCTCTCATGTCCCTAAACATAGAAAATGCAGACTGAAAATCTTGACATGACATTGAAGCTTCAATTAGAGCATCATAGGTAGCAACATCCAACTGGAGACCTAAACCACTTATGTCTGTCACCAGTTGAGCAGCTTCAGCGGTTCTTTGCTCTTTCCTATATGCTTTCAGTATTGGAAGGTAGACTCCAAGACCTAAAGCAGCACCCTGAGCATTCATTTCATCAAATATCTTGTGTGCCTTGTCCAATAACCCAAGATTAACGCAAGCATTTATGATGCCATATCCAACGGATCTCTCAACAATCACAGATGGAGATTCCAAGGTCTGAGTTTCACCGATCAACATAGCTAAATCTTTTATGCTCCCATTTTGAAGAAACCCACTTACTACTTCACTATAAGTTCTTTCTTCAAAACATAATCCTTGTCCACATGTTTCTCTTACACCTTGAAGAATAGTTGCTGAAACAGACGCCAAATTACCACACTTCACAAATCCGCTAATCAAATTACTAAGAAAACCCCCTTTATCCGGGAAACCAAATCCACTAATCAAACCTTCTAACTCAGCTATTTTCTCTTTAAGACCTTTCAATGCATACAAGTAAGCTAGTAAACCAAAACTACATTCGTCAGGCCTAACACCCAAAACTGACATGGTCTCCACCACTTTCTCCGCGTCAGTAGTCGATTCAATCTCTCGACAACAACATTCTAGAGCAGCATTACAAGCTTCCAAACTAGGTTTCAAGAAATTCAACTTCTCATCAATAGCAAGCCTACAATTCTCATTAAAAACTTGTAAAAACCCACCAAAGTTACCATTTTTCCTACAAATCTCCACAAGAACATCACCCCACAGATTAAAAGGGATGAAATATCTGTTTTTGAACATACACTTCACCAATGCAAAAGCAGGGGCAGCACTATTAGCATCCCTCATTGAATTCAACAGTACATGTACAGTTTCAGGCTTTAACAATTCTTGTTTCTTCTCTAACAAGAAAACTACTGACGCAAATGCTCTTTTTATGTTAAGGGTATCATTCAATGATGACAGATGAATGATTACTGAATTGGTAAGTGACTTACTTGGGAAAGCAGAGTAATTTGAAAGAGTCTTGAATGATTTCCATGCTTCATCTGTATTGTTACTTCTGATTGAATCTAGAAGAGTGGATTCAAGATTAGATTTGTGTTCTTGTGTTAAGGTTAGAGGGGTTTGGTCATGGGTTTTTGGTGGGGTTGTAGAAGGTGATTCAGTTGTCTTTAAGGAGAAAATTGAAGGCTGGAGAAAGGAATACAAAGTGGGTATTTCAGGTTTTGAAGAAAAGGGTCTTTTTGAGAGATTACAGAGTGCTCTTCTCCACATTCTTGCTCACTGTGTCGCGCTGTTTCTTCGACGGAGAAGATGATTATAGAACAAAAGATACCCTTCGCAAAACTAATTAAGTTAAAACAATTTTGTAACAAAAAAATTATAGAACTTAGCAATTGGGAAATTATGTGGTCGAGTGAATAATGTGTATATATATATATATATTCTAATAATTAGCTAATATAATTATAATTTATATTAATTATGATTCGAAGCTTATTAGCAGTTATAGTACATTTTCTCTCGCCTCTCTTCCTCCCTCTACTCCTTCTGAAATCTCGCTTTTCATTCTTGTCTTTTGTCCCTTACCCTACTTTTCTTTTGCCTTTCTCTCTCGCTTTTCATTCTTGTCTTTTGTCCCTTGCCCTAATTCTCTTTTGCCTTTCTCTCTCGCTTTAAACAAATACAGTGTATATTTTGAGTTGTATAAAGCGAAAAATATTTGATATATGATACAAATATTTTAACTTGATTCAATTGTATACGAATTCTAATTATATGCAATTATACAAATATAATAATTGATATATTTTTCAGTTATATCATATAGCTACGAATAGTAACAAACAAATTATAACTATATAGCATAATTAAACTATTTTTAAGTGACTATATCCGAAAATTTCCCAAAATAAAACCCCAACCAAAAATTAAAAGTGGATTTTTTTATAAAAAAAAAAAAAGAAATAGGGGGCATTCCGAGAATTGAACTCGGGACCTCTCGCACCCTAAGCGAGAATCATACCACTAGACCAAATGCCCATCTTGATAATTGTTAGCAAAGTTTAGTTTTTTTATTATAAACCATATGTCCCTATTGTAAAAAAAATTTAAGCTTGCAATGCCGTGGAAGTAGCTACTTCATCCATCTAGCATGTCAATGACCACACTTTTGTCATATTTTATTCAATGGAAAAGAGAATCAGAAATAATAAAATCTTAAGCCCCTCAACTCAAATATTTATTTATTCCACTCATAATCACAAATTCTATCAACTGGTCAACATACAGGAATTTTAAAATGGAAACACAACAATTACTGATAGTGTTATGTGGATCTGTGGTGTTGTTCTTTGCATATCTCACCAATCTTTTACTTCTACATCCAAGAAAATCAAGATCAAAGCTTCAAAGCCAAGGAATTAAGGGACCTTCTTCACCATCTTTTTTTCTCCATGGAAATATCAAGAAACAGGCAACCCCAGAAGAAAACAACAATCAAGAATTAGAACAAAACAAACATACATGGCCTTTCAGAGTGTTTTCACATATAAAACAGTGGCAAACTGAATATGGTCAAATCTTGATATTTATTATACAAATAACTTTTAATTCTTTTAGCTTATGTGGGGTTTGTTTTTTGTTTATGTTGAAATTACTGCAGGATCAATATTCATGTATTCATCTGGAACTATACAGATACTATGTGTAACTGATGCAGATATGGTGAAAGAGATATCTTTGAACCAGGGAAAACCATCTTACTTATCCAAAGATCATGGTCCTCTTCTAGGCCAAGGCATTTTCTCTTCAAATGGACCTTACTGGGCTCATCAGAGAAAGATCATTGCCCCTGAATTCTATCTCAACAAGGTTAAGGTACATACACATATTTATGCACTTGTTAAGTTTAAGTAATATAATCACAAGCAGTCGCGGAACTAAGATTTTCACTGCAAGACTAGAATGTCAAATAGATGTTGATTATGCAGGAGATGGTGAAGCTGATGGTTGAATCCACCAGTAAATTGATGGAATCATGGGATGAGAGAACAAGAAATTCAGAAGGAAAATCGGAGGTTAAGGTGGACGATGATCTCAAGAGTTTGACAGCAGATATAATCTCAAGAGCTTGTTTCGGAAGCAGCTATGCTGAGGGGGAACAAATCTTCCTAAAACTTCAAACTCTTCAAATGGTTATGTCCAAAGTTCCCATTGGAGTTCCTGGATTGAGGTAAAAGGATATTGTTGCTACTTTAGAACTATGTTTAACTCTGTAAGGTTAAAAGGGTGAGAAACATCGATCTTTTTATCTCGTTTCAAAGAGGAGGAAAAGGAAGGAGGATTAAATAAAGTAAAAACTCATGGTAATAGATGATTTTCCCACTATGTTCAGATTGTGACAGGCATATTCCAAGTAAACATAACAGGGAGATATGGAGATTGGACAAAGAGATTAAAGCAATGATATTGAAGATAGTACGAGCACAGAGAAGCCCTACTTATGAGAAAGACCTTCTGCAATTGATACTTGATGCTGCTAAGAGTTATGAAGAGAATGGTGGTGACTGGCTACCAGCTGACGTTTCTGTTGAAATGTTCATTGTCGATAATTGTAAAAGCATATACTTTGCTGGCCATGAGAACACTGGTCTCACAGCATCATGGTGTTTGATGTTACTAGCTGCTTATCCAGAATGGCAAGCTCGTGCCCGTGCTGAGGTGCTTGATGTGTGTGGTAGTAAGTTGCCAAATGATTCTATGCTTAGACAAATGAAAGTGGTATGAAGTAATCTAAATAGCATATAATCGAATTTCAAATATACTTTGTACCTGGATTTCTAACATGTATGCATATTCCGATTGGCAGCTGACAATGATCATCCATGAAACGTTACGTTTGTACCCACCAGTAGCATTTGTGGTGAGAGAAGCATTGCAGGATACAAGTTTTAAGAGAATTGAGATCCCAAAAGGGACTAATATTGAGATTCCAATCCCAATCCTGCATCAGCAGCCTGAACTCTGGGGACCAGATGCTCATCAGTTCAATCCAGAAAGATTTGCCAAGGGCATTGCAAAGGCTTGCAAGGTCCCAAGTGCTTATATACCATTTGGCATAGGGAGTAGAACCTGTGTGGGACAAAATTTTGCGATGATTGAACTGAAGGTGATTGTATCGATGATTTTGTCTAGGTTTACATTTTCGTTGTCACCAGGATATCAACACAGTCCTGTTTCTAGATTAGTATTAGAACCTGAGCATGGCATCTATCTGTACCTCCAAAGAGTTTGACATTATAGAATGAAAAAAATATTATCTTCAGGATAGAGAGCCCCCCGCCTGCCTTTTCAGATACGAGTGAGTGAGCGCTTTTTCTGCTATGAATGAATGACCTCTCCATTTATTTATTTCTCTTCTTTGATATTTGTTGATGCCTGTAAATTGTAATCTATTAAGTTTAATTGACCTAAGAAAAGTTGAATGAGTAGTTCTTAGTCACGTTACTTTTTACAAGCCATCTACTAAAGCAACACAACAGAGGAGCAAGAGAAACTACTGTTGTTACTTGTGCTGTAAATAAATATTGCAAACATGCTATTCTTCCATCAGAAAACTCAAGGATACATGTTCCTTTCATTTAAGTACTTGCCACGATGCAACGAATGCTAGTCAGCATCGGTGCCAAGATGAAGATTAAAGAATCATATCAGAGTATATATGGCAAGTCATGATCATGAATAGCTTTGACATTAGAACTTACAAGTAATTCACCTGAGCATGAGAAGTGTCTACAACTCTTTTTCGTTTACAAGAAGGATCAGAAACACGAAGATATGCATGAGAAAACTATCAAAAAACATAGCCCCAATACTCCCTGTAAATCAACATTCAAATATCTTCAATGTAATCCCTCGTCATTTATTGCAAATTAATAAACCTATTAAATAGTTCATAATGATAGCAGTATAGACTTCAATCTCTTATGACTCATGAGAATAAAGACCGACTTCGATTGCGCTCTAGCCGAGCTTCCCTCTGCAACATGCCAGAAAATGAAAATAAATATCAGAAATAAAATGATATATCATGAAAAACAATACCCAAAAAAAGGGTTAGACGAAAAATCTGAAGGCACAAGAAAGGCAATTCTTTTAAAATTATTTAAAGCATAAAGTGGCAAAGACATTCTATGATGTCAATGTCAAAAACACCTAAAACCATAGACAATTGATTGCTTAATAATATCTTCTCTCCCACAACTACATCCCTGCTTAGGGCGATTTGACGATGTCAAGAGTATATGACTTAACAAACACATAAATGAATCTTAATCAGCATGCCACCCTACACCTAAACTTGTTTGCTTTAAACAACTTGATCCCTTTCATAACTATTTACACAGTAAAGTCACTTGTCTGAAAGTTTTTTACAATTTCCTCCACACCCAGATAAGAAAAGTACTACTCCAAAGTGGCCACATAACAACCTCTCAAAGTCCATTTTACAGGGCAAAACTCTATATGAGAGGGGTAAAAGCATTTCATACTTCTTTTCACATTACCAATTTCATCATAAATTCGTTTTACGGAACACATATACTACTACAATCCTCATTCACAAACATGTGGATGTGGAAGAGCATCGTTAACATGCATACCTCCTTTTTCTTGCATTCCTTGTAAACATCGAAATGTTCTTGGCATTTGCTCTTCTCTGAGCTAAATTGTTCCAAACCTGCAAGCATTCACAATTTAATCATTTCCCTGAAACAACTGCGTAACAGGATAGATAATACATGTTTGAATAAATTTGATATGATGGAAAAGCCTTTTCCACAGTTTTCTAATTATACAGACGACGAATATGTATAACAATGATATCTCAAATATAATTGCAAGAAATTGATGCATAATGACTTGTGCGTATGGATATAGCCACGAACTCCAACAATCTGGACTACCAAACCTAAATGCTATACATTCAAAGGTCCTTCAAACCTTCCACAAAACCTTTATCAAGCTACTTAATTGCTCTCTGATATTGCCATGAATTCCAACAATCTGGATTAGCAAACCTAAATAACATTCAAAGGTCCTTCAAACCTTCCACAAAACCTACATCCAGCTACTTTCATTGCTCACTGATCGATTACCAAGTATTCATCAAACAAATTATGGACAATTCTCTACGCAATTATCATCACAAATAAGTTGTGCTCAATTAACAAAAAAATATGTTTCTTAAACTAAATTCTTGCGAATATAACTTATCCAACCGAAACAACCACAGGAATTTTCATCCCCAGATAATAAAAAGAGTTATATAATCCTACAACATACGTTACATATCAAAATTCAAATAATGATCATGAGTATAATTTCTTTTCTTTTCTCCTTAGAAAAATTTCAAATACAACAAAAACAGAATATGATCGGAAGAACAAAGTGTCAGTTGAGTTTACATTTGAGCGAAGCAGTGTATTGAGGATAACAATCGGAATCAGCAAGTTTTGCTGCACTTGGATACGCCGGTGTTTGAATTTTCGAATTTGCCATCTTGCCCTAATTTTTCCAATTTCTGGTCTGCAACTTCTTTGGATTCAATTGGGTATTTTCTCTATTTATTCTCCGGGTCGAATCCCACCGACCGACTATGAAAGAAAGTTGACCCGGAAAGGAACAGATTGGCCCGTTTGAATTGTGGTCCATATCACTGGCCTAAATAAGAGATATCTGCCTCTATTTGCAAAAATAGCATCCTTTAAGTTTTGGCCTCATTTTATAAATAGTTTGCCAAAATAAACATTAGACATGAAAAAGAGTATGAATTGTAATTTTTGCATCAAATCAATTTTAAGAGACTTTAAGTTTCATATTCAACAATTTTCTATGGTTATATTCAATTTACACTTTAAAAAAAATAATAAATTCACTATATATTTTCTAAATAATCAAAAATTAGCAATAGTATTTCTCAAGTTTTTTTTTATTATTCCATCTGATATTCGATACTCATATTGAAGTCCAACTAAATCTAAATGTCTATCGGAAAGACCCTCAATAAGGTAAAACACTCTCTAACAAAGACTACTTTATACTCAAAGAGACTCATAATCGAAACCTCTAATAATGAATGAAATAATATTTATCACTCTAGCATAACCCATAAGGGTGTCTTCAATTTTCTATACATGAAGAAGTTGAAGAAAAGGGGGAGAAAAAGGAGAAACACAAGTCCAATGAATATCTCTATATTTGTACTACTTTTCTTAATAGGGCCAAAAGTTAAATATCAATCCTTAAAGAGACATGAGGTGAAAATTCTTGCAATTATCCCACCTTTAATAACTTTTGAAAGTTGTTTTCAATTTATGAGTGTGGTCAGAGCCGTCAAAATAGACTTGGTCCGCGAGGTCGGTTCAATCCAATTCTTGAAATAAGTAAGGTTAGATTTAATTTTTTTGGTTCATTTATGAACGAGGTTTTTGCCCGCCTCATTTGGTCCGTCGACCTCGTTGGCCCAACCCACAAGCCTCTGATGTCAATCCGTGGGCTATTAATTTTTTAAAATATTTATATATATATTTTTAATAGTGTTTTATTTGTAAAGATTTTATGAATATTTTTGAAAAATAAAAAATCAAGTATGTTACAATATCATCTTGCATTGTGAATTGTAAATGAAGATGAACTTCTTAAGGAAATAATATCACATGTTGATTCAAATGTGATCGATGGTGAAAGTAGAAGCGGAGTTGTAAAACATTAATTAATGAGACATGTAATATTTAGAAATTTAGATTTGTTAAGTATTTAGGTTGTCTTGTGTTGCTGAAAATCTTTTAAATCAGCTAGTTTTTTGTGGGAAAAAAATAATGGAATGATCAACATTTATCCGCTAAATTTTATGTTGGCTATTATATATTTTTGTAAGTATTCACCAAAGGGTGTGATTCATAAATGGATTTTTGTAAATATTCACCGAAGTGTGCGATTGATAAATGAATTTTTGTATGAATTGATGTCGCGTTCATAAACGTCAACATTCGATACTCTTTCTAAGAGAGTAATATTGTTCATTTTTTGGTTAAAGGGCTAACCCGTCCCAACCCGTGGCCCGCTTAAGGTTGTGTTGGACCGCTATTTTATTGACCTTTTAATTAAAAGAGTCAGCCCGCTCTAACCCATTTAACTCTCTAGCCCATTAGGATTGTATTGAGTTGGGTTGAGTCAGACCATTTTGACACCTCTAGGTGTAGTTAATTGCTCCTTAATGTCTTGAATAAGTCATACAATAACTATTTGTGTGATTATAAACTGATTTCAACAGAAAAAAATAAAAATAATTATTAGATTGACACACGAAATACATACAAAAACACAACAATAACTAGCAACATATAAAAAAAAATTATTACGAGTAATAATAACTTTTTATTTATTCAAAACATTAAATGGGAAACAAATTGATTTTGTGAATGAATTTATAAAATTTAACATTTGACTACAAGGGACAGGCCCCCTCCCCAAATTTCCGGAGCCGGATTAAACCCATCATCATGATTACGTGGAAATGGGTCTCGTTTAATCATGAAAATTATAAATTAAATAATAATGCATAAATTAATTTTGTGTTTGATTATAAATATAAATTAAAGCTTTTTTTAATAAGTTATTTAAATTGAAAAAAGAAAGTGAAAATTTAAAACAATTTTTTTTCTTCAAATTTCAAAATTTTATGATTTAAAATATAATTTCAGCAATTCAATTTATAAGAAATACATTTTTTTCCCTCTTTGACAGCTCAAAATAAAGCTACATTCATTACTTTCCTGCCAAAAAAAAGGCTCTTATAAAATCTTTGTTTTGCTTTTTCTTGTTCCCTCCTTTTGTCCCACTAAAATAGAGTACTTTCTCAAAAGGGTTGTTGAATTTTTCTCCATTTCAAGCTTCATAAAAAACTCAAAATCTTGTATTCATTTTAGTAGTAACTTTTCATTTTCTTGATTGATGAGATGAATAGTAGTACTAGTGCTAGTAATAATGCTACAACAACTGGAACAAAGTTCATCAAATGTGTTACTGTTGGAGATGGTGCTGTTGGAAAAACTTGTCTTCTCATCTCCTACACTAGCAACACTTTCCCCACTGTATGTAAAGATTCAATTTTTATCCTGTTTTTTTTTAATCTTGTGGGTATTTTTGTTTCTTGATTTTTTCTCCTTTTATCTTTTCAGGATTATGTGCCAACTGTTTTTGACAATTTCAGTGCCAATGTTAATGTTGATGGGAAGATTGTGAATCTTGGCCTGTGGGATACTGCTGGTATGACAAACCCTTTTCCTTGTTGGTGTAAAAATCATCTTTTTCCATCAAAGTTGTTAACTTTGATCTTTGCCATTCTTGTTTTCTTTGTGTTAACAGATTCTATTGCATATGAAGTGCTTTATTGTTTCTGATTATTATTTTCTATTAAAGAAAGATAAGGGGGGTGTTTCATGTTTGTACTTCAGTTAAGATTTTGCCTTAGTGCAAATCTTGAAGCAGAATTGGTAATTGAAATGTGAATGTTGAACTCAAAGTAAGCCTTTGGCAAAATTGTTTAACTCTTTCTTTTCCAAACAATCCATTGACCATCATCAGAAGCAGTCAGATGAAATTTTAGTGTTTAATCAAGGTTATGTTCAGCTTGAAGTAGTTATGCATTAACAAGTAAACTGTCTGCTTTCTGTTCACTTTCGCTAAGTGTTTAGAAAAGTTATCCCAGAATGGTCATCCTCATGGTGGTCCTATTACTTAGCATGTGCATATAATGAAACTCAAATTGAGGGAAAAATTGAAATGAGAAAACCATATAATGTATGGATACTTGTGATAAAATCTTATGGAACTTTGACATTGAAAAAGCTGCAATGAACCAGATTTGAGCCATCAGTACATTAGTAGTAATGACTAATGAGGAAGATAACAAACGTGTCGTCTTCAAGAAGTCACTCTACATGATAAAATTGTGAGTTTTCAATTGCTCTCTTCACAGGTCAAGAGGATTATAACAGGCTTAGGCCTCTTAGTTATCGAGGAGCCGATGTCTTCCTACTTGCTTTCTCTCTCATAAGTAGGCCTAGCTTTGAAAACATATCAAAAAAGGTATGTTTTTTTCCTCTCATCTTTCAACTTTAATAGCTGTTCCAGTGGCTGTGTTGTTCTTTTGCTCCTCTGATCATGTAATGCTGACATCATTTTAACTTTTTTTTATTTCTTGTTATGTTGGAAAGTGGGTTCCTGAGCTAAGACATTATGCCCCATCAGTGCCTATTGTTCTAGTGGGGACTAAATTGGGTGAGTTTTCTTTCATTTTAAGATTCCTATGCTTTACTAGTAGCTCTTGAGAGGATATATGCCTTTTTCCCTTTTATTTCCCTTTAACACTTCTGAATTTGGCAGATACTGTATATTAAAATGAGTCCTGGAGTTTAACTAGTCTTTTAATGTTTAATCAACCAAAAAAGCTTGCACAAACTATAATTTTATTTGCAAATATGGATTATGTAGTGGTAATATTCACTACAGTTTTTCTTCTACTTGCTGTTTTTTCATTTTCTTGAGGGGGAAACCTACACACTACATCGGTCTACACTGTATTGTACATGAGTTTACTTATTTCACAGGGATGAATCCAGAAGCCCCCTTTGGAATATCCCCTGGACCTTAGCTAAAATATAAATGAGGGAATGGAGTGAACCTTCTCTTATATGTGCTTAACACGGGGCTGAAAGTTCTGACAAATTTATATGTGGTTTAATAGTTTGTTGTGCTCTGTGATCATATTCTTCTCGTAGACTTGATGCTTCATTTGTTTCTTTAGTTTCATTTATGTTCTTTCTCACCACTTAGTGTTCAAAGCCGAGTGAACTGATTCAGTACTTCCACTCTCCCTACACTTCGAACAAAGACTCTTCTTCAAACATAGGTTCTCTATCTTTTATTCTTGGGGTACATAGACTACACCATTCTTTGGATAAGACTATATAGAAACCAACAATTGTGAACTGCGGAAAGTCTTGTAACATGATCTTGTTGTGTTATACAAGTGATTGTTTGACAATGGATAGTTAATAAATTTGTTCAGCAATGTATTTTTTAACCGAAGGAAAAAAAAAAGACATAGCAGTGTATGTTTCATGTTTACTTTTATATAATCTTCTATTATCTGGGGCCAATGAACTGGTTGATGCAGAGAATGAAACTGAGCTTATCTATCACTCTTTATTTCTAAGTTTGTATCTAACCGAAGTTCAAATGCACAGATTTAAGAGAGGACAAGCAATTTATAAGGGACTATCCTGGTGCATGTACAATTTCAACAGAACAGGTATGTATATTTTGAAAAAGAGGTATATGTATTAGATCTTTCAAAAGTTCAATGTAGCTTATCCAAAAATTTGTTGCATGGGCCACCTTACAAAGAAAGGAAAATGAAAAGGAGAACATAAAGTAAAATTTATGTCCCAAAAGAAAAGGAAAACATGAAGTAGTCCTAATAATATGCTAAGGAACTTTTAGACTAAATACAATCTTGATAGTTTTATCAGAATGTCCAGCTCAAGAAATTCTTTTAGAAGGGGCAATAAGCCATTTCCGAGCTAGCTCATCCAAGAACCAAAATGGGAAAATTTGAACTTTTTTGGTCGAAAAATTCAAAACAATCTGCATAGCTTCTTCTGAATATTGCTGAAGTGTACACACAGACACATGGAGCCTACAACCTCAACCTCAGAATGAAAGCATCTGGGGATCGACTGTGCTCAGTCTTTGTAAAGGTTAAAGAAAGTGTGTTTTCAAGGTCAAGGCTTTGGATGTTAGTGAGACATGTCAAGTTTGAAAAAAAAAAACATGATAAATTAAGTCAATAGATTATCAAATGACGTAGAAAGGAAAATTCAATCAAGTTTTCATTTTCAAACACTCTTTCGCACATTACAAAGTTTGTTGAGTTTTTACTTCTCTTTAAAACTACAGGGTGAAGAACTGAAAAAACAAATAGGCGCAGTCGCTTATGTTGAGTGCAGTGCTAAGACGCAGCAGGTAATATTTGAAACTTTTAGTATCATTGGAACTTAAAAAGATTTAGTATGTGAAACATGATGACCAATTCTAGGTGCACTTCCCAAACAAGCAAATAATTTAGATGAATGCAGCTTGTTCATTTTACGATTATATATGAACCGAAGCCAATTAAAAAAAAATATTCTTTGTAATGTAGAATGTGAAGGCTGTTTTTGATACTGCAATCAAGGTAGTTCTTCAGCCTCCAAAGACCAAAAAACAGAAAAGGAAACACAAAGCCTGCTGGATACTTTGATCTAAGTCGCTGGAAGAGAGACGTTTGTACATTAATCTTTTTCCATTTTGGTGAGATGTTTAGCCACGCTATCCGTAGATTTAAAACTTTCTCTTTTCTTTTCTCCCTATTTTGCTTTAGTGAGAATGCCAGTTTTCTCATTTCATTGTATGTGTGATGTGCTTGTTGAGTTTATTGCTGGCTGCTTGTACATGGTTTTATATGATGGAGAAAAGTGGGAAGTTGTTTGTTTGTCAATGTGGTGGCATTGATGTAGACAGAATATGCTGTATTTTTATATGCAATGATCTGCACTGCATGTGTTGTTTTGGTTTCTGTAGATGGAAATATTCTTGACATAATCTCTCAGAATATTCAAGACTACAGAAGAAGCTTTTCAATGTAAAGTCACTCCTAAATCATTTTGTTAAATGGCATGTGATGGTTGGGAAGGGTGAGAGTAGGGCTATGTAATACTCCCGTCGTTCACTTTTACTCGTCCACAATAAACTTTGCATCTCTTAAAGAATAGTAAATAAAGTGCATATTTTACTATGATACTCATATTAATGTTGGTGTATTGTCTTTAATGAACATGAAAAATGATTTTGAATAAGTAGTAAATGATGAGGGTAAGAACTATTATTGAAAAAAAGAGAGAAACCGGTTAAAATGGTCCATGGCTCGAGAAATTGGGTCGTGACATAAATATATACTAGCTTATTGAAATTGTCCTTGATGTATATAAAAAGATGATCAATTTGGTGCTTATGTGATGATCCGTCATGTCATCAGGCCACATAAGCACCACGTAAGTGCCACATGACATAAAGTTGTCCACGTGGAGGGCTTACATAGAAAAAAGAGTAATCCTTGTGGATAATTGTAGAAAAATATGGAGATTTTTCATGGAAAAACGTAAAATTGAATAGAAGATCTCTAGAATATTCTAGACATGCAGAGAGTTCTAGACAAGAGACCTAAATGAAAATATGCAGAGACATTGTATATTAGTCGTTAGTAGTTCATAGAGAGGCGGGCATCCATTTGTAAATTCATCAAGCAAGAAATCAAAGTTCTCTACAATACAATCCTCCATAGCAATCCTCTTGTGTTATCTCTACCATTCTTTTAGTGATTTCTAAAGTTTTAGGCCGACTTGACATATCAAATATCATGAGCAAGTGGCGCAAGAACGTGATCAAGTTATCATCGTACGTACACTTTGTAAAAGACTAAAGAGTAAGGACATATAACACTAGATAGAAGGATTTGGAGATTGAAAATTAGAATAGAATGTTGATAAATATCGTAGAAGTGTATAATTTCCTTGGTGGTATTATTATTATTGTTCCCCTACACCTTTATCATTACATGTTTCCTTTTTTTAGTTACTATTTGGTGATAATGTTCCTTTTTTCATTATTTTTAAAATGACTTGTTTATTACTGTATTTTTTTTTTTCAAATTTGTTTTGATATATTTATGTAGTTTATCAAGGTTTTACGAAAACACTTTCTATGTATTCACAAAGATATGAATAAAATATGTAAACACGTTCCATTTATAGATTCTTTTTGTGAAATTATGACAAATATATTATTATATTGTTTCACAATTAGATTTATTTTTGGGTGAAAAGCAAAACTATAGTTCATTAATTTACATATAACGAAGTTATATATTCAAAAATCAAAACTCGCTTTACTAAAGCAAATCTATAATTTAATTTACGGAAACTCAAACCAGATGAATTTTTGTCTATTATTCTTTTCAATATATATTAATGTTCTTTCGCATTTATTAAAGTGAGAATACAGGTGAACGTGATTATTTTTAAAAAATAAATCAATTATTTTAAATAATGAAGAGTAAATAAGAAGGATATTTTATACTTAAAATTAGTAATAAGTCCAACATAAACTCAATTAGGTGGACCTCTAAGTTTTCAAATTTAATGCTCTAATTTTTTTAACCATAAGGTTTAAAAGTAGGCTAATAGCACACAAAATTAATTGAGATCTACAAATGGACAAATGAAAGTTCGACAGGTTTAAATAATTGTGTAAAAGTCTAATGCATCTTCACTTATTCGACTTAGGTAAGAGATTTTATATTGTCTATCTTATTATGTAACGTACTGTATTTTTTAGTTAAAGTTTTCATTTTGTCATTTAAATTTTATGCATTTTTATAGTGAAAGTAATAATACCAAATTATCTCTTAAAATGATGAAAATTGAAAAAATATATTTGAAATATTATTAATTCGAGATGAAAATAGTATATATTAAATAACACATTTTTAAAGAATATTATGTTATGTTTAAAATGAAATACGCATATTAAAAATAATATGGTAGTTATAAATAATAAAAATAATATTAAAATATTGAGAAAGTGAAAGAATAGTACCAAATGTTAGAGAACTACTATTCACCTCTCGATAAATAGAGAATAGAGAGCTTCTTTTAGAAAGCAGTTGAAAACTCAATCCTCCATTTTACTCTCCAAATAATTTAGGGGGGTGCATCTGTCGGTTCGGTTCAGTTTTATGTATTATCGATTCGGTTTATTGGTTTTTAGTTTTCAAATATGCTAACCCAATAACAAATCAATAAGATATTTTTTAGCAGTTTTCGATTTGTCGATTTTTGGTCCTTATCGGTTCGATTTTCGCTTTACCCAATAAGAAAATGTCTATAAAATATATATATGACTTTGCACTTCTCTAAATGTTTTGATACAGTGAAACTAAAATGATAATGAGAAATTGCATTAATAAGAAAAAATATAGTTCAAAAGCTCTAATAACATGGCATGACCGTCAAAACATAAAATGAAATTTCTTATGTTAATCAAATTACATACCTTAACAAACTTACAAAGATTACAACCTACAATTACAAACTAAAACTTAAATTAAATAGTCCAACAAAACTTAAAACTAAAACTAAAATCAAATAGTTACAACTGCAAACCTAGCGTAAAATGGGTAGAATACTAATATTTTTTTCAATTTGATTTATTAATCGGTTCAATTTTACACACCCCTATTAAAATATAGAGAATAGAGAATCAAAGTAGAGTAGGGTTGAATATGGTCTTAGGACCATAAAAGAATTTACCAACTAGCATGAAAAAAATAATCATGTTGAAAATGCCTAGCAACAAACAACTTTTCAATATTTGCCTTTTGTTCTAATCCTAATATATAGTGGTCTATCAAAATAATCGTATTATAATATATTATATAAATTAATATGTTTATATTCATATATTATATATTTATTAGCATCTATAGTTATTTTATAGTACATATCCTCCCCATTTTGTTTTCATCGCTTAGCCTTTGTTGAATAATAAATATTGACATATTTGTACGATCTCATAAAATGAAATTCGAAGAACACATATAAATTTTACCATTTAAACGTAAAAGGAACCTTACTATTTTCAAGAATAAAAATGATATATTTGTACAATCTTATAAACAAACTAAAATTCCAAAAAAATAAAATATACTTAAACTTTACTACTTAAATATAAAAAGATTATTTACTCGACCTTCCCAACAATCTATAGAATCTCACAAAATAAAATTCAAAAAAATACAATATACACAAATATTACCATTCATATATATAAACAAAAAAGTTATTTACATGACTTGCCTAACCCTAACAACACAATAATAACTTATTCATATAATCTCGTAAAATGAAATTTAAAAATAATAAAATATACTTCCTCTGTCATATTTTACGTGATACTTTTCGTTTTTCGAGAGTCAAACAGTTTAATTATGATCGGACATTGTGAATTTTTTATTTTTTTGAAATGAAATTTATATTTGTAAACTACGTAAAGAATACTATAAGTCTCAATAATCTATAAAAAAAATTTACGATTAAAGATAAACTTATTTAAATATCAAAATACGAGAAATATCACGTAAAATGAGACGGAGAAAATACACGAATATTACTCTCTATATATATATACATAGAGGTTGTTTACATGACCTTCCTAAAGCCAAAAAAGAAGAAAAAACTTCCCTACCTACCCCACACCCCAAATCTCCTTACATCAAAAACCCAAAAGGCCAAAAAAACCCCAAAAACATAGGAACACTTTTTGGTGAAGATTCAAAAATCCATTAAAATAAAAAATAAAAATGGATTACACCAAGAACTCCATTTCTACTCTTGCAATTATTTTTCTCCTTTTAATTGGATTTATATATATTTCCACTTTATCTACTTTTCCCCCTAAAACTTTCTTCTCTTTACAAATTAACCCAACAAATTCTCAAACTGTAAGTATCATTATCAATAATTTTCTTTACCCTAATCATGTAAATGTTTAATTTTTTTTATTTTTTTTTTGGGGTAAAACAGGGGATGGAGAAATATGAGCTTGAAGAAGCTTTAAAAAAAGCATCAATGGCGGACAAAACAGTAATTATTACAGTGATAAATGAAGCTTACGTGGAGCTGTATAACGGCGAGTATCCATCGATGTTCGATCTATTTTTGGAGGGATTTTGGGAAGGAGAGAGTACAAGGGTATTATTGGAACATTTATTAGTCGTAGCTGTGGATCAGACGGCGTATGAACGGTGTAAGTTCCGGCGACTTCATTGTTACCGGTTAGTCACCGGTGACGGAGATTTCGCCGGAGAGAAGATTTATATGTCGGAGGAGTTTATTAAAATGATGTGGAGAAGGACACGGTTTTTGATGGAAGTGCTTAAACTTGGTTATAATTTCATATTTACGGTACGTTCACTTTTTTCCAATTTTTATATTTTAATTTTATTTTATCTAATTTTAATTTGATTAGCTAAATAATAGTGTGGATGGTTAATATTTTATATAAACATGTTGAAAACATGTTATGTAAAGTGACGGTTAAGATTTTCCGTTTTAGATGAAGTAATTAACGTACAATTTGTTCTACTCGTCTTAGCTCAGCGAAATTTATAGATATTTGAATTTTTTTTTGGTTTAGAATGACGTTTGTTTTTTCATAATATTTTAGTTTCAGTTTTTTATATGACATATTTAACGTTATAAAATTAAAAAATAATTTTATATATTTATATAACTTTAATTTAAAATTATAAAATTTTAACACATTTTCTTTTTTTTTTTAAATTTCGTGTTCTATCAAGCTAATTCATTTTTTTAGCGAGTAATATAGTTAAATTAGAAGTTGAAAAAAATCGAAAATTAAGAGACACGTGTTAGCACTTAAAGAAGTGTACTTGCCCTTTCTTTACAAAATTTTCTTTTTCAGTTTTCATGAATTTTTTTTTGGATTTAGGTCTTGAGTGTAGAATTTTTTTGATAGGGGTATATTTTTTTTCCAGATGGGACCTATGCGGCATGACTTTGAAATAGTCGAGTTTTAACGTCGTCAAAAAAGAAAATACTAAATAAATTATAGAAATATATACATTTTGTTTAATTTATTTTGTATTGTCCCCTGTTACTTTTAAAAATCTCCAAAATTTCTTATTTATTTAATGTATTCGAGCTGCATATTAATGTGTTTATGTATATAAGTTACACATTATGTATCCAAGCTAGTTTTTAGTATATTCGAAATAGTATTTAATGTATCTGAGTTTCAATTATTGTATTTAATTTTTTAAATTTTTAAGGAATTATATAATTGAAAACTTATTTAGAATATATTATAATTTCATATTTAAACTATGTACTTTACACAAAAATATTTGCAATCTAATTTTTACTTTTCATCCTGTTGGACCCACACAATTCTAATGGGATTATTGGGCCTGATCCTTCTTATCTACTAAAAGCCCATTTATAGATGACTTACCTAAGGCCCATGATAAGTATAGCTAATTTTTTGCAATTTTGGCAGGACACAGATGTAATGTGGCTAAGAAATCCATTTTTATTGCTAAACAAGACCAAAAATTTGGATTTACAAATGAGTACTGATAGGTTCAATGGAGACTCTTTCTCCTACTCAAATTCACTCAATACAGGGTTTTACTATGTGAGGTCCAACAGAAAAACCATCACATTATTCGAAATATGGTACGCGATGAGGAGGAACTCAAAGGGCATGAAAGAACAAGACGTGTTAGCCAAAATGTTACGCGAAGGCGTGAATAAGGAACTCCATCTTAGAATGAAATTCTTGGACACCCTTCGTTTTGGTGGTTTCTGTAGCAATAATAAAGACGTTACGTTAGTTATGACCGTTCACGCTAATTGTTGCCGGACCATTGAGGCTAAAGTGGCTGATTTGAAGAATGTGTTAGTGGATTGGAAGAGATTCAAGGAGGGTCATGTTGCTGCTGGTAAAAATAGGTTCAAATGGTCTAAGCATATTTCTTGTAACAATTCATGGCATGTACGGAAACCCACTTTGAGCTAGAGAGGAATAGAATCATAGTCTAGCGGTTCATTATTTAGAACAGAAATAGATACAGGTGAACAAGTAGAGTATATTAAGACGTTTTAAGAGTTAAAGTTCAAGAAATTCTATAAAAATAAAATCTGACTTACATTACTATCTTTTGAATCTTCTCCAATGGTTTTAACTTTGTTTTAAATACTTAAGCGGTTTTTATTATTTATGAATTACGAATTGCTTTAATACATGCTTTATTTTGTTATTGTTGAACTGCTTTGATAAGACGCTATTTATAATGATGATGCATGCTAATTTTTATTTTTTAAAAATTAGAAGCTGAGTTTGATAGGTGAGAAGAATTGTTAAACTATGATTAACACTTCATGTTCGTTTTTATTCAAGCTCCAAATTACTCTCGCACTAGATTATCAAAAGTGTGCGTCATCAGACCATCCACTATCTAAATTAAATCATCTTATCATAAACAAAGATTACGTGTATCGTTCATAATTATATTGTGGTAGAGATAGTAAATATATTGTAAAATAGTCATAACCGAGATTACATGTATCTTTCATATATAATTATGATAAAGATAATAGATATGTAATGTGAAATTATCATAACAAAAATTACATGTATCTTTCAAAGATAGTAGATATACTATGAAACTATCATAACAAAGATATACATGTATCTTTCATTATTGCGGTAGATATACTATAATCTCTATTATCTCACAATTTAGTTAATTTCATAATGTATCTACTATCGCTCATCAATGCAATACATGTTTATCTAGATATATGACGAACGAAGACGAGATGCCTCACCTTGTATCGTAATGGACTAATAGACTTATAACGAAGGATTGCTATTTAAACCGCCTCAAAAATCAACATTGGCTATATCACCTCCACAAATTATCACCACCCTTCTATAAGCGTCATTTGCTAATAACGCAACATCTCAAACTGACCATCAAAACCATAGCTAGTAGCTGCAACTGAAAATCACCTCCACTACCGATCTTCAACATAATCACTATCATCAACCTCTGTTGTTGTTTATTATATGTTGATACAAATCCAAGATTGATATTTAATCACCTCTACCACCAGCCTTCAACATAAGCGCTATCATCAATCACTATTTATAATGTATAGATATGAACTCTAGATTGAAATTTAATCACGTCCACCAAAAGCCTTCAACATAAATGTTACCATCAACCTCTATGACTATTTATCATATACAAATATAAATTTAAGACTGAAACTTAATCACCTCCACCCGTAGACTTTCAACTTCATTTGATCATCATTCACCTTTACCCATCATTTATCATATGTAGATACAAATTTCATTAAGATTTGAGATTTTTTTTTTTTTATGATCTCAAGTTAATATACAAAAAAATTAAACTTATAATAAAACACTTAAAGAGAATCTTTTTCACATTGCCATCTTTTAATATCCTCTAATGGTTTTAATTTAATTACTTTGTTTTAAATACTCAAGTGATTTCTATTATTTATGAATCACGCATTGTTTTAATATACTATATATGTTATTATTGTTATTGTTGAACTGCTTTGACAACATATCTATAATGATGATTTGTGCTAAATTTTATTTTTAGAGGTTGAGTTTAATAGGTTAGAAGAATTGTTAAACTATTATTAACACTTTCTATTGGTTTTTCTTCAAGCTCTGAATTACTCTCACACTAGATTGTTAATATTGTGTGTAATTAAACCATTCACTATTTTAATTAAATAATCTTATCATAAATAAAGATTACATGTTTCTTTCGTAATTATGGTAGAGATAGTAAACACATTGTGAAATTATCATAACAAAGATTACATGTATCTGTCATAATTATGGTACATATAGTAAATACATTGTGAAATTATCATAACAAATATTACATATATCTTTCTTACTTATAGTAAAGTTAGTAGATATAATGTGAAATTATTATAACAAAGATTACATGTATCTTTTATAATTGTGACAGAGATAATAGATATAATGTGAAACTATCATAATAAAGATTTCATAATCGTAACAGAGATAATGGATATAATGTGAAACTATCATAACATGAATCTATCATATACATGTATCTTTCATAATTGTGATAGATATAGTAGATATACTGTAATCTCTATTATCCACAATTTAGTTAATTTCACAATGTATCTTCTATGTTTTATCAATGCAATATCTGTTTATATCTACTTGATATATGAAAGAGGGAGACATAAGACATCATTGTATCCTCATGAACTAGTAAACTTATGTCGGAGAATTGTTTTTTTTACACTGCTCTAGAAATCAACACTAGCCATACACCTCTACAAACTATTATCATCCTGCTCAAAGCTTACCATCTCAAATTGACCGTCAAAATCATAGCTAGTAGCTGCAACTGAAAATCACCTTCACCACTGATCTTCAACATAATTACTATCATCAACCTCTATTGCTGTTTATTATATGTTGATACAAATCCAAGATTGATATTTAATCACCTCTGCCACCAGTCTTCAACATAATCACTATCATCAATCACCTCTATCACTATTTATCATGTATAGATACGAATTCAAGATTGAAATTTGATCGCCTCCACTAGCATCCTTCAACATAATCAGTATCATCAACCTCTACGCTTATTTATCATTACAAATATAAATTCAAGGCTGAAATTTAATCAAATCCGTCCATAAACCTTCAACATTATCCTATTATCAATCACCTCTGCTCACTATTTATCATGTGTAGATACAAACTTTAAGTTTTGAGTTTTTTTTTTTTTTTTTTTATGATCTCGTTAATATACAAATAATAATCAAATTTATGATAAATTATTTATTGAATTTCTTTTTTCTCTCTCTATACTATATATAAAGCAAATTAGGGTTCCAAAATTCCCAATTCTCCTTATTCGAGGTGTGTTCTCTCTCAATTTTTTTCTGATATCGCAAATAGACAATAGAAGTTCTTCAATCTTTCAGATCATTCTTAATTTTCTCGAAGTTCCTAAAGATCCAACCTTTAGAGTTTTCTTGGAATTCTAGCGGCCGAAACAATGCCTCCGAAAGCTGTAAAGAAGACACCGACAGGATCTGCAACGAAACGGGGCGGGCGGACTGCCCGCGGGACACCTAAATCACAAGGAAATCAGCCGGTGGTGGTGGCGGATGAACCGGTAAAAGTTGAGGTTTCTGCGGTGGTGGAGGAGAAGAAGAAGGTGGAGGTCAAACAAGAATCAAAACCGGTAGCTGACCGAAAAGCCGAGCCCGAGAAACCAGTGAAATCTGTGGAGAATCGGGTTGTTGCTGAGAAGAGTAAGTTTAATTATTTTCTTATAAATTGGTGTCATATGATCTTTGTTGATAATTTTCTGGCCAGCTTGTTTATATCTTACTTGTTGATATTATATTAATTTGATATCTTGTTGGTTAATTAAATTTTAAAAGTTCAGTAGTGAAGAATATTGAATTATTAGGTGTCTTTTCTGATATAGTAATTTGAATTCTTGTTGCTTAATCACAATAAATAATGTTTGGACTCTTCCCTGTTATATTAGTTCAAAAGAAATTACAGAAAATATATTATCAAACATTATTGTAGTATAGGTACAAAAAACAGTTGGTTTTATGGGTGAGGTTTTGTCGGGGCGTACACTGGAACTAATCGAACTATAATAGAAGATTATCCAAGATAGGATGAACATGGGAGGACAAAAAGAGTTGTATATGAATTACACGATATGACCTGCTGAGAATTAATTGATACATGTTTGTCCCAATTAGCAATTTCTGCTTTGGTGATTCTTGGTTAGAGCATGTAGCTGTATGAAGAAAACAATGAAATAGCAAATCAATGAATGATGATGATTAGCCATTTATACTGATATTTATCCCATGACATTTTTTTGTTGATCCTATTATTCATTCAATTTTATATGATAAATCGTTGACGGGAAAATAGATTTACCTACTTAAGCTCTAGGCGCATACAGCGGTAAAACCATATGTGTCCTCCACCTTTATGAGGGAAAGGTTTGGAATCAATTTGTAATTGTAGAAAACTATAGAGGAAGTGTAGCTTCAGGATTCAGTCATAATTTGGAGATGGATTAAATTGTTGTTCATCCTTCAATGAAGGAGAAACTACAAAGGAGGGTTACAGTGACAAGGGTGATTAAGCTCTGCTGACCTTGAAATAAGAATCTTTATTTTGACATATTTCCCTTTCCATGGTTGCAACCCTCTTTTGGATCATGTTTTCTTGATCAAGATATCAATTTTATTTCTATGGATAGTTTCAAGTTGTTGACAACTTAAAAGATTTACCATAAATCTGGTTACATGGGTCAAGGGGTTAGACCCTTCTATTTTCAGTTTATTTATGGGCCTGGATGGCTATTTTTAATGGCAGAGGACGATGTGAAAGAGTCAGTTGATGAATATGAAAAAGGCGAGCGATTAGATTTGGAGGATAATGATCCTGAATTTGAGCCTGAAGAGTATGGTGGCGTTGATTATGATGAGAGAGGAATTGAACATGAGGATGTTCAGGAAGAGGATTATGAAATAGAGGAGGATCCGCAAGAGGGAGATGATGGTGAAGAGGAGGGGGGTGATATGGTTGAAGAGCACGAGGAAATTGAGGGTGAGGAAGAAAATGAGCGTGCATCTGGGGAGGAACATGAGCATGCTGAGATGGTTGATGCAGCTGAGGATGCAGAACATCACGAAGTTGCTAAAGAAAGACTTAAGAGGAAGGAATTCGAAATTTTTATTGGTGGCTTGGACAAGGATGCTGTTGAGGATGACCTCAGGAAAATTTTCAGTCAAGTCGGTGAGGTAACGGAAGTGAGACTCTTGATGAATCCTCTGACTAAGAAGAATAAAGGATTTGCATTCCTGCGTTTTGCAACAGTGGAACAAGCTAAACGAGCTTGTATTGAGCTGAAAAATCCAGTGGTACTCTCTTGATTCTGTAGTTATCAGAGCGCCTGATGTTCATTACTTGATAAAGCTTGTTTCCTAACATACCAACTTCCAGGTGAATGGCAAGAAATGTGGTGTTTCCCCCAGTCAAGATAGTGATACCCTATTCTTGGGCAACATATGCAAATCTTGGACAAAAGAAGCTGTAAGTAGACACAAGCAAATACATATGGTCATGAAACATCGACTTCTTAAGCTCTAAGAGCTGCTTAACTGCTGTCTGATATATGTTTACTTTCACTCCAGTTAAAAGAGAAGTTGAAGCATTATGGCATTGATAATGTTGAGGATTTGACATTAGTTGAAGACACTAATAATGAAGGAATGAATCGGGGATTTGCTTTTTTGGAGTTCCCGTCACGCTCAGAGGCCATGGATGCTTTCAAACGTCTACAGAAGAGAGATATTGTGTTTGGAGTTGATAGGCCTGCAAAGGTTTCTTTTGCAGATTCATTCATTGACCCTGGAGATGAAATTATGGCACAGGTAAGCTCTTCGGAACCATTTATCTGTTTTTGAAAAGGACTGCGGCTCTGGCCAAGTTTGGCTAATATGTTTTCCAAATGGAGTTGGTTACACTTAGCTTATTGGAGGAGCTGTCATTTTGCGGTGGACTATTTGGTATATACTAATTTTGAACTTGTTACTGAAGTAGTATATCCTTTGATGGTTTGCTTCCTACCTTCTTATTTTAGTACCTTATGCTTCAACAGGAAAGAAAGATGGGTGTGGCTATTGGTTGTATTTACTGCTACTTCCGTTAGACTGGATAACTGTGGTACCAGTCTAAGATTCTTTATATTTTTTTTTTTGCCTATCTTGGTCCCGGGGGGGATAGAGTAAGCTAAGTGATTTTTTTTCCATGAAGGTGCTCTTCGGATGACTTTGTAGGTCCAATGTAGATCTTGCAGTGCATCAAGTCATTATTTGACAATTGATGTCTATTGATTTCAGGTTAAAACAATTTTTATTGATGGTCTATCTGCATCTTGGGATGAGGATCGCGTGCGAGATTTACTTAAACAATATGGCAAGATTGAAAAAATTGAGCTTGCTCGTAATATGCCTTCTGCCAAGAGAAAGGATTTTGGATTCGTCTCCTTCGACACTCATGATGCTGCAGTCATTTGTGTCAAGAGCATTAATAATGAAGAGTTGGGGGAAGGAGATAAGAAGGTCCGTCTTTTTTGTCTTGAATCTTATCTGAACATGTCCTTCTTGTGCGTGCGTGCTTATAGTTGTATATTCCAGGTCAAAGTTAGGGCCAGATTATCACGACCACTTCAGAGGGGAAGAGGGAGATATGGTGCGCGTGATCTGCGACCTAGACGTGGGATGATGCGTGGCCCCCCTGCTCCTTGGGGTCGTCCAGTCTCTCGCCGACTCCCTGTTCGTGGATCTAGAGTTGGTTCACGTGTCCCTCCCCTTGGGGATCGTAGTTTTAAACGACCTGTCACAATGAGGGATAGGCGACCAGTTATGGCCCCTAGGGGCAGACCTATGTCTCCACTATCCAGCAGGTCCTATGACAGGAGGCCACCTGGTATGGATCAGTTCTGAACTTTTGTTTTGCCCTGCTGCTTCCACACTATTTTCTTTCTAGTGACTAAAATTGAATTGCAGTTCCCTCATATTCAAAGAGTAACTTGAAGAGGGAGTATGCACGACATGAGGAAATTCCTCCTCCTAGAAGCAGATCCACAGTGGATTATCCTTCTAGGTTTCCTTCAGACAGACGTGTTTCCTACAGGGATGACTATTCCTCTCGTAGCTCGGCATACTCTGATTTTCCTAGAGGTACTGCTCGCACAACGACAAGGAGAACTTATGTTGATGATGATTATGAACAGCGGTATGAAAGGCCTCCTCCTGCGTATCGTGAGGGCAGAGGTAGGGAATATGACTCCACGTCGGGCTCCAAACGTTCATACAGTGCAATGGTATGTAGTCTTAGCCAGTGTGTGAGATTTACTTAATGCAGTGGGATATTTTGAAGTTTGTAACATTCTTGATCTACATAAGATGTAAGATCTAATTTAGTGTGTCCACATGTCAGGATGATGTTCCTCCCCGCTATGCTGATGCTGGACCCCGCCCTTCTCGTGCTCGTTTGGATTATGAACTTGGTGATGCTAGTGGCGCACAATATGGGGATTACAGTGACAGGTATGCTGTTTTTCTATTGAGATGATAGTTATATCTCTTGCAATTCTAGTGTTATACTGACTTTTTTCCTGAATAGCAGTAGGCTAGGGAGATCAAATGCTGGATATAGTGGCAGCCGGAGTTCCCTTTCTGGTCAAGATTCTCATGGAATGTATAGCAGTCGTCAAGGAGGCTATGGTGGAGGTGAGTTCTTAGTGTTCTTTGAAAAATCTGGGCTCATGTGAACTGTAGGTGTTATATTTTTCGACTTTGGACATCTGTCGTAACTTCTTTTTGGGGGTTTACAGGCTCCTATGATGGCAGTGGTGTCAGTGGAATGTATTCATCTGGCTATGGTGGCGATTACATGTCTCGTAGCAATGATGTATACTTTATTTTTACAATTATTTGTCTGGAGCTTCAGTTTTGATTGCGCACCACTGTATTTATGTTACTCTTTTGAAATTTTCAGGTTGCTGGTAGCTCTTATTCATCAGCCTATTCCAGCCGTAGCATGGGTGGTAGTGGTTATATGGGCAGTGGTGATTCTGGATCTTATTACTAAGGTACGTCACATGTTAAAAGCTTGTGTTATTTGATGTTTATTTTGTTCTCGTGTCCAGAGTATCTTTTTACTGAATTAGCAATTCTTTTTCCCTGTTAAGTTGTGGGGAAGATGGAGTTACAAAGTTTAAACTTATGTTTCTTCTAATAAGAGTTGCAGTGGAAGATGAGGAACTTTTTGTCACCACAAATTTGTTTATGGTACAGATTTGAGTTGGACAAAAAGATTGCAACTGGATGTGTATAGCTGGAAGCTCCTTGTGCAATTGGATCCCACCAGAAGAAGCTGGAGTTGATCTGTTAATTACCTCATTATTTAAATAGGGTGAGAGTGTCTTAGTTTTAGGTTGTATTGCTCCAGAGCATGTTGGATTCTAGTGTGGGGAAAAGAGACATCTGGTCCTTTCCTGCTGTAAGGAATATTGAGCTTTTTAGAGTACACTGACACCCAGCTGTTTAAACAATGCAATATTTTGTTATGGTATCTCCATGTAAGAATTTACTGGAATAATAGAGGAGGTATCCTGCATGATTATCTCAAGGGCAATGGTTCATGGAAGTGCAAGTTACCTACTATCTGGTTAAGATCCCTTTAGGATAGTTTCTGACAGCATTATGTCTAGTTGTCTGATATTTTTCTCACAAGAATGCATTGTGTCGAAAAGAGATTCGTTTATGTGATCAAAGTATCTGGTATTCTGTTTTAGTCAATGGATTGACACACATTCTGAAATATAATTAACATTGCTTTTGAAGATGTGAGATTATGATTGTAGCGAAGGGAAAATAAGTATCCGGTTAGATATGCTTGGAGATAATGTAATCCTGAAGCAAAAGGAAGAGAGTTGTATGTCAGTTGCTCAATTTACAAAACCAACTTATTCTTAAAAGGAAAGAAAGAAATTGATTTCTGATGTGTGTTTGCGAACCCCATCATTGTGAATTCTCTGTACACAAGTCTTGGTGCTTCATTTTGTTGCTGTAGTCCTTGGATTTTGAGCTGCTATGAAGTTGTCATTGTTGGGCATAAAATGTTGTTCTTCTGATGCTTCAAGTCCCAAATGAGATTTACTCCGTGTTTGTACATTTTGTTTGCACAAATCACATTACATTATTCCTGACAGCTTATGCTGAAGTTGATTTTTGTTGAGATACTTCATTCTTATAAGCGTGAGGACATGGCTATCTGAAGAGTTGCACTGTTCTGCACTCGTTTGTTCTGTTTCTTCATTACAGGATGTTCTCTGCTATCTTTTGTGATCAACTCTTGGAAACTTTGTTCCTTGTAGAATGATGAGGTGCCCAAAGTCTTAAAACTAAGCAGCTAATGGCACCAGATGTTTGAGCATTTTGTTAACTGATTTTGATGTTATAGTTGCAGTCTTACTCCAGTTTGGAACAATGTTCCTGTACCGTGATTTCTATCGCGAACTTACATTTGGATACATAATCAATGTCATGATGATGAATGATGAAAGCTATAGCTGATTTTGCTTTGTGACTTTTGTATCAACTTGTTTTGTTTGCACCCAATATTTGGTAATTAGGAACCTACCTAGAAGAATGACTCAGTAGTACTGACAAAAGATGCAAGTTGTGCTCTATTATTACTCTTCTTTTTTTTTTTCAATCTTTACTGGACTTGGAAGTCTTGGCGTATTTAGTGGGAAGTAGAAAAATGACAATTACTCAATGACTTCACGATCAAGCTTAATTATATAATAGTACTAGTTATAAGTGACGTACGTTCAATCAAACGAAAAAAAATCTTATGGTATAAATTTCAGAAAACGTGCAAGGAAATTTTGACCTAAGAGAGTATATCAAGTCCAACTGGCAAAAGTTGGTAACTCGGTTGACTCGAACTTAAAAATATTTCGTGTTAAAGTGTTTTTTTTTTTGGATAATCGTTTGTGTTTGCCTAATCAATTTGAGAAAAGTATAGTTGTCGATTCCTTGACCAATGCTCCAATAGTGCTTTAGGGAGAGTGTTTTTTTTTCTCCAGTTTTTGGATAGCAACTTTTGTTTTACTACTGAAAAATGATTAGTTTTCAGTTACTTTAAACACACAACTCTCTAAAGTGTTTTTGGCTTCTCAGAAGTTTGACTAAGTAAACCACAGTGAAAAACAAAACTATTTAGTTTTTTGGTACTTGCTATATATATATATATATAAGCATAAGAGTGATTGAGCATTCGAGGCACTAAACTTTGAAACTTGTCATAGCTTTGAGTTAGCAAAACTTAGAATGGATAATAGGCTATTTGATGCATCACGAACAGGAAGCGTTGATGTTCTGATGGAGCTATTAAGATGTGATCCTATTATTGTTCGCCGTGTTGGCTTAGTTGATGGTGATTCCCCCTTGCACCTTGCTTGTTTGGGTGGCCACTTCAATTTTGTGAAGGAGCTTCTCAAGTTGAGGAAAGAACTTGCAGGGGAGCTAAATCAGAATGGTTTCAGTTGCTTGCATATTGCTGCTGCGAATGGGGACTTGCACATTGTCAAGGAGATTTTACAAGTGGACATTGGTTTGTGCCTTGTGAAGGGCAGGGAGAGAAGAATTCCTCTTCATTCTGCTGTTATCAAAGGCAGAGTTGATGTCATGAAAGAGTTGCTCTCTGCTTGTGTTGAATCTGTTGAAGTTGTGACTTCTCGAGGGGAAACCGTGCTCCACCTTGCTGTCAAGAGCGGTCAGTTTGAAGCGTTGGAAGTGTTGATCAAGCACATCAAGATGTTCAATAAGATGGACGTCTTTAACAAACAGGATGAGCTAGGAAATAGTGTCTTGCACCTTGCAGCAGCAAGGAAACAGCACGAGGTATACGTAGATATTATATTAGCCAGTTGCTAGCATATTGCTTCAATTTTCTTCTCTACACGACTCGTTTCTATACTACTATATAAATAGCAGAGTCGGGATTTTCACTAAGAAACCATAGATATTTCAGGTGGTGGATCTCTTGCTGAATGGGAGCTTACCAGCAAATCGGGCAGTTGGAGTGAATTCTTTGAACCAAATGGGATTCACAGCTCTTGATGTCTTTTTTCTTTCTCAAAGTGAAGCTGGCGATAGGGAAATTGAAGACATTCTTCGACGAGCAACAGCCCTTAAGGCCACAGACATGGTAGGAATACCAATCAGGTCATGTAATCAAGTTCGTGCATCTAACAGACAACATGGGGAGGTAATGTCTTACATATATGTCTCAAAAACACCCGCTCATCACTTGAGGGGAACAATTCTTTATCATTCACTAAGTACGTGATCTGTTAGAGAAAACACACTTTTATTCACTTAATTACTACGTCTCAAACAGGTAATGCCTAGACGAAAGACTAAGAGTGGGTGGTTAGTAGACTTCTTAAAGTACGACAGAGATAGAGATAGCATAGAATCTATAAGAGAAGTACTAGTTGTGATCATGATGCTCATAGCTATGCTCACATTTCAAGCTGCTCTTAATCCTCCAGGCAACTTACAACAACAGCAACAGCCCAGTTACCAAACTGAAGCTGATCACTTGATTCACTATTCATCACACATATTCTTGTTTTTCAACTCACTCGGGTTCTTCATCAGCCTCCACGTGTTCCACATCGTTACGAGGGCATTTCCCATGAGACTTGAGCTGATATTCTCTGTGTTGCAATTGGGATAACGTACATCAGTTGCCTAATGATCAAGTTGCCAACATACTTCTGCTATTATCTTTGTGTAGGCATACCATTCTTACTTGTCTTTGCTCTGAACATCTCACGTTCTGCAGATTATTTGCATCCACACAAAATTACATCTGCTGATCCTTCACTAGTTAACCAACCTTGAAGGATTATATATTTGAATTTTGTTCTTAGCTCTGTATTTCTCTGTATTCCAGAGAGTTATAGGATTTAACTATGTATCGCGGAGGCGAATTTAGAATTTATTTATGTTTAACGTAACACTTCAGGTTTACCTCTGTATACAAGGTTATTTTCAGAGCAAACCAAAGTATGTTAAACATATAAAAACATTTCGCCTAATATTGTATGAACATTATGATCTAAGAGATTAATATTGTTTTAGATGGAAATGAGCATACATATTACGATTTGTGAATTTCAATTTAAAAATTGGTTTTACAAACTGTTAAATTTGATTGATGAAATACGTGCTATCTGTTTGTTTTCTTAACCAAATTTAACAAAATGACCAAGATCTAATATCTTCAAAACCAACGATAGATAGGAGAAAATTATGATTTTTATTGAGGGAAGTAAGTCACTTTTTAAATCAATTCATCTGAATAATATATTTGTTTGAAAATTTTCAAAACTATAATAAACACATTCTGTAGTAACATTGTCAAATTATTCGCCTAGCTCACATGCAAAGAATTAGCTCAAAGGAAGGATGATATATATTTGGTACTGGGACTCAACATTGGGTGAGATAGGTTATATCATGTTAATTAGGTTTTAGACCTACTCACCCTCCAAAAGCTACATCAAAGGGACATAAAGACTTTTGCTTTGACGGATTTATTAGTTGTGTTGTTTCATTTAAGTAAAAAAAGTAAAATATATCATTAAACTTTGAGAAAAGGCTTATCCATGTCATTTCTATTTATTCGTATCATTATTTGTTAACTGAAATGACATAAGTGAACCAAACTTTTAACGAGTGACATAGATGAACATTTTCTCAAAGTTGGGCGACATATTTGAGTCTTTTCCTTTGAAAAATGATTTATTTAATAATTTGGCTGTATCATACATTCATACTTGATCACGTATGAAAAATCATTTTGTAAAATCAATACTATTTTTAAAAAAATAAATCATAGCATCAATAAGTTTTTTCTAAAATGAAAATAAGAAAAATAAGCTAAACTTTTAATGAAATACATGAAATAATTTTTTTCAAAGTTAATAATATATTTGAGCCTTTCCGTTTTTATCAGAAAGTTCAACAATCAAAACTATCGATGAATTTTTTTAATTGACTATAAAATAAGTGATTTGTTATTGTAACCAACTAATTTTCAGTAGAGGACATTTTTTATTGAGAATATGACTTATCAAGTAGATATTTTAGATTAAACTATTTTTATTCAATTTTATATATAGTAAAATAAGTATAGCCGGCAAACTTTAGTTTAAAGTCATCAACATGTTATATTACGTAACTATAAAGAAAGAACGAAAAGAGTTTGTCGCCTCCGCCCACAAGAAACGCTCAAAAGCCCATAAAATTTAATCTTTTTAGGCCACACCACAAACGCCTCTGCCACCTGACGCCTTGTTGGCCGGTGGGCGCCGAACGCAGCAAGCACTACTCGGTCAACATTATTACGCCCTCCGCGCACGTTAGCCACACACCCCCTTTAGCGGTGGCCTCGTCTCTCTCTCTTTCTCTCTCTAGATCCCTCCCCCACCCCCCTTTTAACCTAAACATCTTTTCATTATGCCTCCGTTTTCCTCCGCCGCCAACAACCACCGCCACAGCCACAACCCCTTTTCCTTCTTCTATTTTTCTATTATAAATTTGAACCGGTTAACTAATTCTGGGTGTTTACTGATTCTGAGAGATTCGATATTATTCTGTAATACCCACAACAATGGCGACTTTTTCTCCATCAACTCAAGATTTTTCGACCAACCCGTCACAGATTCTGTCTTCATCCAACGTTACAGTTGCGGTGCCTTCTCGACGTCTTCCGCCGCCGTGTTGGTCACATGACGAGACAATAGCGCTCATTGATGCTTATAGGGATAAGTGGTATTCTCTAAGGAAGGGGAATCTACGGGCGAATCATTGGCAGGAGGTTGCTGATGATGTTGGTTCTAGATGCCCTGTTGATCCACCGAAGACCGCTGTGCAATGCCGTCATAAGATGGAGAAGCTTCGGAAACGTTATCGTGCTGAAATCCAGCGTGCTGCTCCGTATGGTGGGCCTCGATCTCATCGTTATTGCTCTGCTTGGGTGCATTTTAAGCGTATGGATATGATGGAGAGAGGTCCTAATGCTGTTTCTCCACCGCCCAGTGAGGATGAAGCTGATGAGGATGTAGAAGATTACCATCAAAATGGCGTTAAACTTGTTGGGGATTTGTATGGTAACAATGTGCATACGGGTAATCGGAGTAGTTTCCAAGGGGTTGTGAGTAATGGAGGAGGTGGGTTTCGGATCCGGATACCTGGGATGCCCGGGTTAGCTCCTCCAATGGCGAAACCGTATAGCAGGTTTGAGGAGGCTCGAGTTGAAACCCCTAGTAATTTTGGGTCTAGTCAGATGTTCAGGGATGGATTCGTGAAGAAAGCTGATTTGGGAAAAAGGGTTGTTGGTGAAGGAGTGAGGGAGAAGAAAAAGGAGGATCCCATGGTGGAAATGGTGGCTGCGATAAAGGTATTAGGTGATGGATTCGTCAGAATGGAGAGGATGAAGATGGACGCGGCAAGAGAGTTGGAACGGATGAGAATGGAAATGGAGATGAAAAGAACTGAGATGATACTCGAGTCACAGCAAAGGGTTGTGGAGGCGTTTGCTCAGGCGTTATCAGAGAAGAAATATAAGAAGGCCAAGAGAATGCCAACTCCTGAATGCTAGATTAATCTTAGGTGTGTGATAAAGTTCCCTTTTTTGGTGAATATTTTGCAGCAGTGAATTGCAGTATGCTTACTGGATTAGCTAATTTGACATATATATTGAGCTTGCAATATGCCTTTCCCTTCCATTTTGGTATGAACTTGAGTAGCAGAAGAATGCTAGAATAGAAACTTATCAGTTCATTGATGTAGGTAGCATCTTTTTGTTATGGATTTGTGCTAGCATTGCATGATACTCCTTGCAGTGATTATGTAATGCCAGGGGTTTAGATCAGGGTTCTGACATTCGAATCATTGTTAGTAGTCCGTAGTGTCTGTTTAATTTGGTCGATGTCTATAAAGGTGTTGCTTACTGGAGTTTAAAATTGCAGTATTCCATTGCTAGAAATACAATTGTACTTTGGAAATTAGGTTCTGTTTCTCTAAAATACTATGTTCTAGTGCTAGAAAACGATTTTGTGGCTAGCCATTTCTGGTGTGTGTCGACCACTTCGGAGATGGGAAAGGAACTGTTCCTTCAGTGACTTAAAATCTGTTAGCAATTTACTTGACCTGAAGCAGTAATTCAGGAAAATATACACTTGGATAGACCCTGCCTCGCTATGAGAGTGATTCTGCTTGTTCTTTTACTAAATGCATGTCACTACGCAGCCGTTACGTCTGTATTCTGTAACAAACAATACTAGTGTACTATCTATATGCCTTGTCTGAATACAAAGATCACACTTTTAGAAATGGGACCAATGAACCATGTTCTATATTTACTTGCCTTTGAGTAGAGAGTAGCCTGGAATTGATCTAGTCAATGGTTGGTGGGTCGGTTCCCTGTCCGAGTAGATCATTGTAGTGGATCGCTAGTGTTTAGCGAGATGCAACCCTTAAATGGAAGAGTATATTTCCCCAGGAAAGCACAATTTTGAGCATGACTATGCCATTGGGGCAGACTACAAGGCAGAATTTTAGTGCCCCTGCCATTGATGACTTCATGTATGGTTCACAGAAGCAGAATTGGGCTAAAAGAGTGAACACTCCTTTTGCTTTTCAAAACAAATATTGAATTGTGAATATTTTCAGTTAATGTGTTTAGATAATTTACTATTAAACAAACTCTCAAATGAAGTCCAACCTGTGTCATGTCTGAATTCAGGTATTGAGCATTACATATGTATTCTGTAACAAACCATACTAGTGCACTGTCTATATTTATTTCTTAAAGTTAATTAATGTAGGAAAAAATTATTTCTGGATACTCATATTGCATTCAGCATTGGCCGTGTATGTTCAAAAAATAACACAGAAGAATCATGAGAGAAAAAATACTGTTGTCAAAGAGAATTATTATTTTGATTTCTTGAACTCGTACATCTATAAAAATAAAAGAGTTATATCCTAAAAGATCAATAAATTATAAAAATTATCTAATAAAGTCATTAAACTTTGATTTGAATTAATAAAATAATTCAATTTAAACCTTTTATCTTAAAAATTTAATCAATTACATTTATCATTAAAATAAATTTTAGACAACAACTAGCACATATTGTTTATGTCATGTAATTATGAACTCTATAAGTAGATAAAATATGAGAAAATGGTCTAAAATTCTTCTAACCTATATCCGAAATCTCAACTTTACGGGCATTCTATTATCCCCTGAACTTTATATTGCTCTATTTTCTATACGCGCATTAGAAGTAGAAATTTGACAAAAAATTTCTTCTCCAATTGTCATCTTCTTCACCTTTAAATAACCCATTGTTTCTTCTGCCCGACCATTAATCCTTGTTCCTTTTCGTGAAACATTCACGATTTTCTCTCAAAATTAAGTACAATTTAGTTGTTAATGTTCATTTCAACTTCAGATCTTAAATTTAGAGTGTGCAATTTGCTCTAATATCTTGTTTAGGTCTCTAATTTAGAATTTTAAATTTTCTCAAAATTCATCAAAAATGTCAAATGAATAGATGAATGAGACTCAATGCTCAACGCTGTAGTGAGATGGAAACACAAAATTTTGCTGAATTTACAAATTTATTGGTTGAAATTAAATTCGGAAATAAGATTTTGGTCTTGTCCATGCTATAGTGTATGTGTTTTTTCATGTATTCTTGCTACACTTTATTTTGAACAATGCTAATGTAACTATTTTGGACCAATTTCAGTCTAAAAATTGTGAAATGGGGGATAGGAAATGGGATTCTCAATAGAGTTTCAATGGGGGACCAGCGCGTAGAATCACAAAAGACTAGTTATTTGATTGTGTTGAGGTCAGCACTTAAGTGTGTAAAAAATAGAGCAATATAAAATTCAGAATATAAATTAAAATTTTTAGACCATTTCTCTAAAATAACAGAATATATTTATTACAATATCCGATCGACCCACCCACAAATTAGATTTTCAAAAGACTCAATTCTTAATTAAGCATAAAATAGCAGAACGTTATTCGAAAATTACCAAATACAACGCTGCACTTTCAATGCTTTAACAACATTATTTGGGAATGGTTATTATATTAATATTTTGTGGAAATGATTTAGCATAAAGTACTAATCTGAATAAAGAATGACTTGCTTTCTACATGGAATTAGTATTTAGACAAAATTAGTGGTATAATTATGTGATATAAAAAATATTTTATTTTTTCGTCTTAAATTATTTTAATAATAAATGTTGTTGTGTCCAATGTAGTTGAAAAGGCATTTGCTATTTAAAACAACTCATTGTTGCTACAGTAGTGATTTTTTTTTATTGGACGTCGTTAATGACGATTAAAATCACAAAAGATTTGCTCGCTCAGGAGCGAAACTGAATGGGTCTTTATGTATTTTGGAGGAAAAAAACGGTCCTTTTAACTTCGAACTCTAGAATACATGTTATGAATTTAGTCGAACTTACTAGCTTGGATTCAAACCCTATAATTGTCTTAAGAAATTCATTCAATATGTATAAATCATTAAGAAGTACAGTCTCGAAATCATAACCTTAAAATGGATTCGATCGAACTTACTACTTGTGTGCCCAACTTCATACTTTGTTTTAAGAAATTCTGTGGATATGTATAAATTATCATGGACTAGAATAGCTCATTAACTTCTAATTTTTGCTTCATTTTTATTTGAACGCAATTAATTTAATGGAAAAATGGTCAAAATATACTCCTGTACTATTAAAAATAGTTAAAATATATCACTCGTTATAGTTTTAAGCTTAATATACCTCTCTCATTGTACTTTTGGGCTAACTAATAGACGTATATTTCGATTAGTTATAAGGATAAATATGTGTCAAAAGTATAATTCTAATACTACATAGATATATTTGACCCTTTTCTGTTAATTTTAGGTGGATAGTAGTCCTGAAAAAAGGGAAGATACAATATGGGGAATAAAACAACATAGAAAGACCAGGATTTTCTATACTGAGTTTTTGTGTGAAAGAAATTTCATTTTTTTTTTTGTAGAGAGTTAAAAATAAGAAAGACAGATGAAAAATGTTTACACGAAACTCGAAAAGCAAGTGAGAAATTTCATAAGTGGGATCTGAGGCGATATTTTTACCTTGAAAAATTTCATAAGTGAAAAATGTTCACAAATTTCATAAGTGAGATTTATTACAATCACTTTTACTTGATCGCTTTTAAATGGTCTTATATGAAAATAGGTTGACGTGTTGTTGTTCTCTTGACGCTTCCATAGTATTTTACCATCAAACAAACTTTATAATTCATAATCACATTTTGAACAACATACCAGAAAGTTTGACCCATTCAGCAAAGGCTCAGATGGTTTAAGCACACAATTCTATACATACATTGACTTTGAGTTGCTTACATATCTAAATACACGATTAAGAAATAAATAAATTTCCAAATGTCTAATTAAATAAACTACAACTCAATTAGGTATGATTTTAGCACAACAATTATATACATTTTATTGACTTTTCATCATGATTTGTTTGACATATTGAACTTAAAATATCAAAAAGAGTGACTAATTGAAGAAGAAAACTCTCATCCTAAACAAGTCAAACTGAACTCCTTTCTAAAAGAGTTGAATTTGAGATTTTCCTATCTGCTGAGCACACCTTGATGAAAGAAACTAAAAATCGAAACGATAAAAACCGAAAAAAATTGCATAATTCGTTGGTAGAACTGATGGACAGAAGGCTTAGGGAGGCTGCTCAAAATGGAGATGTTCATCACTTGCAAAGCTTGATCAAAGAAGTCCCTTTTCTGCTCAGCACAGTTTCATTAGCAGGTAGTAATGAAACTCCTCTGCATATTGCTTGTTTGAGTGTCCATGTTGAGTTTGCTAAGGAGATCATTCATTTGAGGCCCGAATTTGCAAGAGAACTAAACCAGGATGGTTTCAGCCCTTTGCATATTGCCTCAGCAAATGGAGATATAGAGATTGTGAAGGAGCTATTGAACGTTGACCGTAACTTATGCCTTATCAAAGGGAAGGACAGAAAAATTCCCCTTCACTATGCAGTAATCAAAGGCAGAAAACATGTTATAAAGGAGCTTCTTGTGGCTTCTCCAAACTCTGTAGCAGAAGTGACTTCCCGTGGCGAGACTTGTCTTCATTTAGCTGTCAAGAATCATCAGTTTGAAGCGTTCAAATTACTACTCGAGAATCTCAAAGAACTCAACAAGTATGGTCTTTTAAACAAGAAGGATATCCAAGGAAACACTGTTTTGCATCTTGCTACGTCAACTAAGCAATTCGAGGCAAGTATCTTCATTACTCTGACTCTTTTATCTCATCATATTCAACTTTTTAAATTTCAATAACGGATAAGAGAAATGATCATTCAGGTTGTTGATCTATTGCTCGACGAAAACTCTGTTGCTAAAGGCACTATTGAGGTGAATTCTTTGAACAAAGGAGGCCTTACACCTTTGGAAGTACTAGTTAAAGAATCCGGAGATAGAGACATTGAGGAAATTCTAAGAACATCTGGTGCTGTATTAGCTGAAAACTTGCAATCTTCGCCACAAGAAGGTTTGCCACAATCTTGGGTTGTTCCAGTTCAAGATCCATCAAATGAACAATCAAGCAGAGAACAAACGAGTGATACGCCTCCTCGATCTAATTCTAAGAAGCTTCAGGATTTCTTCAAGTACAATAAAACCAAAGATTGTCCAGGAAAAGTAAGAGACACTCTTCTTGTGATAGCTATTTTAATTGCAACAGCAACTTATCAAACAGTACTTAGTCCACCAGGAGGTGTTTGGCAGGACACTTACTGGCCTGATGATGTTGATCACAATAACAGCAGCAGTAGTGATGGCATAATGTCATTGCGACATATCGCAGGACAGTCAGTGATGGGAACCAACAATCCAATTTCCTATGGCTTGTTCTTGGTTTTCAACTCCATCGGTTTTTTTGTGTCCCTTCATACTATAAATTTCCTGACCATAGGATTTCCTTTGCAATTGGAACTACAGATCTCACTTGTTGCCTTGATAGCAACCTATGATACTGTGATGTCTGCCATAACGCCAAACCGGGGAATTTCTCTGTTATTTACTATCTTTTCCATAGTGTTTCCAGTATTCTTGCCTCACGTTACAAAGTTGTTGAGAAATCATTGCAAGAAACCTAAATTTATTATTAAGATTTGTGAACTGTTTAGATAGTTGGCCAACATATATTGTTAACAAAAGTATCAAATCGGTGATTAATGAGATGGGTGGACTCTTTATAAGACTTGAACAATCCTCCTCCTTTTGAGCTAGCTTTTGGAGTGTGAGTTTGACTAAGATCTAATTTCACACATATCATCCTATATCACGTCCAGTACTTTTAGGCTCGAGTGGAGCTAGCTCCTTCATTGGCTAATGTATTTACCTTTGTAACATATAAATAGTTTACCATTCTCACTGCTAATTCATTATGATTTCTCTGCATTCTCCGCTGTGTTGCTCTACTAGTTTGTACTTCAGTGCGACATAATCATTTTATGTAAGCTACTTTTTAGAGAAAATTAAGCGGTTAAGCACAATGGCGTAGCCACATATATAGTGGGGTGTTCAATTGGACACCCTTCGTCGGAAAAAAATACCATATATATAAGTAAAATGATATACGAAATAATTAAATAACATATTTTGGACACCAGCATAACAATCAGAGGTCTTACCATTGAGTCATCTATTTTTTTATTTGTTATTGAGGGGGTTCAAAAATATATGGATCTACAGAATTATAGAAAATTTACCATATATATCGTGTAATTTAGATGTGTTTTTGACACTTATATCATTTATTTATGCCTGAAGAACGGGTTTGAAGCAATTTTCATTAGAGTTGTGCATCGGTTGCTTCCATTTAGAAATTTATATATTAGAGGATCAGTTAATCGATTTACGGTTTGTAAATATGCTAAATTGATAATCAAATCAATCAAATATTTATTATCGATTTTAATTTAATTTGTTTTTGCTTTTTAACTGTTCGGTTTCAATTTTAACCAATAAAAAAAAGAATAAATTTTAGATTTAACAAATATAAAAATTATATTTATATGTTATATATACTCATATCATATTCATAAAAATAGAAATGGATATAAAAGCAAAAGTTCAACACAAATTTTTACATAGGTCACTTTTATTTAAGACATAATTGTTCGAATTTCTTTTAATTAAAGATTCGTTCAATTAGTCGAGGAAACTAAACAATATTACTTCTTTGTCTTTGTCCATAATACAAAATTTCGAAAAAAAAGTGATAAATTTTATGGTCATTGAAAAGGGTCTGATATACCCCTCAACTTTGTCATTTAGAGCTGATATACCCCTCGTTATAAAAGTGACTCATATATACCCTTACTTGTAAACAAATGGCTCACATATACCCTTTTCCTCTAACGAAAATGAAAAAAATAATAATTTTAATCTAAATTTTTATTATTTTTTTTCTAAAAAATATAATCCCATATGAGTAAATTTAATCCTTGTCAAACATATTTTTTTTGACCTTTTTTGTTTTAATGACTAATGTATAATTATTATTTTGATAATCAAATTTATTTATGTTTCACTAATATTCTTGTAAAACTTATTATAGATGACCAAATTTTTTCTTCGAATACGAAACTAAATTACAATACACACAAAAAAATAGTTTAAATTTTTTTTCTTTAAACTAAGGAATGAAAGAAAAAATAAAATAAGAATAAGAAACTCAAATAATTATAATAAAAGAAGTCAAAAAATAATTTATGTATGAAAAAAATTAAAATATACCTTGAACTTTGATAAAAGAATCATATATACCCCTAAATAATTTTTTTAAAAAAATTAGAAGTAACAAATATAAATTTAAAACTTATTTTTTAATTTCCGTTAAATGAAGGGTATATGTGAGCCATTTTGTAACGGCAGGGGTATATGTGAGCCGTTTGTATAACGGTAAGGGCATATATGAGCCACTTTTATAACGAGGGGTATATCAGCTCTAAATGACAAAGTTGAGGGGTATATCAGACTATTTTCCCTTGTTATATTACTAAGGATTGAAATAGTAATTTTACTATATGCTTATTGGGTTATTAGTTTAACTATTAACAAAAGTTATAAAATTGAAAATTTCACCGATAATTTAATATTTTTTAATAAAATCATTACAACCCGTTAACCCAATACAAATAATAATTTATTGGGGAAAAAATGTTTAATTCCATTATTGAACTTTATGTAAAAATTTCCTTTGAAAATCTCAATATATACAAATATAAATCACATCAAAGTAAAATTTAATCCCTAAAACAACAAATTCAAATTGTATGTTTGATTTTGTATCAATTATACAACTTCTATGCAAATACAAATTACTTAATATATCAATTATACACATCATCATAACTCCAGGAATTTAAAAAACTACATAGGATGACAAACATCCTTAAGTAATTATATAATAAGGATATAGTTTAATTTATTTACTTTCTATGATTATAATTTCTTTTTTTTTTTGTCATAATTAATTGGACCCACCACCTATTCCTAAACCAACTATAAAAAACCTTTATTTTGATTTTGTATATAATTTTATACAAATCAATATTATCTCTCCTATTCATATTCCACCTCTTTCTCCTATAATCACTCCTTCTATCCGATTTTGAATTTCAAATTGGCAAAAAAAATCACTTTCTCCCTCCGATATTGAATTCAACTTTCCCAGGTAAACTCTAAAATCTAGGCATGTATCAATAGTTTTTATTTTTTCCTTATTCAACAATTGTATATGTATTTTGTTTCTTACTTTTTTCATATTTTTTTTGTTGAAATAATCAATCATTTTTATTAGATTATAATTCTTCAAAATCAGAATGGATGAATCATCTTCATCTATGAGGATTACCAGAGGTATTTTTTGCATGTCAATTTTGTTGACAATTTACCCTCGTTTTTAATAGGTTTAACTCAAGATTTTGGGTTGATGTAGCGTCTATGGCAAAATCCAAACAAGTTCAAGATAAACAATCAAAGAAAGACAGTTCAAAAAGTTGTTAACAATGTCATAGCTAGTGGTATTAAAATTGTCGAAGGAGGAACAAAGAGAAAAAACTAACTAGTGATTCAGAGGAGAGTGACTCTGAAACTAACTGATCCGAAGAACATCAAGATCATGAGGTAGTGGCTTAAAACACAATTTTAGATAGAATATTTTGTTACTTATGTGTCAATATACAAAAATTGTTTGTTTAAGTAATGTTTGTATATTCACATAATTGTATATAGTATATTGCATGTTTAATACACACATGTTTAGTTATATGTATCTTCCCTCAAATATATGTATATTCCATTAGTTATTATACAAAGTCGTTTAGACAAATTACAAAGTTATGTATGTAGTGGGTTGTATATTAAGGTAATATATACAAAGTATTATGAAACAGTTCTTAATTGTATATTCTATTAGTTGTATATCAATTACTAAAATTAAGTATATAGTGGGTTGTATATTAAGGTAAAATATACAAAGTCTTATAAGGCAATATATATTTGTATACAATTATTTAATTCTGTATAAAAGAAATTTGTTAAAATCACTCTATAATACATATACAAAATTATAATACATTATACAAATTCGTCGATATATACAAAAAATTATGAACCTTAATAAAATTTTGTATATATAAACGTTACACACTCAAATGTAGAAACATATTTCAAGCTTACTATATATACAATTAACAAATGAATATTATTCAATCAATTTAATCATTAATATTTTTTTTTAAGAAAAAAACTTGAAATCACATATGCATATATATAAGTGTAATATATATACCAAAATTATTGTACATTCTACAAATTCCTAGATATATACAAAAGAAAAAAATAGGAACATAATAAAATATTGTATACAAACAGATTACCTAAAAAAATTAAAAAAATACATATTATGATGGTCATATACAATTTAAAACACAAAATTAGTTACACAGAAATATTGTATAAAAATTATATACAATTTCTCAATATATACAATATAATCATTACATATATATATATATATAGATATATATATATATAATATATATATATATATATATATATATATATCTATATATATATATATATATAGATATATATATATATATATATATATATATTATATATATATATATATATATATATGCCTGAGTGTTTCACAGATTTATCTAAAAAAATTGAGAAAATATTTGACTTTGAACTGGTATTGTCTTTCTATAGCTTTAGAATTCTTTTTTTGGGATAATATTTGATCTTGAATGTTTTGCTTAAATCATGGAATTATGTGAATTTATTATTACCATCTTTTGTGCTACCCATTTATTAAAAAAATAATTTTTTGGATAAATTTAATTAAAAAAACGTTTTATACAAATCTAGAGTCACCTAACAAACTAAAATATTCCCATGGAATGTAATTATTTAAACTATACCCACAAAATGTAATTTCATAAAATCCATTTGCCATATATGAAATTTTCCTCCGATACAATTACAGCCCAATTAGATCTTTATGTTCTGCATAAACATAAAAAATACAAACTGAAAATCAAACGATACAAATGGAAATCAATAAGATTTTAGTGTAGTTCTCTATTTAAGGGTCAAACATATTTAACAAGTCTAATGCTCTATTTAAATAATCGATGACATTGAATAGTTTTATATATCAATTATCAAATATATATAAGTTGATTAAAAATTGTTTTTCTGATTCTGCAAATTATGTTTGATTGGACAAATTTCATTAATTGATTACGTGTTGATATATAGGTACCTAATTTTTTCTACTCCTTCCATCTTATTTATGGAGCGGGCTTGTCATCTTTGACACATGTCATGATTCTATTGATTTTCTTATTTGACTTGGCGTGCCACATCATCTGCACACGTGGCGCCAAGATGGTCTCTTGAATGAGATGAGACTGAGTTTAACAAATTGGGTTCATCCCATGTAGCCCAAATCAATTAATTTAGACTTTAATTAAATCCATATTTATTGGACTTAAATATTTAACTCAATTATATCAATCCACAATATTTATTGGATTAATATATTTATGAATTCAATATAATCCGAATCATTTTATAAATTTATATTTAATAAATTTTAAATGATTACACTCACATTTTAATACACTTACAATACAATGTGTCAAATTTTTACCAAACAAACCTAATATATTTTAAAAACCAATTATAATTCATATATATTGCATACATAATTCACTTTTAACATTCACTAAAATTTTATCACTACTTTGGTGTTAACGTAAAAAAATTATGTACTATAATGCATGCAACAACTATAAAGGATTTTTTTGTAAAAGATAAAAAAATTGAGGTAAAATTTTAATTCATAAAAGTTCTCAAATAATGGGATTTGAGTCAAATACTAAAAAAAACTAGTATTTTATAATTTGAGATATTTGTCAAATAATGACAAAGTGTATAAACAAACTTTATTTACCAAAATTTCCCCCAAATATTATTTGATTTATCTATTGCTAAACGGGCCTTAGAGTTGACAGAAGTCATATGTTTTTGAGAATTTCAAGATTTTGGGTATTATATACAAAGAAAATTTTAAGATTGAATTTACTATGTTAGCTTAAAGGTATATTTGATAGTGTAGTATCGCGATTTTAATAATCATTCTAGATTTGAGAAAAATATCGTATAGATTTAAATTTTATATATAAGTGTTGTTCATTTGTAAATTCAAACATTTTTTTCCAATACTATTATAAATTCTGTATTTAATGGATTGTCGCGAGTGTCTTTGCCACCTCTTTTTGCACTTGCGTGACAATTTCACTAAGATTAGTAGTATAAATTCAATTTTTAATGTGAGACTTGCATTTTCATCTCTTTCCTTTTCATACTTTTTCTTTATAGTGTACTTGTTAAAAAACGAGTCTTTAAATAGATACTACTATTATTGTTAATAATATTAGTAGTTAAAATTAACTCAAAATTAATAAGATGTTAGTCATTTGTTTGTAATACAATTCATTTGATATGTTGTATAAAAAATTATTTACTACTATAGAGATGTGCATAGTTCAATTCAAAAAATTTAAAATATTATCTAATCTAAGGAAAAGGGATACATATTTTTCCAAAATTAATATGTGTTAGAACTCTATTTTTATGTAATATTTAAAGTATTTTAATTAACTTAAAATTGCCAATGGTTCCTTTTCAAAAATTTATGTGTGTTTAAAATTTATTTAGAGATAAGTGTTAAAAATACATCTAAACTATTCACTTTTTTGAGTTTCATACCTAAACTATTGAAAGTGTGAGTTTCATACCTGAACTATCACTTTTTAGTTTGAGAAACACACCTTAGTGATATGTGTAGTACACTCTTTCTTTTATATGAAAAAACATTGACACATGGTATTCCACCATTAAATAATAAAAATTAATATTAATTAAAAATTAATGATCACTATCCATATAAAAAATTAAATTATTTTTCTTATCCACTCCCACCGCCTCCTCCACGTACCCCCTCCCCCCGACAACCCAATCCTTTTTTTTAAAAAAAATCATTTAAAAATATTTTTTAAATATTCATACTTCATCCTCCTCCTCCCCCTCCCGATAGAAATTGATATTATTTTATTAAAAAAAATCTACAACATCCTATTTAATTTTTCGCTTCAAATTTTTATTTTTTTACGTTTTTCTTATTTTGTGTTAGAAATGCACGTACATATATTTTTAGAAAAAAAATTCTGCTAGTGTATTGAATATAACATAAACAACTAAAAAATATAAAAAGTCTTGTGGCGGCAAGTAAAAAATATTTTCGATATGTATATCTAAACACTGGGAAAAAAATTGAAAGCAGAGGGTTAAGTGGGATGGGTAGAATTATATTTTTAAGAAAATAAAATAATATCTAAATTAGTATTTGATAAGGGGGAGGATATGAAGTAAAAAATGAAATAATTTTATAAAAGAAATTTAAACAAAATAAAAAACTTTAAAAAATGGTGTGGGGTAAGAAACTCAAATTTTCAATAGTTTAGGTATGAAATTAAAAAAAAAGGATATAATTTAGATGTGTTTTTTTACAGTTATCTCATTTATTTATGCCTGAAGAACAGGTTTGAAGCAATTTTTATTAGAGGTGTGCATCAGTTGCTTCCATTCGTAAATTTATATATTAGAGGATCAGTTAATCGATTTACGGTTTGTAAATATGCTAAATTGATAATCAAATCAATCAAATATTTATTATCAATTTTCATTTAATTGGTTTTGCTTTTTAACTGTTCGATTTCAATTTTAACCAATAAAAAAAAGTAAATTTTAAATTTAGCAAATATAAAAATTATATTTGTATGTTATATACACTCATATCATATATACACAATATTCATAAAAATAGAAATAGTTATAAGAGTAAAAGTCCAACACAAATATTTACATAGGTCACTTTTATTTAAGACATAATTGTTCGAATTTCTTTTAATTAAAGACTCGTGCACTTAATCGAGGAAACTAAACAACATTACTTCTTTGTCTTTGTCCATAATACAAATTTTCGAAAAAAAAGTGATAAATTTTATAGTCATTGTTATATTACTAAGGATTGAAATAGTAATTTTACTATATGCTTATTGGCTTATCAGTTTAACCATTAACAAAAAATTATAAAATTGAAAATTTCATAGATAATTCAATATTTTTTTTGACAAAACCATTACAACACCCAATACAAAATAATAATTTATTGGGGAAAAAGTTTATTTCCATTATTGAACTTTATGAAAAAAATTCCTTTCAAAATTTCAATATATACAAATATAAATCACATCAAAGTAAAATTTAATCCCTAAAACAGCAAATTCAAATTGTATATTTGATTTTGTATCAATTATACAACTTATATGCAAATACAAATTACTTAATGTATCAATTATACACATCATCATAACTCCAGGAATTTAAATATAATCCGATACAATTACAGCCCAATTAGATCTTTATGTGCTGCATAAAACACAATAATAATAAATTGAAAATCAAACGATACAAATACAAATCAATCAGATTTTAGTGTAGTTCTCTATTTAAGGGTCAAACATATTTAACAAGTCTAATGCTCTATTTAAATAATCGATGACATTGAATAGTTATATATATCAATTATCAAATATATATAAGTTGATTAAAAGTTGCTTTTCTGATTCTGCAAATTATGTTTGATTAGACAAATTTTATTGATCGGTTACGTGTTGATATATTGGTTCCTAATTTCTTCTACTCCTTCTGTCTTATTTTATGTGGCACAATTTTATTTTTATCAATCGTAAAAAGTATGTTATATTTCCTTATTTGATAATTATTTAAAGATAAAATTTCTTTTTTATCCTTGTTGGTCTCACTTAATCTTAAAGATAGTACTCCAAAAACGTGAGTCTACTTTTTAATATGATTATTTTTTTGAAAAGCAAATTGATAAATATTTTAAAGTTTTCATTTATTTCTTAAGCTCCGTACCCGATGATATGTTGTCACATAAAATAAAATAATAAAAGTAATATATATATATATATATTATATATATATATATATATATATATATATATATATATAAGCCAAATGAGCGTTCTTTATATTATTTTTAAATATGAAAAGTCTATAATACGTTCCTAATAATTAATATCTAACTAATTTTATTTTTGAATTATAATAATGAAATAATTAATATCTAACTAATTTTATTTTTGAATTATAATAATGAAAGGTGAGATGAGTTGCAATGAATGGACCAAGAAATAATTTTCTTATCAATGATTTCCATGCTCCTTGAGATTTTATTGAATATATTATTATTATTGCTTATGTATCACATTAAAAAATTATAGTCAAAACTATAATTTTGATAATAATCATCATAATACTACAATATTATTAAACTAGTATTATTAAAAGCAATTATAATCAAAACTATAATTTTGATAATTATCATCATAATACTACAATATACGCGCAAAACACATACTTTAAAGTAGTATTATTAAAATCAATTATAATCAAAACTATAATTTTGATAATAATCATCATAATACTACAATATACGCGCAAAACACATTCTTTAAACTAGTATTATTAAAAGCATAACGTGATATTTTGTAATAAATTCATCATAATACAACTTCATCTAGAGTATGTCATTTGAATTATAAAGTGACCATTAAAATATTTTTTTAATAAGAAAATAAAATAAAATAAAACCGCATGCACTAGTCAAAATATTACTTATAATAACAAAAGAAATGAGAAAAAAAAATGTAATTGAAAATCTACTTAATTCATTCCACTCTCGCGTCCTTTTGTACTTTTTTTGTTCAATGCTTACTTGTCGCAAATTTTTTAAAAACCCTTTAAAATTATTAAAAGCTTTATGCAAAAACAAAAAAGTTTTAAATTCATAAATCGAAACTTACTTTTATGGAAAATTACTTTCCATAATTGAATATACAAATCGATAAAGGAAATTTATAATTCCAATATTAAAGAAACCCTTAGCTTATAAATATACAACTGTTATACTTTGTGATTCAATCATATTCCATGAATTGTATTGCAATGGCGAGTAGTTTCGCTACTTCTTTTGCAGTTGTAGAGACAGATCGTTGCAGTTTCCATTGCGATTATTCATCTTCTGTGCATTGTTTTCGCGATCAAGTTAGATTTTTGAGAAGGAGTCGTATCAGAATTACGCCATTGGTATGTACGTATTCATCGAGCCAGGTATCGGTGGTAGAAAAGGAATCGAATGTTTCAGGTTTGGAGGTTCTGAAAACATCTAATCGATATACGAATATGAGTAGCAACATTATGGTTATTGGACTTAACATTCATACAGCACCAGTTGAATTGCGGGAGAAAGTATCTATCCCTCAATCAGATTGGCCTCTAGCAATTCGCGAATTATGTTCCTTAAATCACATCGAAGAAGCTGCTGTATTGAGTACTTGTAACAGAATTGAGATATATGTTGTCGCGCTTTCAAAAAATCAAGGGATTAAAGAAGTGACTGAATGGATGTGTAAGTATAGTGGAGTTTCTGTTACAGATCTCCGCGAGCACCAGTTTTTGCTGTATAATAAAGATGCTATGCAACACGTGTTTTGTGGACTCCATACCCATTGTAGATAAACATAGCAAAAAATGGTTGAATTTTGTTTGTTGATTATTGTTAAAGTCAACAAATGTTGCAACAAAATTCAAAGCTCACCATTTCTTTTTTCAACCAAAATCTTAGCAAGATTTCTACATAGGTGAAAATGTTGAAATCTTGTGTTTCTTGTGATGTCATTGGTGACATCATTAGGAGTAGATTTTCCTATAAATAGAGAGCTCTTGCTCATTTCAAAATACACCAAAAAAGAATTACAAAGGAGAGAAAACAAGAGTGAGGCATCACAGAAGAAAATAATCTGTGAGGAAAAATAGAGAGTGTGAGCGATATTGTAGTGAGGTGGAAAAATCAAAAGAGTGTTATTTCTTTTGAATGTGTAGTGGTCTTTGGAGTTTTACTCAGACATACAAGTGTAAAATCCTCACTATAGTGATATTCGTTGCTCCTCTCGGGTCGTGGTTTTTCCCTTATTTAGAAGGGTTTCCACGTAAAATCTTGGTGTCATTATTTCTCTTTTATTCTCGTTGATTAACCGCATTGTTGTGTTCCGCATTTGTTGCCTTTATTACCGCAAACATTATTTCTGTTACGGATTTATTCCCAACATGTTTGAGGTAGCTGCTGGATTGGATTCACTAGTATTGGGAGAAGGTCAAATTCTTGCGCAGGTTAAGCAGGTTGTTAAGAATGGACAGGGGAATGGACAGGGGAAATATGTTAGGATCGGAAATAAGCAGGTGTAAACGTGGAAGCTAGCAAAACAAACCTCGAAAGACCACGAGTAAGAAGACAACGAGAAATATAACAAAAGACACAAAGATTTATCATGGTTCGATCAATCGACCTACGTCCACAAAGGAGATGAATCCACTATAAGTATGAGAGTACAAAAATACAGAGAGAAACAACCTCAACCAATTCACTCGGAATACATGGGAGGTTCACACAAGTGATAACATATCAAGCTTGTGACCCATAAATTCTCCCCCTAACCAAAACTGTCAAAGCCCTTAAGACTACATTGTGAATGCTAATTAAGTTAGAAGGAACATGCCTCTATTTATAGAGTTCTAAACATTTTCCTACAAGAAAAAGATTAGTCAATCCAAAATCATTTACTATAAAGAAAACCTATTTATGGTAAGAAATTTAAGGCAAATAAAACCCAACAAAATGGTGGATGGATTTGGTAGGAAAATAAAAGAGTTGTTCAAGCACGCAACCACAGCGGGTAAGAGGGTTAGAACTGATACCAACATCTCCAGTGGATCAGTATCAGTTAGTTCAGCCGCGGTGGAGCTTGCTCTGCTGAAATATATTCCGGATTCTTCTTCAACGTCTCCCCGTGTGCTGATTGTTGGGGCTGGAAAGATGGGAAAACTTGTGATCAGACATTTGATTGCTAAAGGGTGTAAAGAGATGGTTGTCGTAAACAGGACAGAAGACAGAGCTGCTGTTATCCGTGAGGAGTTGAATACGGATAATGCTGGTGTTATAATAGAGTACAAACCATTCTCAGACATGTTATCATGTGCTGCACAGGTTGATGTGATATTCACCTGCACTGCTTCGAAAGATCCTTTATTCGTGAAGGAGAGTGTTCAAGCTGCTCACTCCTCACAGAGTAGGCTATTTATCGATATTTCTGTTCCTCGGAATGTGAAAAAATTTGAAGCACTTAAAGACTCTCTTGAGACTGTTCCAACTATCAAAAAGCTAAGAGCATGTGCTGAAAGAATTAGGGCTGCTGAGGTTGAAAAGTGTTTGTCTAAGATGGGCGATGATCATCTCTCCGAAAACAACAAGAAGGCGATCTATGATCTCAGTTTAGGGATAGTAAACAAGATGCTACATGGACCAATGCAGCATTTGAAATGCGATGGAACTCAAAACCGGAATTTGAGTGACATCATTGAAAATATGCATGCCCTTAACAGAATATTTGATCTTGATACAGAGATGGATGATAAGTTACGATCCGAGATTCAACAAAATCAAAAGCAATCTGAAATGAGTCATAGTTTCTATTTTGCTAGTTTTAACTGTACAAAATTAACCAGGATATGATGTAATTCTTTTTTAGGCCATAGATAGCCAATACTATTCCCTCATTGCAGTTGTATTTGTGACACTTATTTGTTCTATATATTCATAATCATTCATCAAAATCCTTTTGAATTTGATCACATGTTCTTGAGATGATAGGCTTCAACATAGATATTGAGCAAACTTTCACATTCATGAAAGTAGTTTATGTGTCAGTTTAGTGTTGAACGTCCACGAACGAACAAGAGTGTTTAGTTATCAGTTGAGACCAAGTTGAAGCGTTCAGCTGTGCACTCTCAAAATTGGAGTGCTTACAGCTTGTTAGCTGAAGCCAAATGTTTATTAAAGTAAAATCAATTTTTAAGTGCATATATACCTCAATTTTTTATTTCTTATTTTTTAAGATAGTATTTTTAGAGGTACGTCCACAACAAAAGATTTTGACAAATTCAATTTGAATTTTCTTCTTTAACCAGAAAGAAGATAATGACATAACAGATACACTGAAATCCCTTGAAAGAGAGAGGAAAAAACACACACAGAAGAAAACAATATTTTTGGAGAGAAAAATAATTTGTCAGTCTCAACTCTCAAGTGGTCACATGCACAAACATAATTTGTTCAATTCCATGAAGAAAAAAATTTGGAGCTCAGAGCTATGGCAATTTCATTGCACATGTACTCGACAAGTTATGGGAGTAACTTTTTTGTATTATTCTATTTTACAACGTGAATGAGGCGCGCTACGAATCTCAATAGCTGAGTTGATTGATTTTTTAAAATTAATGAAAATCAAGTTCTACTAAATTTTCTCACGATAAGTTTTTTTTTTCTCCAATAAATCGAATTTGAACAACTTGTTATCACATGCACCAAAATGTTAATGTGTAGTATACTTCAACTTTTAATGTGATTTCTATGATCCTATCCCTGTAATTTCACGTGTAAATTTATATTTTCAATGGACCACGATACAACGTTTTGTTTTTTTACATTTCATTAATAGGAAGTTTCCACTTACAAACACACTGTAACCAATAGTGTACTTTAATTTTTTTTTTATCATGTCCAATCTACGGCTGCAAATGTGAGAATGTTCATGATTACTAAATGCTACTATATAATACGTCAAGTCCAAGGGCTCCATTTAAACAACATAAAATTTGTTACCACAGTTACTAAATTCTGACCGTAAATATGGACATCCACAAGTAATATTTGTATCATCGAAAGAATCGACATAGTATTAGCTCATAATATTAGCCAATACTATTTCATAAAAGCAGTGTCGGATTCAGGATTTAAAGGTTGTGGGTGTTCACTTCCAGGTGTAAAATTCAGTGGAAAAATTTATAAAAAAGAAATGTTATTGGCGGGATCCAAACCCTAGCCAATGGCTTCGCGCGCCTCTTATTGCAGAGGTTTAAACCAGTTCACCCACAACTGTTTTTGTTCTTTAAATTATAATAACATATGTATCATATTTTCTATATATATATATACAAAAAAATTTGGAAATCAATGGGTGCTCGAGTACCCGCGTCTGGCTTACTGGGTCCGCCCCTGCATAAAAGGAAAAACTATATAATTAGACATATTTTACGGTCATATATACTATTATTATTATTATTATTAGTTTCAAAATATTATTCATATCTTACCATATATTGAAGATACTATATACACGGAAATAGGGAGAGAGGGAGAGAGATTGGAAAGGGAGGCGAGAGAGATTCGTATGTATATATCCCACACTAGATACATGTATCTATATGTATATGTGATACTAGATACATGAGAGAGTATAGAGCGAGATGACAGCGAGACTTGATATATATACATATGAATCCATTTGAATACAATGTATTTAAAACAAATTACACATAATTTTGATCTCATATATTCGAAATACATGTATCTAGAGACATTTAAAACTGTTAAGATACGTAACATTGCAAACTAAAGTCTATTTGCGTAAGTTTGACAATAATATTACAAATTCAAGTACTTTTAGCAGTACGTATAAACACTAGACAACCAAATATTTGATTTGAATTTTAGCTCCCTATTTCCCCTTTTATGTACTGATGAAAAGATGAAAATGACTTAACATATATACAAGACATATATATTGAAAGAAAAAGAAGAATTATATATATATATATATATATATATGTCAGTCTCAAGTATCAAGTTGGTCACATGCAGAAGCATTTGTACACTTGTATGATTAATTGCACATGTAGTATGTTCCCCTACCCAGAATAAAATACAACTGTCAAGGTGCATGTCTTCACTTGTCTTTACTACCACAAATGACTATAACACATACTTCATTGTAATTACATATCTAGTAATTCTCTTTTAGTGCTTTTGCTTTGTCAATATAATCTCATCCACACACTACTTCTTCATCACCTTTTTTATGTCCCTTTCTTCATTCGTGTCTCTTTATTATAAGTGACTAATGGACCAGTTTGAGCGGATCAAGATGAATTGAGTTAATAAATGAATGGATTAATGATCACTTTAAAAGTTACTTAGTCTGAAATGCATGCCATAATCTATATCGTTCTTACTCTTATTAAATTTTCAATTGCTTTATTTAAATTACTTATGGATCAATTTGCGCTAGATATCAATGTAAGCTTTGATTGACAGAGCTAATAAATAGATGGATCAATAATCATCCCAAATTTGAACGTGTTGGATGAGTTATGAATCCATAAGCAATAATAAAGTTTTTCAATGGGAATGGTATTATTTTTTAGATAAGAAATGCTAGCAATGTAAACATTGAACTCATTCAGCTCGATTGAGACAATTTGAAATTGATAGTGGCTATTTTACAAATCAAAGACGAATTTTAAAAGTGGCTAGTAACTGCAATTTTTGTATTAGAATTGGAAGTCACCAAGAGATCACACTATCTCAAATACTGTTATTTTGTAGTTCAAATATAGTTATTCCACACGTATAGTTATTTCAATTGAGCATCTGAACACATGATAGAATATTTTTATTAAAAACACAACGTTCTTTGCACCTTATCTAGAAAAAAGAACAGTCAATAGACAAAACATTCATCATTATCAGCGTTTTGATATGAATAACCTACCCTATCTAGCAAACACTAACGACTGCTTCCACAACTCGAACCATAAGTACTGCATATTCAAAAATTGTGCAACTCTAATCTGTATAAACTATAAAAGTGCCAACCTGTGCTTTTGACAGTGTCATAATCATACAGATCATTGGAATCTTGACTTGGATAACAAGAAGAAGTATCTAATACAACAGAAAACAATAAAGAAAACAACTCTTTTTAGCCAGACTGTAAAGCAAAAGCAACACCCATCTGTACATACCATTTCATTTCATGAGTTCTTCAAAAAGCACCCTCAAAATGTTGCCAAAACATAAGATAAAAGAACAAAAACCAAAACACAAGAACCACACAATCTTCTTCTCCTCCTTTTTTTCAGTACAATTTTCAGTTTAATCAACCCTACACCTAACCTGATAACTACATTAACAATACTAATCAAACAACTAGTTGTTGTTGTTGTTGTTGTTGCTGCGAAGACGATTCGTCTTCATTGAAACAAATATATTGAAGCTTTGGTGATCTTCCTATAAATAAGGAAGAATCTTCAAAATTCATGGGTGGTGATTGCATTAGCATCTCTTTTTGTAGATATGCACAATAAGTCTGGAAAGTAGTGGGAGTTACATTTAAATGAAAACCCAATCCAAATAGGAAATCCACTTCAAGAAAGTTCATCTCTGTGATGCTGATTCCTCCAACTTTTGCATAATATGCATTATTGTAGTACCTATACATAATATAATTAGTTAACTTCAGCTTACACTTTTTACATATTAATTGTGAGAAAGGGTCATTAATGAAATGTAGCTTTCAAATCAAATGAGAATGTGTAATCTTGACCATGAAACTAAAAGAATTGGGTGGCTCTATTTGAAAGTGGGGTTGATATTTTTAAAATTCAAAAATAAAGGAGCAACCAAGTTGCATTTTGTCACTATGTTGCCATTATTTGATTTCTTAACCAATCATTAAACCTTTGGTAAGTGCTAATAAGAATATTAGTATTGGTATTAGGAATAAGCCATTAAGACATAAGATATGTGTACATCTTTTTTTCTCTAAATTTCACTGATAAAATTACACTCAATATATTATTATTGTCATTATATTATTATTGTCATATAGCGCAATATTAAATTAATAACCATATTATACTAAGAAAGGGTATAGTTTAATGCAATCTCCATTCTCTACTACTATGTAGGTAGAGTAGTAATTTAGTAATAATCAATACTCCATTCGTCCACTTTTAATTGTCATGATTTTTTTTAAGGTAAAATGATAAGAACTTTGACTAATATTTAACCAAATAGTTTTCATCATAGTAATATGCAAAGAATTGTAATATATAGTACTTTTCGTATAATTTTAAATATCTAAATTTTTGTTTAAAGTATTGAATTAATATAATTAAATTTCAATTTAAAAATTAATCAAATTAACTTTCGAAAGACGTAAACATTAACGGAGGTATACATAGAGTATACAACTAGACATCCAAATACATTTTCTTTGTCCTTTTACTATTTTTTTTTTTTTTGCTCTTTGTTTCTTTTACACCAATTCAATATATCATCAATAAGAAATACTAAATCCATATAAAATTATGGAAATACTCGTTTACCCACAATTTTTTCCTAAATTATGAAAATTACTAATTCAAAATCAAAACCCAAGAAAAATCATGATTCAATAACCCTTTCAAATTAAAAAAACAATGAATGTTCGCTTTCAATGTTGATGATTTTCTATTTTTAAAAGTCACAGACGACGCTACAAGTTCTGCTCAGCGCAGACCCAATTTGTATTTACAAATTCACATTAACATATATATATATATATATATATATATATATTATATATATATATATAAATAAATTCATCTAAAACTCATGAATCATTTTTTCATTCTTCGGAAATTCAAAACTCATATACTCAAAATTTTAGCTGTGGAACTGAATTTGATCGGCGATTAGAGAAAATTGAGTAAATTACTTACATATCATCCATGAATTTAGCAGCAATCATGACGCTGGTGATAAGAAGACGATGAATATTGAAGGAGTTGATGGGCAAAGAGGGTTGACACTGAGTAAATCGATCTAGATAAACATACGCAACAACGAAACAACAAGGGCTACAATTTGCGTACTTGAAAATCCTCTCTAAATAGCTCTGAATTGAGATATTTGGCCGTGTGAGTCCATGGAAAACAGAGATCTTCTGTGGTTGAAATCGGCCATTGATATCGTTAGCTTCAGCGACGCGTTGGAGAAGAGAAGATAAGTAATCGATGAGTTTCGGCATCAGATTTTGATTTTGAATTTCCAGTTCTGCCATTGTTGTTGTTGTTTTGGTACAGAGAAAGAAAGGGAAAAAGGGGATGTGTATGAGTGTGTAATGTGTTGTTTAGATGTTGTAATATATAAGTGATTTTCATTTTTATTTTTATTTTTTTCCTATTTTGTAAAAGGTTTTGTTTTTTTTATTATAAAGAATTGTTGTTTTTTTTTCGAATTTTGTTTGTATTTAAATTCATTTTCATTTTATTTTTATTATTCTTGTAAGTAACAACCTGTAAGGTTGGTTGTTATTTTTTGGTGGGTAACTTTAGTTACACAAAAAATAGCCTTTTATATTTGAAATATGTCATTTGAGACTATATGTTGATGTTGGTTTTTTTTTTCCGGAATATATGGAAATTTAATGAACTTGATGTGTTTTATTTAGTGCACGATTGAATTAATGACATGATATTTTCATATCTTTGATGCTCTCAAATAATTTGATCTCAGCTTATGACTGTATATCTCTTAATCATTCTATTGAATTTTGTTACTTTCTATCGTCACAATTCACAAGTACTGAGTAACTCTTTTAACTTAGATCAATAGAAACAAATCACTCTGTCTTTGATTTCTTTCTCTGCTTGGATTTGAAAACTTGATCTCTCTTTTCGATCGATAATATTGATTGCTAGACTATAAATTAAATTTTTATTTTTGCTTCTTGTATCTTATTTCTTGGGGTGTCTTTTAGGCTAGAAATTAAAGTTTATATGGTATTGAATTAGATTTGGATTCTTTAATTTGAACTCAAGTTTGTGAGAGAGGGAAAGATTGTTTGTTTTGTTTGTGTTGAGTAGTTACCTTTTCTTTTTTAAGACTAAAGTTATTAATTATAAGCTCTTTTCCCCCCCTTTCTTGTGGGAAAAAAGTGTTAGAAAAATGATAATGGGGAAAGAGTGATGGGCATGCCTTTTAGATTAATTATCATGTGATTACATGTGGATTAGTGTTCCTTACATGTTGATTGTAGGTCCCATTATTTTATTTTTTCAAATTAAAATGATCTTTCATGTGTTTTGATTCTATGAGCAATTAGGTTACATAATTAGGATTTTTGTTTTGCATCTTAATAACACTTTAATACAACAATGTTCTTGCTTTTCCAGCCATAATTATAATTTGTAGGCCAAAAAAGGATCCAAAAGAAATTAAATAGATCGCCGCGATTAGATCTCTCCACATTCAAAATTCAAACTATATTATTTGAACTTAATTTAAAAACAATAAACTAGATTTGCATATTGCTAATTATACATAAATCTTTGCCATTATCATATAAAGCTTTGATGGATAAATGTTTTAGATCTTGAGGGCAAAATAGAGAAATTAATAGAAGAATAAAAAGCATAGAATATACAGCAAGGTTCATTTTTAATAAGCTTTTTTTGTCCCTAATAAGTCATAGTTGGCAAAGGTACATTTTTCTTGCTTATTCACAAAAAAACAAGGTGCATGTCTGTGCTCATTTTGTCTACTGGCACCATGTCTAGCCTACTATTAGAAATCACACTTTTTTATTTTTTTTTTTGTTATTTACATATACCCATCATTGTTGGTGCATTAATGGCAAATCTAAATTTATTTTTATAGTGTATTAAAAAAAATTACATTCTTTGTTACCTATGGATAATAATTATATTTTTGGAGAACCAGAAACTTATTATTCTATCCATAAACTCGTTCCAGAGAAATAATATCTCTACATGATTCTGTTGTTTCATATTATGTGTTTTTTGTTTAAGGAATTCAAAAAAAGATCGATCGAATAGATGAAATTATTAAATATCTCATGACAAGGTTAAATTTTTGTTACCAAGAGGAAATTTCCTCCTCTAAATTAAATAAATTGAGTCCAACAAAGGTTGATGGAACTATCAGAAATTTGGTGAATGACAAATTGGTTCTAACCTTATATGAATCGACTCATTTTCATGTATTTGGTCATTAAAGATAGTGATGCTGACATTTTGATATTTATATTGAAAGATAGTAGTTGAAGAAATAATTAAGATAATCGTAAATTTATACGAAAAATATCATTATTTAAAAGAAAATATCAAAATACAATATTCAAATGAATAAATAATTGTACTTGCCCTCCTGAGTATTGGTACACCTACATTTAGATATGTAATTTGAGGTGTTAAACAGTTAGATTGAGCTGAATTTGAACAGGTTAAAATGAGTCGAGTTAATAAAGGGTGAGTTACTGACCCGTTTAAAAGTTACTTATGATCAAATCAATTGTATTGTGATAGGCTAAAATGTGATTCATAATCTAACCTGCTTAATTCTTACTAAATTTTAATTGTTTTATATAGTTACATAATATTTTTATTTTTTCTTTATTATTATACTACATAGAACATTTCAAATAGAAATATATATATTTTGACAGAAATTTTATTGATTAATTTGTACAATATATCAATCCAAATTTTGATGGATTTGATTAAATATTATGTTTTCATAAAAGAGTATATTAGGGCAGCTACTTTACTACCTTACTTTAAGAAATTGCCAAAGCTTTACCATTTATTTGGTGTTACCTTTTCTTGAGGTAAATATCTTAAGAAATCAATCTCTTTAATAGCAATGTTCTAAATTTTGCTTTCTTAAATGGTTACAATTAGTTACTTCATCTTATATAATAATTGTCATATTAATTGTTCAGATAATTATGTTTATTGTGACAATGACAAAACTTTCTCACTCAAAAGACGTTCAATATTTACGGTATAATTATATCAATAATTTTCTCAATGAAAGAATCCTGCCCTCTAACTTCAACTCTGAGTACATATATTTTTATGTAGCAAGAACTAACTTAACAAACAAAGTATTTTAACTTATAATTGATCAATTTAACGTAGTTCAAAAGAAAAGGAACAAAAAGAACTCAACTATAGTGTTTTATTTGAGAAAATTCTATAAATGAATTAGTTGTTATAACAAGAAAAAGGTGAAAAATATATAGATCATATATAATCAAATAAAGCACTACATAAAGATATGAGATAAAAAAAATATGAACAGAAATGTGCAAAAAATAATAATGGTTAATTCTTTTCGTCACTTCTTCACGCATGTTTTATATGATTAATGGTCAATACAATTTCTTTTTATGTATAATCAATGACATATTTACTTATTATTAAGATTATGAAATTCAATATTTTAAGAAAGTTTATTTGTAAATATTTTTCGTGTGACCTTATAAAGCTAAGATTGCACGTTTAACCCTACAAATAAAATGATCTTTAATTTTTACTCTTGAACGATAGAACTTTTTCTTTAGAAATTGAAGTTAGGTGCGGACATAATTTACTTGTAGCATGTAGGATATTATGATAAAAAAATAAAGGGATAATGTACATGTATCACCTCAATCTATGTTCGAAATCTAAGAGACACACTTATACTATATTAAGGTCCTATTATTCCCGAATTTATTTTATAAATAATTTTCAACTCCTTTTCGGCCTACGTGGCACTATCTTGTAGGTCAAATGCTGGTTGACTTTTTCTTTCAAACTAGTGTCACGTAGGCCTAAAAGAAGTAGAAAATTACTAATAAAATAAGTTCAGGAGGGGTATCTTAATATAGTATAAATGCGTCTCTGGAATTCTGGTCATATATTAAGGGGGTACTTGTGCATTTTCTAAAAAATAAAATACAAACTAATGTCTTTAGAAATAATAACCAACAAATGCAAATCGAATGATCCTTGAAATACTATCAACGTATATAACTTAAACTCAAATATGAATAATACTAATTCTCACCAAAGATTTAGTTTCTCAATGTCATTTGAATGTTATTAATTATGTACAATATGTATATAACTCTTAAGGGGTTTCGTGTCGTTTTCAAAAATTTAGTGTTTTACGTCCACATAATATACAAATATCCAAGCATACAGCTGGATTATATGAACAATTAAAATGTAAAACCTCTTTTTTTAGACAAAAAATTATAAGACATTAGGACCAAATCCCCCATCTCCACGTTGCACATGTGAAAAAAAATCCAAAATGAGAAAGTTGTTAAGCCAAATTATTGTTAAAATGAATAAAACTGATTAATTTGTGTTAAAATGAAAAAGAATTGGTTCATTTTTGTATTAAGTTGATAAAACATGCAAGTAATTTCTACATTAACAAAAAATATTTTGTTGTAGTATTGTTCCGTTATACTCTCTATGTTGTTTTGATGTATTTTTTTTTTCTTTCCAGTCAGTGGTCTATTGAATACAATCTCTCCATTTCACTTCCAAGGTAACTAGGTAAAGTCTGCAATCACTTTACTCTCTCAAAGCTTCACTTTGTAGACTATACAATGAATATATTATTGTTGATCATGAAGAGAACTTGTCAAAACGAAACGACTTCATTTATCTCTATTTCAAACTTGAGGATGGAAAACGTCTTGATAGAAATCAAATTCAAATTAGTTAGACGATAAATTTTAAAATACAATATAAAATAAATAAAGGGGACTAAAATAGCACTCCCATGCCCTACCACTCCTCCCCTAAAAGAAAAATGATATTAAAATAAAGTGAGTAGTTTTTTTCCTTGGAGTGAAACAAGAGCAAAGCATGTCTTGTAAGAGAGTTGTTCTCCATATTTTGAGCTACTCTATTTAAAAAATCAATTAAAAAAATGTACAAATTATATATATATATATATATATATATATATATATATATATATATATATATATATTGTCTTCCCCATGTGATATTATGATCCACCCCCACCCCCACCCCTAAGGTATACCCTACTATCATGGCTTTCCCGCATCCCTCGCCACCAAATATTTGTTTGTATCTATGTCTGTACTATCACTATTTAATCTATATATATATATATATGATAATGTATTATTAGTATAAATAAAAGAAACATATTGTTTATTTTAATTATTGTAAAAAAATAATGAATTTTTTTTTGAATTTGATGTAAATTAGTAGCTTTATTTTTGAATCATTGAAGGTATTGAAACAATTTTTCTTTGACTAATTAAATTTAAATATACTTTTGATTTGCGTAACATAGCAAGTAGTTTCAAACTCTAATAAGAGCATGAAACTCTTTAAAAAAGTATAAAAAAAAAAAAGTGTTGAAAGCACCTCCTGAATTTGGCTTAAGGGGATATTTCACTCATGTTATGAAATCGAAGGTGTATTTTAAGTTTTGTTAGTCTAATAAATGAGTGTTTTTAAATTTGTTAATAATTTAAAAATAAAATTAATAATTTATATTGAGTTTAAAAGTTCTCTTTTATCATGTTTGATTGGACGACATTAAGTGTAAATAAGAAAATAATTTAAAGGTTTATTATACATCAGTAGTAGTGATTAGTGTAATTAATATGACATGCAAGAGTATTTTATTAAAAATGAACTGAAATTTATAAGTTTTGAAATATAAAAATGTCTCGATCAAATTTAAAATGCTTTTAGAAGGAAAGCGACTGCGGCTCCACCTGTAATATATGTAATTTGAATTTTAAAGATTTAAATTGAAGTTCAGGTTTTCAAAAGGATAATAATTAGAGACAAAACCGTATGTTCCAAATCTGAAATGTTTATTCCCAAAATATATTTTAGTTTGTCTATAAAAATATTATTTCAAAAAAAAGAAGATTATTTACACTTCCGTTTGGATTTTGTACTGGTCTTTTTCAAGATAGATAAAAAAAGAGTAAATTTTAAGAACGATAAAGATAAAATTGCGGTAATTTGCATGTAATGTTTTTTGTGTTAGGCTAGAGTGGGGAGCGAGATCGTGGGAGAGAAAGAGAGACGAGCAAAAGAGGGCAGAGAGTAGAGAGATGTGAATTGTATATGTATATATCAGTTAAATAATTGTATACGTGTATCTGTTATTTATATGTATCAATGATTGTGTTTGTATATCTACATAAAATTTTAATTCGTATACAATTAAATCGAGTTAAAATATTCGTATTTGTATATTAAATCTCTCTCTCACTTTATACAAATATATATTACACATTATATTTTGTCTAATTTGTGCTTGTATAAAGCACGCGCAAGAGAGGGAGGGGCAAAAGAGAAGAAAGATTTGTATTTGTATGATTTTAAGTGTATAGGACAGAGAAATATATATTCGTATTTGTATATATGGGCTCTCTCACTTTATACAAACATATAAAGTGAGAGAGGCGAGGAAGAAATGATGGAAAGATAGGAGAGTAACGAGTGAGATTCCAAAGAGAAGGGATAGAGGCGACTGATAAGAATTTATTGCGACTTAGAATTAAATGAAACAGTAGCTATATCTTTTATTTTGAATTAATAAATTTAATTGTAATACACAATTTTTCCCAAAACAATTAACGGAACCACAAGTTTATATTTTCACATATCATAATATTGATAAGCTATATTTGATGCCCTTAAAAAGTTATGTCCGACCAGACATAAACAAAAAAATAATTAAAGGACGATGAATTCGAAGAGCAAATAATGCAATTAAATGGAAAAAAAAAAACAATTATGAAAACAAAGTAGTACGTGGGCCTATCCCAACGTCCTGTGTCCTTTTTTCTCTCTCTCGGTTTTACCCCTTGCTTTTTCGAAATTGCACTTTGATTCAATATACTTTTTCCGTGTCAATTTATGTAATATATTTTATTTTTTGAGAAGTTTAAAAAATTTTAAGTTTAGTCAAAATTTGCTCGTGGAATCTTCAAAAAAAAAAAGTTACAATGAAATTTATATATTTAAAAACTATGTAAAATATACTATAAGTTACAATAACTGAAATATTTAAAAAATATATTAAAATTTTATAATTACAGAAAACTTATTTAAATCTTGAAATCTGAAATATGCAATACAAAATAGAAGGATAGAAGAAGTATTATTTATTTTGGAATAATAGCATTTTTGGAACTTAAGTGATTGCTAAGTTCTAATTTTGATTATTGTGATCGGTTTATTTAACTTTTAACTAATAAAAATATGATTTTGATCCTTCCATGCGGAGAATTTAATTTATTATTACCTATGTTTAGACAGACATATATTACCGTTAAATATGAAACAATAATATAATTGAACAATAACCATATCTTTATTCAAAATAATTTACTTTTTAGCACCATTTTGATATTTCGGCGTGATGATTCATTAATATTATTTTATTATATCAAAGTCATTAAACTATTTTTTTAAAAAACGAAATCTGGTTATATATATTATGTTGCATAATTGTATTATTGTTAGGAGTAAAAGATGCCACCGTAATGTGGCTCAAGGCACATGATAATTTATTATTATTTTTTTAAAAAAAATAAAAAGGCATCACCGACGATTTTAATATGTTTTACTATATGTTCCTACCAAAGTATATATCGAGTCCTAAAGTTACGCCTTTAATGCTTAGCTTGGACTAGGCATGATACCCCCCAACTTGATTTGTTCCTTATTGAGGTGGTGGGGTTCCTATAAATATATATCATAAATCTTACAACTTATTTGTGTTGCATTTCTGTCGTTACTCTACCCCGTCGGTCTATTTTTAATAGTTATAATTATCTTTTTTATATAGTCAAACGATAAAAACTTTGATTAATATTTTACGTAATATTACAATTAAAAATGAACGAAGATAGTACTATTATTACTTCATTTAAAGAGTGATTGTTTTAACTTCAGTTTATCTCATCGTGGTTCGTAGTCTAAATAAAATCAAATGTAAAAATGGAGTAGCTATTGGTATGAGAAAACATGTTGCACGTATGATTTTGGCAAGTTTAGTGAGGTATCTATATATAACAACCTTGCTTCTACTCGACTCTAACACACCTCATCTAACTATTGCCTGAAATAATCTTTTGTGATATACATAAGAAAAAACACAAAAAAAAAAATAAAGAAAGAAAGACGTGTTAAACTTGTGTTTTCCCAGCCGTCCAATGATTGATCACGCGAGTACGCATCCAGTCAATGCATAGTGAATGAAAAAAGCGTTTATTCCTCAAGAGAAATGAAGTCTTGTTTCCTTTTTAGACCTTTTTTCATATGAATTGATGACTTTTTGTTGAAGAATGACAAGAGTTTCAAATTGGTAGTCAATGAGATGTGTGGACTCCTCATAAAACTTGACAATCTTCTTCCCTTTGAGCTACTAAGAGTTAGAGCCTATTTGACATTATTACTAAAAACTGTTTATTTTCAGAAACATTTATTTTAGAATAGCTTTTCAGAAAAAAGTGTTTTTGAAAAAAATAATAATTTGTGTTTAGCTGATTCATTTGAAAAGTATTTTTTACAAGCAAATTGTATTTGACTAATCTTTTTTAGAAAGTGTTTTGAGGGTAAAATTATATTAAGGACGAGTACTAATGTATTTTTAATAGGAAGATTATTTTACTAAAAAAACTAGTTTTGGAGCAACTTATTTATGTTGCATTTCTGTAGTTGACAATAACAAAGTACGTACTATTATTACTACATTTAAAGAGTGACTGCTTTAACTTCAATTACCTCATCATGGTTCGTAGATATAAATAAAATCAAACTTATGAAGTAGCTGTTGGTATGTGAAAACATGTTGCACCTATGGTTTTGCCAATTTAGTGAGGTATCCATATAATAACCTTGCTTTTACTCGCCTGAAATAATCTTTTGTGAAATACATAAGAAAAGAAATACACAAGTTTTGTTTTTCCTTTTTAGAACTTGTTTTCATACGAATTCATGACTTTGTTGAACAATAACAGAAGTCCCAAATTGGTAGTAGTGAACTTCTCATAAGGCTTGACAATTCTCCTCCTCTTGAACTAATTTTTGTGTGCGAGTCAGACATAAGATATAATTTAACAAACTCAAGTGTGGGAATTCATAGGCGGAGTCTTGACAGAAGTTAATAGTGGGGTTTGAACACACAAACACTAGTGTGAAAAGTATTTTCACCGCCCATCCTTACCACTAAGCTATCATTCGTTAGGGGTTCACAAGTTAATACACATTTATTTAATGTTCTCTCTGCCTATGAAATCTGAATGTTTGATCTTTCTACTGTATGCTAATAATAAAGAATGTCATCAACCTAGCTAGTTCCTTTTGGCAATTGGATCCTTGGAGTTTGGTCTAGGATGTGTTCCTGAAACTGTAGATCAAACATTTTACCCCATTATAACAATCTAACCTATGATAATTTATGTTTTTCAAACTCTAAGCCCAAGAAATGAAATAGCATGAACAATGTAGCCATTAGAAGGCGAGACATAAACGCAAGTTTTACAGAGTGGTATGTTGTATGCGATAAGAGTGTTGGCTAGTCAAAAACTCACCTGTTCAGAAGTTGAAAGTTGCGGAACTGACGATGATAAGATAGATGTGTTGGCATACTAGAAAATATAGGAATACAAACGAAGATACTCGATACAAGATGAGTAAAGTGAGGTGTGATAGGCTAGTTTTAATGGATTTTGGTAGCAGTAGACCAAATAAGTATTGAAAAGATGTGACTAGATAAAATATGATGCAGTTTGAACGTATCGAGGACATAAATAGAAGGTTATGGGAAGAACGGAATAGGATAGAAGATTAGTAGATAGGTATACGTTGTCTAGCTTCTCCTTTCAAACTAGTGGTAGTATTTACTCTCATACGCTCTTCTTTACTAATTTTTGTCACTGTGATGTTTTTTCATTCTTTGATTATCTTAGTATTCTGTTCTGGTTTGTTTCATTTCTTTTCAGCAGACTTTGTCATACTTTCTTTAATTTTTGCCATTGCATCTTCCCTTTATCTTATTATTGAACCGAGTATCTATTAAAAACAGTCTCTTTAGCTCTCCATAATCCGGGATAAGATTAGTATACACTCTCCTTTTCCAGACTTCATTTGTGAGATTTATGTCGTAGGCAGTAAAAGAACTCTCATTGTATCAGAATAAGGAAAGAGATTCATGTACAAAGTCTACTGGGAAGTAGTTAGGAGATGACAAGCTAATTCCTCTATACTCAAAATAATATGCATCAAAGCACTGGAACTAGCTAACTTATACAAGGTAGAGGCAGTTATTTATGTACGAGAAGTTACATTGAAAATGAGATCTCAATTCACGAAAAGAAAAAATACACAATACACTCACTCATAAATCATTTCCGCTTAGCTTTTCTATGGCCGTGGTTGAAATCATCATCACTATTTTCACCATCGTCCTCCTCATCAGTGGTGTTGTCATCGCTATCATCATCGTCATCAGTCCCGGAGGGAGGTGAAGGGTCAAGCCTAGCAGCATCAATGGCCCACTTAATCACCTTTTCAACTTCATCATCGTCATCCTCTTCATCCTCCACCACTACGTGTTGCTTAGCAGATGATGATGCCGAAGAATATGCGGGAAGTGAGCTTTTGAGAGCTGCAAATCTGGTAAGCAAGTCATCTGACTCGTCCGTTGTTGAGGTAGCTTGATTGTCTAAGTCTAAACCCTTAGGTTTTCTGGGGGGAGTTTGCTTGGATCTGAGGGCTTGAAAACGTTGATCGAGATCTGGATCGATGAATTGGGTGGAAGAACCACGAGCCATATGAGAATTCAGACTCAGCTTGAGGGACACGTCATCCTCTGCCGCACGGAGCAGCTCTTCCACCTCCTCCGATTCGCTCTTCTTATTCCGGCTGCTCATCGATGCCCACAAAAATACCTATTCAATTTTGATACAAGTCTTCACTACTTTTCTTGGTATTTAAAAATGGGTCCAATATAATATTATTCGCTTTTTCAGAGAATGAATTTTGGGCTTTTTATATCATTTTCAAACGATGATTATTTTTTTATCTCAATTTATGCGACATTATACTAGTTTTAGCGCAATTTTTAAATATATAAACGGACTATTCCAACACATTGCAAAGCAGAAACCTCAAAATTGAGTTGCTTTAAGCAACCAATATACGTCGAATCCTCAGCCATGAAATAGGGAGACCAAAAAGAGGCACACTTGGGAAAAACTATTTATTGGAACAATTTCAACAGTAGAATGAAAATGAAATCTTCTACTTGAACCTCAAATAGATTAATGCAAAATTCATCATATTTACAAATAAAACCTCCAACATACTTCACTGACTGAGATATTCATTGGCGAAGCTAAAATAATACACTTCTACTTGATGTTCAATAAAATACATATATCGCGACATGGATCCTCAACCCTAGGAAAAGAAACCAAAATCAGTAGATATGTGTTTATCATGAATGTCTTGCTTCTCAGCTCTACACAAGACTCTTGCTTTACTCGAGCATCCACGTACCAAAAATCCAATTTCACAAGGTGTTATCGCCAATGTGTGTGTACCTGGAAAAATTGTTGCATTTCAAAGTGAGTGAAAAAGTCTCACAAGCTCTCTTGCAATTGGTTGAGCAGTATTTCAGATCCTTCATCGTTATCAGATGTATCCTTCTCTATTTCTGGCTCATTACTGGTAAATGAACCATTTGATAATGGAATATATGACATGTACTTTTCATCGTCAAGACACCCAACTTGCTTCAACACCTCCAACAGGACTTCTTTATTTTGTGTATCGTCTTCCTGCTCACAAAGCCTGAGAATGGAAGATACAGTTGCAGGTTTTGGTCTCCAGCTCTTTGATCCCTCAGTTGAAACAGCATCCTTCAAGCATGACAAAGCCTCTGATATCCTCCTATCCCTGATATGGCCTTCGGCAAGGATCTCGCATGTCATTGAGTTTGGCTTTCCACCAGCTCCAATCATTTGGTCAAAGAAAGCACTAGCCTTGTCCACGAAACCCTTCCTCACGTAATAACCCAATAAAAGATTTCCTAATCTAGGATCATAGTGAACCTTAACAGGTAGCCACTCATCATATATCTTTTCTGCACCTTCAATATCATCCAACCTCACCAGAGAAGATATTACAGAATGATATCCCAGGTTTGGAATATTTGGAAACTGCGATTGGTAGGTTTGCCAGATTCGGAGAACGTCTTCCTTTTTACCAAGACTACCATAGAGACTGATGAGATAATGATATGGAATTCGATCACGGCCTGTGATTCTGCTCTCAACACTTTTCAACGAGTCTTCAGCTTTTTCATCTGCCCCAACTTAATGTACATAGTAGCCATAGTGCTAAATGTAGTCCAATTTGGATTAATATCAGTGTCCAGATTCATTTGTTCGAGTACCTTTTCCATTTTTTCAATAGATCCTTGAGATCCACATGATGATAACCAGATATTGTAGGAATATATATCTAGTGGAATTCTTTTCTCCTTCATTTCTGAAACCACGGATTCAACCTTGTCGTAGTCTTTAAGGTTCATATAGAGTGTCATCATCACATTGAATGGAAGAGCATGATCAGTGTAGCCTCTGTTTCTCATTTTATCAAGTAAAGATTCGGCTTGTTCCTTCTTTCTAGACCGCACAAAGGCATTTAAAAGAGACCCATATATCCGCTTATCTTTTAAGGTGTCTGGCAACTTATCGAAGTATTCTTCAGCACTTGATATTCCATGTACTTTTGCTATCAGGTCTAATTGAATAGCAGTATCACTGGTGGTTAGTCTAAACCTCTCTGGTCTATTGTTCATCCACTCATACACCTGCATGATACAAGATTAAGTTAAGCCCCAATGGAATTGCTATATGGAGACAAAGACATACAGTAAACTCAATGAGTTAAATGAGTAACGGAATCAAGAACGATTAATCAAGTTTTCATAATAAAACTGACAGAAAAATTGCATATTTCTCTAGTATATCAGAAGAAGTCTATTGATATTTGATACTCATTCAAAGTTTACAAGTTTCAGACTTTCAGACTTTTGCACTTGGTTCAGACAGAGTGATAAAAATGTTCAGATTTTGAATTCTTTTAGATCATTAGTTTCACTTGGTCACAAAGTAGACACAAACATAGTGCACACTGCACAATAATCACAACTTTGTGATCAAGAAAAGGTTCAAACGAAATAGCTTGCTAAGTGTAAGCTCCCTGGCTGGTACCACTAGATAGAGCTACTAGTAAGATGGGCCATTTATTTTTTGATAAGGTGAAGATAAAGCAAATAGGACATCATTAAGGTAAACAAGGCAATAGCTTCGAGTTAAAGTAAATCCCAAGAAGACAAATTCCAACAATGTCTTGCACATAGACTGAAACAGAATATAAAGATAAAAATGACGGCACGACACTCCCAGCGCCCCAAACACAAGAAAGAAAAAATAACTTCTGTCTAAGCAAACCTTCACAGAATCGGTATCCACAGACACAACTAAGATTTCCAGTACTCTTATCTGGATCACAGCTTCATACTTCAGGACTATTGCATCTACAAGCTCTCGGGAAATATAGTATTCAACGTGTACCACTTTAAGCTACTCATACTCATTACATAATTAGGAGGATGATCCTTTTCACTTATGCCCAAAGTTTTGTCAATAGAAGCTTCTTCATGCCATTGACTAGAACTATAATTAAATTGGAAATGGTTGGGGAAATGCAGTTCTGTTATACGATAACAAGTTTAAGATGTTTTTAATTCCAACTTATCCTTGAGAAACACGCAATGTAAACTATTTTAAACCAAACCTAATAATGCAAGCAAAGCAACACAGAGAATACAAGTAATATCACAAATCAATTTAAAAACCAAAACGACTCAAAAGTTAACTGGTTCAACCAAGAAATTCAAGCACAGTTTAGCCAGATTACACAAAGCAAGAAATAGATTTAAAAAAAAAAAACACAGAAAGCTTCAAACTTTAATTGATTAGGTACCTCAAAAGCCAGCTTATAACGCCTAAACTTCCTTAGCTCCTTAATGACCCTAGAAAGCTCCCATTTCGTAACCTTTTTCCCCTCATTTTCCCACTGATTCAACACACTAACAGAGCCTCTTTCTGGTCCATCGTTCATAGATATTCTTTTGTAAATAGCATTCCATTTCACTATTGGCCGCCTCTCATAGTCAACAGTCCCATAGCTATGCACCTGTGATGTTGATGAACAGCTAATAACTGAATGATGATTCTTTGAACACATCAAGGGTTTAGTAAAACCACCCAAATTGCAAAACCCAGATGGAAAAGAGAGTGAATAAGATAGGGACGATGAAAAAGAGACATAGTTTTCAGTTTTTTGATGTGGAGGTTTAACGGTGGTGATGGGTTGTAGAAGCATTTTTTGGGGTTTTTTTTTAGGGTTTTTGAGCTTCAGGGGTTCTTGATTTTCTGTTAAACTTCTGTTGTGTGTAAAAGATAAGATATCGACCTGAAGAATTATAGTGACAGAGTGACCCTCTTGGTTTCTTTTATCTCGAATAAGTCCTTTAAACCTTCATTTGTTTGCATTCCCAGTCCAAGGACCAATTATGAAATAGATTATGAGAGTATTCGATACGAACAAAAACATTTTTCTCGAAAAATAAGTGAGACTCTTTACTTATAGTGTTGTAAGCCAAAATTTTGAAACTTTTCAACGGTTAAGCCTACCTCTATTCTTGTATTTAGTGGATTCAAAAAATATATATACACCAAAATAATTCTAATATATACAATAAATTTTTTTGTCTATGGAGCCGGGGTGAACATCCTCGCCCCCTTCTAGATCTTTCTCCGGTTGTATAGTGATGAGGATGAGCGTTATTAGATTCGAGTAAAGATGAGGTGTGTTGAAGGGTGATGAGAAAATATACAATCAATGTGGAATGTCACTTATGAAACTTATTTTTCCTGCTCTAAATATAAGAAAAATAGAATGTATAATATTCTATAGTATAAACCGTAAGAATATGTAAGTACAATGTATAGTATTCTCATAGTATAAAATAAAATTATATGTATGTACAATGTACAGTATTCTTAAAGTATAAGATAAGTTATTTTTCCTATGAATTTATCTTCTACTCACAATTGTGCTTAGTCACATCTATAATAATAAATGCAACTTTAGATGGAATTTCGATATAACAAATAGAATATTAATCTTGTTAAAACTCGTTAAATTATACAAATAACATGAAAATTCTGAGTTCTATGAATATATGTAAGTTTATTTATACAAAGAATAAGAAGAGGACTGACCAAGTCCAAGCTAGTAGTCCACTAAAGAACAATTAGTATTACACGACAAAATTATTGACGTTTCTAAAGCATTATTCCACAATATCGAACCAGTCCACACGCACCAAAAGTAGAATAGATATCAAATTATCATATCAAAAATTAAAATTATTGAATCGAATCCTTAACTGTTTATTTTTTTTATTAGATAGAAAGCAAATCATTGAAGTACTATACAACACACAGTTATACCAACAACAACAAAAAAAAGCCTAACATTTTTTGTTGGCCTAATTTTACACAGTATGAACAAGGGGTACAGATTCTTGATCAATTTCATCATCCAAAGAAAAATCCTCTGCTACACAAAGAACTGCATGAGCCAAAACAATTGGAAAAGTTAGAGCCAAAGTGATTAAAAGCTGAATTCCAGCACCAGTGAGTATAAGAGCAAGACATGTCCCAATGGCTAGCAGTGGCAGAACAATAGGCCTAGTGTCGAACGCGATAAGCCAACGAAACACAACAGAATTGGCCACTGAATTAAGAAATAGCAAGTACAAAACTGCCACTTCCTTCATGGCAACTAAACAGACTAATGAAACTTTACGTTCAGAAATAAGCAAGATGAAAAGGACTATCCACATGAATTCAGCATAGTATAGCCAAAATTTACGCAAGTCTTGTATGATTCGCGATGTTGCTGATTCAAGGATGGATGGGATGCTACATAGACATAAAATTTGGAAGGAAAATGTCTTTTTGTTTTCAAGATTTGGAGTTTGTTTTGATTCATTAGGCTGAGTTCGGGATGCTGATGTCCTTTGTATTGCCATTATCTTGAAAGATGAATGTGTGAGTTAGAATGAAGAGACTAAAGGGTATTTATAAATTGATTAAACAAAGTAGAAATGAGTCACTTTCAAAGTCAATATTATGAGTTTTTCTTCCATTTAATTTTAATTGGACTTTGAAAAATCAAAATACTAATGGACCTAGTCATGTATCATGACTTTTCCCCCCCATTAGTACGCAATACTCATGAACAGTTGTAGGCTCCTTCACCGATTAGGCTAAGTACGCGACTTTAAAGATAGTCCACGGGTGGATATGAAAAGGCAGATGTAACAAGGTTCAGTAACACAACTAGAGTGCTAGGCCGTTTAAATTTCTATCCTTAGTAGATGTGTAGGTGAAATTATATCGAATATGTTGTTGTAGTAATAGTAGCAGTTTTATAAGTGCTTTTCACTGGTAGTTGTTGGTTGCTGGCAGTATAAAACCATAATGACTTAACCACTAGCTAAATTAGCCTCCTTGTAAAAAAAACCAAAAGAATTCATTTTTCATATGAAATTTAAGTTGACAGTTTTGTTATCATCATATGATTTTGACCTATAATAATATGCAATTCTATGAAATTTGATATGATAACTTAACAAATAGAGTATCAGTCTGTTAAAACCTGTAAAAATTACACAAATAACATAAAAATTCTTAACTCGAGTATATGGTAAATATATTTTCTATTTCTTGTAGTTATAATTGAGGTACATATGAAAACAATGAACCAGAAGAGGACTAACCAAGTCCAAAGTCAAGCAAAGACTAATGCAAATAATTGGAGTACACCATACAACATAACAAGTTTTGGCACTTAATAATACAAACAAAAATACCTAATATTTTCTCTTGAACATTCACCACTCGACTGAACCCCTTAAACTATACTTTGGCATCAAACTACAACATAACATACCCAGTGAGATCTCATAAGTGGGGTCTGAAGAGGATACAATGTACGTAGACTTCACCACTATCTCGTGGAGGTACACATAAACTAAACAACATCTAAAATAATTAACCACATACAAAAAACAAAACAATTATCATGTGGCAGCAAATTCTCCCCCATATATGGCACAGGAAAAAGATTCACAATCTCACCATCCTTGACTTCATTGCAACAAAACTAGCCAAATTTTACACAGTATGAACAAGGGGTACAGATTCTTGATTAGTTTCATCATTGAAAGAACAATAATCCTCTGCTATCCACAGAACTGCATGAGCCAAAATGATAGGCAAAGTTGCAGCCAAAGTGATTACAAGATGGATTCCAGCCTTAGTGAGTATAAGAGCAACAAACGTCCCAATAGCTAGCAGTGGCAGAACAATAAGCCTTGTATCAAACGCGATAAGCCAACGAAACAGGACAGAATTAGCCACTGCACGACGCAATATCAAGTACAAAACTGCCACCTCTTTAAAGGCAACTAAATATACTACTGAAACCTTACGTCTAGGAATGAGCGCGATGAAAAGGACTATCCACACAAATTCAGCATAGTATAGCCCGAATTTACCTAAGTTTTTAATAATTCGCGTTGCTGCTGATTCAGGGGTGGCAGGGATGCTAACTGGACATGTAACTTGGAAGGAAAATGGTTGATTCTTTTCGAAATTCGGTAATTGTTTTGATTCATCAGGCTGAGTTTGGGATGGATGATTTGCAGAAGTAGCTGATGGCCTTTGCACTACTGCACCATAACTTGCCATATTTGTGAGATTAATGTGTGTGTGACTGAAAGAATGGAAATACTAAAGGGTATTTATTGATTGATTACATAAAATAGAAATGCATCACCGTCGAAGTCAATACTACGAATTTTCTTCCCTAATAATTCTAAGCATAGACTTTGAAAAATCAAATTAACTAAGGACCTGGTCATGTATGAATTTTCCTCCCTTAATATGCACTATTTAGCTTAAGATAGACTTGAAGGTTTACCTTAGCAATGAAAGTTGACTTTGCAACACTATTTCTCTCCCGAAGATACTTTTAACACGTTGTGATATTGTAAACGCACATTCTTGCTTGTTCATGCCTTGCCTTTCTACTGCAAAACAAAATATTATGTTGGGTGGGGCAGGGGCAAGGTCTTGCGGGTTTATGCATGTTTGCCCCCGCCCCACCCCAATTGCGTAATATCCCTACACAGTTTCGTGTCGAATCTAACATACAAAGTTTGTTAAGTATATGGAGAACAAGATATTCTCACTTTTTGGTAAACTTAAAAAGGATCAAAACTGATCAGGAATACATTTAAGGAACTGTTTAAAGCCTACCACCAAATATAAGGGACCATCTTGTTATTTTCTCGAAATTAAGAGGACAGAAGTGGAAATAATACCCAGAAAAGTAACAAATAATGGCATGTGACAAGAATATTTAAATCATTTGAAAGCTGCCCAAATGGAAGTGAAGTTTCATATAATTAGTGTGTGATGTCCAAAGATGCAGAAACTATCAAAATTTTCCACAGCACCATAATAAAGACAAGGTTTTTTTTGACCTCAATAGAAATATTGAAGCTTTGAACCTGTCAACCTTTTTGTTCTGATCATCTAGAACAAGAAACACATATGTTTCTGCAAAGATAATCTGAAGTCAGAAACCAGCTAAAAGTTCCAGCTTCACTACATGAACACAGCTGATGTCTGAGCCTAACATTTTTCCCTTCAGTTATCGCGAAAAAGGGAGTCGTGATAAGACTAGAAGGCTCGCCTTGTTATAATTCTCCACGCTAGCAATGGATGCTTTCATGGAATAACCGAGCATCCTAGCCAGCTTCTATTCATGATATCAGTGTTTCTTATGTTTCCATGAATAAACACCTTTGGTTCCTTAGCCTGCATGACACAAACAGGTTATAAAAGCAACAAGGATGCCAGAAATTCGAAGCTATCATTTTGGCGTTGTCGTAAAAATCCTTACAAATGATATTGGAGGAAAACCAATTCGTATGCGAACCCGAGAAAAACCATCCACACTCATCAGACATTTGAATCCTTCGATGTAAGAATTCTCACTGTAACAGCAAAATTGGCAGAGATTAGGCTGATGTACTATAAATACGATCCGCATTAACTAAAAACACTATCAGCAAAAAAAGAGGATTGGTTGCGCACAAAATCTAAGCCTTTAAAACTGAAGAGGAAATAAAGAATGTGACGCTACATGGTATGATTCAGCCACTGGCCTACAGAAAAAAACATACTTTTTACATCGAAAAACCTCTCACTAGAATATAAAATGCTCACAACAAGCCTTTGAATACCTAGTCACGTCATTTGCAAACCCTTCGCCTGGTTCAAACATGTTCTAGCTTATACATCTTAAGGAAGAAAAATTTCTAGCATACGTTCTTGCAAGGAATAGTAACAATTGCAGTTTAATCTTATGGTCCTTTTATCCCAAGCACAAGGAATATCTCTACACTACCCTTTAATACAAGATGGAATATCAGGTGATACATGTGTGTGATAGTATTTGATTTAAAATGTGTTATCTTCTTATATCTTTAAATCTTCAGCACCAACCTTGGTCAGGGACTCAGAGCTGATAATCAGACCAATCCCTATTTGAACACCCAGAAGTCAGCTCTAGTGAGCACATTCTCACGTGTATTTTTATCTCATAATAAGACTATTTTTCCCTCAGAAAATTGTTTAAGTAGACGATTTGTTTCTGCAATGTACAGGCAACATAGTTCTATGTATTCTGAAGCCTCCAAACTAGAAATGGTCAAGACAACCACAGTCGCTAACAAATGTATATGACTGGGAAGTAAGAATTTCATCTACCAATGAACCAAAGAAGTAAAACATAATAATTCATGATTGATACTCGACTGTCAGACCTAGTATTCATCAGTAACACCAACTATATTGGTTTAAGATCAATAACACAAATATGCAGGAAGTAGATGACTAGATTTCACTTCCATAGCTAGCCTCTTCACACTTCAGTTCAGGGATCCAAGCCTCGTAAAGCATCTATGCATCATCATAGAAGAGACATGGATTCAGATGCAAATTTGTTTGTTTGATAGTTCTTTTAGCAGTATAGTCCTAGGAAGGAAAAACACAATATCACACAAGCAATGCCTCTCCATAACAGATATCAGCATTTCTCAAGGAACTAAAAAAAAAAAGCAACATCCTCAACCAGGAGATAACCAACTATTTAAATAATCATATAAAAGTTCAAAGAAACATCATATCAGATTTTGTAAATCAACGTCATCCTCTATTGAGAGTTATTATTTTGGTTAAGTCTCAAATACTTCTTCCATTTGGGTAATGCAACTAAGCAAATGCTATTCAAGCAGTGCGAAGCTTAATCACCATATTTTCTAGAGACTTAGAGCCTGTTTGGATTGGCTTTTGGCTTATGACTTATAAGCCAAAAGCCATAATCTAGGATTTAGCTTATGGCTTTTCACTTATTTTTGTTACTTTGGCTTTAACTAAGTGCTTATAAGCACTTTTTAACTTTACCCAAACACTTCAAAATTGCTTAAAAGCTATTTTGGCTTAAAAGCACCTAAAATAAATCGATCCAAACGGGCACTTAGACCACTAAATATAGTGCTTCTTTTACAAGGTAAGTGCATTGATTCATTTGGGTCATGCTAAGTCATTATTATTCATTTAGAACTAATCCCTAATACCAAAGTTCTGAAATCATGCATGCGTTCATGAGGATCCTAGAATATGGGAGCCAGGGCGATGGCGGCGATGAAATCAAAATTGTCTTCCATCACATGATACTGAAATTTACCAAGCATACTTGGAAATAACTTCAGCGCTGCAATCAAAGAAAGATGAAATGGCTGTATAAGCGCCTGGGGAGTGTGAAGACCAAAGCACTTAATCAACTCAATGATCAGACTCTCTAAGTTTGTCCTTATTTTGACCCAGAATGCCAATTCTACCTGATTACATTTAGATTGCTAACAGAGAACAAGATGGCTTTAAATTTCAGAAGACATTTGAATGATCGGGAGTTGAGAAACAAACTGAATTTTTTGGGTACAGCCAGTGTTCAGGGAAGTGTGAAGCGGAAAAAAGTGATAAGGCCCCGCTTCACGCTTTAAGCGATGAAGTGCTCGCTTTAAGCGACGAAGCGCTCACATACTCATTCTAGTCTGTGAAGCGTAGAAGGCTTGCATCGCTTTGCTTCATCACTTTAAGCAATGAAGCGCTCGCTTTCCTAAACACCCGTACAGCGACATCGTCTCAAGGACTGGCACAGGGAAGAGCTGGAGATCATGAAAAGCAAATCCACACAAGGAGGCAGGAGACCGGGAAGTTTTGCTTCTAGAATGCTGACTACGTGAGAACCACGAGACATGGGGTTCTCTCTTACTGTTAAGACGTGTTGAACTCTTCTTTGTCTACTCCTTTCCACATCGGGGCTTAAGAAGAATACATAAGGATCGAAACGGGGATGTCGGCCCCTCCTCAGTACGAAGAAGGGTGGGTACTAGAGAGGATTGTTGCGAATCCAGACAGGCTCACATTGAAACCCCGTAGTAAAAGAATCTTTACAGTAAACTTTTGTTATTCACAGTTGTGTTATGATAGACAGCAAGATGTTTTTACTCCATGGGAACAAACATCAAAAACAAATGTTCCTTATAAGGTGGTTTCTTTCACTTGGTTTGTTGCCAGAAATGCTTGTTTAACACAGGAAAATCTTCAAAGAAGAGGTTTTCATATGCGCTTTAAATGTTGTCTTTGTGGATACAACCCGGAGAGTGTTAATCACCTATTTCTACATTGTCGCACATTAGGTACGGTTCAACTTCCGCACTTGTTTCTCAATATACTGGGACTTATAACAGATTATGCCAAAGCAGCCATGTGAGTTATTGAAGTGCTGACCCATCAGAGGAAGGAATTCCAAGCAAAAGACATGGTACAGACTATTCGGGCATGCACATGATGGACAGTTGAAGGAGAATTTTCTAAAAGCTTTGAGGACAAAGAGAGCCCATTGAGAAGATCAAAATGTCTACTTTTGTTTATTTTTGGGGTAAACAGAGTTATATTAATCATGTTGAATCAGTGACAAAACATTATAGAATCATTATAAGAACAGAAAGGGATGCACCTTTGATAATTAGTAAGTACTTTTGACAGCACCAAAAAAGCTTAGAAGCTAACATGCATCATCAACAAATCAATTACAAATGTCCATAATGCCTTAGCCTCACAAAACTAAAGATGTAACTTCTGTTCCCCATAACAAGGACCTTGCAATCTATAAGAATAATTAGCCAGCAAAATGAGATAAATAAATTGCAAAGAACTCACTTCAGAAGATATGTGAAATTTTTCATCTGCAAGTCTACCAGAGAAATATTTTCTTCTTTAGAGTACCTATACACAAAGGAGCAATCTTGGAAGTCAAATTGCAGCTGGAAGGAAAACGGAGAAACAATAACTTGAAGCTGGAAAGATGTTAATCAGTTGAAAGGTTAAAAGTATAGGCACAATCAATCATATGCATCTCTAAGAAGTAATTTGTATTAGATAACCACAATTGCAAAATTATTTTACACTATCCATTTCAAATTAAAATACAAGATGATGTGCAGAGATCCTAACACTCTGAAGCAGGAATATAGATGCCTTTCTTGCATGCTAAGGAAGGCAATTTAGCTAAGTACATAAATTGTGTAGATATAAATACACTATGATGCATTAAAAGAGAAAAAAAGTCACAGGTGTAATGGAACAAGACAAAAATGACATGAAAAAATATTGAAAACAATACAACAAGGTGTAATTTTTTTAACCAATTATAAGTCAAGCTATTAACTCATAAATAGGTTTGAAAGATATATTAACACATAAAACGAACTAGTACAGCTATGTCAAGACTAGTTTATTTGGTGGAAAAAGCAAAACAGGAAGAAGATAAACATTAATAAGAGTGGAATGAAATAATACACAAAAAGAGCAGAACAACAGAAAGACCAAAGCAAAAAAAGGAAACGAAAATTAAGAGGATATAGCAAGCATTCCCACTTTTTCTTGCTTACATCAATTATCCTTTCTCTTCCACATTGAATCATCTTTTATTTTAAGTTGCAATGGGATCCAAATCTCTAGAACATGTAATCAAACTTCACCCAGAAAGATCTAAATGAGCAAAATGGGACTGGCAAGAAAGGAAGTAAGAACGAAAAGAAAAAGGAAAAAAAACAAATCCTATCAAAAGATAACTGCAGACAAAACAAGCCTCTAGCACGGAACCTTATTGGCAATATGGCACCAGCCAGGTTGCTCCTGACTTGTCATTCCATCCCAATTGGCCTATTGCTGGGTAGGCTACAAGAGTTGAGCCATCTTAAAGAGGGTGGAATCGCAATAGAGTCCTTAAACTTTACAGGTCCCATGTTAATCTATACCTTTCTTCTAAGGTTTGTCTAAGCATACAGTTAAAACAATGAGCACTTATACATGGGCCTATGGTTCCTCAGAACAAATATTAGGCTATATCCCCACATAAGTTTATTGCTTATGTCACATCTTCCTATCAATTACCAAGTTACCAAATAGTCAAATACTATTCCTTCTCCTAAGTCTTAAGCAAGCCAAAAATTCTATATTCTCTAAATTATGATATCATATAATGAGAAAATCATCCAATTCTTAAATTCTATAATTCTTACTCCTTTGGTAAAAGTGTTCCAAAATTTTCCTTCTTCAGTTCTAATAAAAAAGGATAAGGTTATGGTTTAGGCTAGGGAGGCATTTTTAAAAGATTGAACTTATCAGAAAGTCCAGGTACTCAAAGGACCTTCAGAACAGCTATCTAGAGTAGCTTCCTAGTAAGAAATATGAATTGTTAGTTTTTTTGAAGGTTTCTACAGATAATATTATGCATTAGCACACATTTTAAGGATATGAGATCTCCAACTGAGATCTCATCACAGAAAAGACCACAGTGTGTATTGCATCAAAATGGTGACCAAGCATACCTCCATGGATAATTATATTCACAAAATCGGGATATCCCATTCATCGCTGAAAAAGTGTCAATATGAACCCTGAGTTCATCTGAATTCTTTGTCACACCACCTAGGCAAAGATTCAAGTCAACATTGTAAGCAGGGAAATACAAAGGCTAGGAGAAAAAAAACATTAAGTAAAAGAGTGATGGAACTAATAACTAATAGAGGTACATAAATAAAAAAAGAAAAGCAGGGGAAACCTTTAAAAGATGTAGAAAACCACAGCGTAAAGGCCACTTAGATACAACACAATATTCACACTGGTTGTTGCTCCAATTAGTTTGTCTGTTTTGTCCATTTTTCCTTACACCCTACTGCTTTATACCTAAGAGTTTGCTCTCGCAAGAACAGAAAATTATGGCATTAAATCCTTCTCCTAGTCCACGAGTGACTCAAAGTGCAACATCTTTAACTAGCTTGCCTAGATACTACATCGAAGGAAATGTAGCTAAGGAAGTAAAGTTAATACGTGTGAATTTCCAAATACTGCAGGAACCCCGGAAAAGTTACAAATATAACCCTGCATTATCATAACTCCAAATAACTGCTCTTGTAACTAGAAAATTACTATAAACCAGCGTCTTGAGAATAATTATGCAAGACTGTCATCACTTGTTTCTATGGTAGCCTAACCATATTTCTATGTTGTAGGGGAAGAAACCATAAAAACAGTGTTTCCCAGATAGAGAGCACCAAATTTCTTCCATTTTCAAGAACATCATGAGTACATATAATCATGTGAAGCCCTAGAAAATAGACTAGCAGAGAGAATATCTCAAACCATATCTGCCAGTAAATGGGCCCACATTTCCTCGAGCAAGTTATACAATGATAGATCAATGCAACTAAACCAACTTGCAAATTAGTTCTAGATCCCACCTTTAAGATAACCTTAATCAAGAGCAAGGTTTCACAATGTTATGAATGGACAACATAAAGGTATTCATTCCTTGAGCAACCACATTCAAGATAATAGGGTGTTGCATGTATAAGCCCAAAGACATATGATGACTCTCGAAAGAGAAATCGTAAAAAGAAAGACAGGCTAACTGGCACATTGACAGGATATTCAATTTGTCATGACGATGGTGGATAAACCAGATACTAATCTTACTAGTCCCAAACAATAAGGTAGAGCCATTTCTGCAACTAGCCGGCTTCCACTTTTTTTTTATATAATAACATGAACGTTGTTAAACAATGAAACAAATAGGGAAAAAAACACAGCATTAGTTTGTGATTTTAAGTGGTTTGAACTTAAATAAGTATAAGAGGATCAAGCAGTACATGGCTCATACAAACTCAAAAGAATGTGAGTAAAACATCGAGATAGAGCTTACCTATCCTATGAAGAGCTTTTAGAGCATAACCACTAGGATAGTTTTCGTACGATGCCATGAAAAAAACTGCCGTGCAGGCTAAACTAAAAAGTAAGAAATGTGTCAGAATACACCCAAGATTCAGTTTGCAATGTGAACAAGTTGGTTCCCATCATACCTTCCAAGTATTAATCCCAACATAGCAATATACAGAAACTTCCAGAAACTCTTTTTCCTGTTGTTATACCTGTATAAAGTTGAGAAAATGCAACAGAACATGAATTTCTTTTGCAATAATGGTGAGAATCGAAAAACTCAACCAAATTCTCATTGGTATTAGTCAACTTGGGGGCAGGAGACAGGCAAACTATCACATTGACTGGCTGCATCCAGTGCTACAACAGCATACTAAAAGTCAGGCATGGGCTAGAGAACCATGAGAAAGAATTCCCTCGATATTGTCAACAATACATGTTAACTTAAAGGTAGCATATGCAGGTTGACTGATTAATTAAGTGAATCATATCTTCACTTAATAGTGCAACTACGAAATGCTAGATATCAGAGGAAGTTAAGGCTCACCCTTCGATGTTTTACATTCCAGTCATTTATGGTTCAAATAAAATCCACATACAACCAACCACTAACTACTCCACATAAAGCTACTACACATGAATATACTCTTATAAAGATGTCTTTTGGAACTCAGAAAAATGGAAGTGGGATCTTGCTAAGTATAAGAAGCGACGTACACTCTGCCAGCTGCAACAGCTGCTGCAAAGTTGAAGACAGGAATGGAACTAATTATGAAGCGGAGCTCCTGCAGCATTGACGATTTTTGAAATGAACAAATTACCACAACATTATCATAAACTATACAACTCAATCACAGAGCTACTGGACAATACCTTGTGCGGAAGCTTTGAGTACAATAGAACAAATGATAGAACTGGAAGGATGTAGAGGAAAACCCTTCTGTCCAGTAGAACCCCAAGCTGGAAAAAACTAATATCAATTTTGAGAAAAGAATTGAAGGGACCAAGTGTAATTGATACCTCGGTCCTAAAATAGTGAAGTAGCATTACTACTTCCAAAATATTACTTCTTACTACCAAGAACTGCAACAACATGATGGTTACTGGCCTGTGCTGTGAGATGAAGCAAGATTTTCATTTTTCTATATTAGAGGCTATAAGTTTCTGAGGATGAATGAAAAAGGTTCTCTTCAGACTGATTTAGCCTTTTACTCAAGAATTCATAGAAACTAACTATTAAACTATGAGTGCCTCGAAATAGCCTCATTCTAGCAATTTTATGGGGCTAATTTTATCATTGCATTCTTAAGGGGATTTAGGTCGCAATTGCTTCTCTCAGACACCTCTGACTATCTCTCTTTTATGTTTTATAGACTGGTGCATGCTGACAAATCCCACAATTTTTATAAATGGCACGCAAGTAGAAATCGTTGCAGGAAAAACATACATACCAAAAAAAGTGGGTATGCAGCAAGCAGTGAACGGGGAAGTGCTGACGTGAAGTACCAGTTGAAAGGATGTGTCTGTTCACATATATTAAGGAACACCAAAAGATATGGAAACATTTGTTCACTAAACCTTTAGTTAAAGGAGTTCTACTTCAAGAGTTCAAGTTAACATCAACTGTAGAATCTATCAAATAAAAAAGGCTGCCTGAAAGTACAAGTTATCAGGAATAAAATCAAATCCAATCAGAATAAAATTAAAAAGCTAATCAAGGAATTCACAGGAAATTCTCACAGCCACCTTTAGCTAGAATGTGTGTGTGTGTGTGTGTGTTTTGAGAAAGGTAACATTACTCAGAACGTGTGACACTTTATATAACGTCCTCCTTTATAGCGGGAAGCAAAAAAAAACACATACTTGTGCCAATACATTGAAACTAAATGTGTAATTACATTTACGAATGCAGGATACACCCCATTCAGAACTCCGGTTCAAAACAGAGTTGAACCAGAAAACTTCTAGTTCAGGCCACAACAACCTTTTCCAAATGACTGAATCAACAAGAACGGTAAGGCCTGTAATATGGTCAAAAACATTGTTTTAAACTTTCCGATAATATGACATCCTTAAATCAAAGAAACATTTTTTTCCTGACAAAATATATAACAGATAAACTTGGTAATTACATAAGTTACTTCTAACTGAGATTCCTTAAATATTGTAGCTAACAAACCTATGGAGAGGAAAGTAGCAGCTAAGCAGGATGTCAGTGCTTTCCAGAAAGATACTGATTTGGTCTGCAGATAAGAAATAATATCCATTTAGGCAGAATATGCTGAGTAAGCGTTAACTTCATAAGGTTATCAAAAACTATAAAACAATGGCACCAAACCAATTCCATAATTATTTTTATTCTGAAAGAATCTATCCACTTTCCTATGCAGTACACAGCACTGTACATGAATGCATCAAGTGCATGCAACTCTATGATAAACATCATGTTTTCGGTATACTTAAATCAGTTATTATACACATTCTCAAAGTGGGAGTGATTAAGACTAATAAAAGCAGGCACCAGTATCACAGAGTTGGAGAAGTAATGACTCTCAAGGAGACAGCAGAGCTCAAAAACCAAGTTCAGGTGATGAACCAACTCATCCACCCAATCTACCATTTCTGCAGTTCTCCAAAGGGAAAAGAAAAACAGAACTCAAAGGAGCAAGTAATGAGGTAGACAGCTGTCCAACTTACCAGCAAGAGCTCCAAACCCAAAGGAGCAATGAGCAGAAGTATGTCGCATCTGAAGACTAATGTCGCAAACACCTGAACGATAAAACAGTCAGTTAATGTGATAACTGCAAATAGTCATTCTTTGTAGCTGATTTCTTATTTGCAATAGTAATTTAATTATCTGCCTGATAACACAGTGATTACTCATTTTTAGATCATTGCAAACGTTTGGACTAGTCAAACTAGGAATAGATATTTTACTTAGAATTCCTAGATCTCTGTGGGATTGGCCCCAGATCCTAAGTCAGAATATATTTGCAGTGACCACTGATTCTCTTTAGGGTGTAGTCAGACCTGATGAATTGTCTAACTATCCTGGCCTTCCACATTCTTGGACGATTCCTCAGATTTGGCTAGCAGGAGCCTCAGATATTTTTATAGGTAAAGCAGAAAATTGAAGTAGACAAAACACTCAGGAGGGCTTGCTATGTTTACACGAGACTAAAAAGGGGATATAAAGATACAGAAAGACAAAATGAAATTCACTTACTATTTACATAATAACCCACAAAAATTTTAAGCCCCACTAAATGTGCCTATTACATCTTCCAATTTTATGAGTGTAACTTCTTCAATTTTCTGATCATTCAAAAGGAAGCTGCATTAGCAGATACTTGTTTCCCCACCAAATGCCACAAAGTTCACCACTTAGAGTGTGAAAGGAGCCTTTACTTCATTGTTTTTCCTAGTTCACTTTTCCTGCTTCTGTGTTCTCAAAATATATAGTTGACAATGACCAAGTTACTTAACAAACACTGATAGTACAAAGTACTGAAGGTGGCACATTTACATCACTTGCAGCTCTAAGGTTAGAGTGCAATGAAAAATATGATGCATAGGAAGCTAATAGAAAGCAGAAAACAGGCAGAGAAACTGTGAGTCTAGTTTATTTACATGGTGGGTTCGTGCACTTGTGTGACACCTTTCTGATGCTTTTAGTACTATGTTATCTAATCATCAAAAACTTGAATATCATATATTACGTAATAAAAGAAAATATTCTGAAACATTATTTGCTCCATTCATGAACTTGAAGATATCTGCAAACATATGGCTGCTAGCAAAGTAAATCATTGTTAAATATGTTATCTAAAACAATGTATCATGGTTAAATGGTGAGGCGAACTTACCATGCAATTTAATGACGCATACAGACTTCCCTTAAACCAAAAGCCATATGCCAAATTTACTAGAAAAGAAAAACAATGTGTCAAAACAATGCTCAAACTTCCCCTTTCAAGAGATGAAATACCTGACAAAAAAATTGCACAGAGCGTGAACTGACTAGGTACTAGATTTTAAGGTTATCGAATTCATTAATTATTAGCCCCTTGCACAGCTAAACTGCTAGTCTGCTAACATTAATCAGAAGAAAAGATGATACAGCAATAGTGTCCGATACAGCAATAGCTTTAATTCATATGTATTAAGAGAAAAACTCCCTCAAAAAGGAATTTTTCTAATTCTTTTTTTTTATTTTTTAAGTTAGTATGAGATTACGTTCTTATTATGTCCATGATGATGATTATGTGGTTGCATGTTTCTAGAATGTACTTAAGAGTTGGTTTTTCTTTATTTGCAGGATTTCACAACTGGGTAGGCAAAATTTTTGGTTGGACTCCTATTCCCCTAGGTCATATCCAACTCTGGATCACATTTTTTGGGGTTAACGTGTACTTCTTCCCTATTCATTTCTGTAGGCTTTAATTTCACGTGAGCCATGTTGTACTCTAGAGTAACTAGAAGTTTACAGTGGATGGATGCCCTTACAAGCTCTCGCTCTTATATATCTGTAGTGGGGGTTTGTCGTCATCTCCATGCAACATTTCCATCTGAATGGCCAACTAACTTCAACTTCAGGCGTGTAGATACACATTGTGTGAATAATAATAATAGGGGAAAATCTAATACTACCAACAACATTTCTTATTTTTTTTAAGGTTTTGTGAGATATGGTGTTGTTACATTCATAGTTTGATGAACATGAATGGTCTTTACTTCAAGCAAGACTAGTGGATTTAGCAAAGGATCTTCAGGCCCAGCTTGAGACCATCATCAACTTACAAGTGTTGGTGATCGAATGGAAGGACACTTGTCAAGAGAGAGATCATCAGACCTTTTAAGTAATACCTAGTACTATGTGCATTTTAAGTTGTTTGGGAAAACCAAAATCATTCACGCAGAGAGGCAAAGCATATTAATGGCCCTACTTTGCGCAATTGTCAAGAGTAGAGTTAGTTTGTGGATACTTTCATACTAAAAGAGGAACACATGGGGCCTTACTGAGCGAAGGGGAATGGTAAGAAGTGTCGAAGTAGGTCCCATCTAACTTTTTGGATTATCTAGTAGCATCAGTATACTAGTTCCCTTTTCAGGAAGTATGAGCATTATTTTGGAACTGATCAAAAGGAAAGACAACATTCAATTTGGATGGAGTAATAGTTAGCACTTCAGTAGCAAAAAAAAAGAAGTATGAATGTACAAATACTGACCTAAAGCAAATGCCAATATATTTGGCAGAGGACGGGTGCAATAGAACAGCAAATGAAACTGAGATGCTGTCAGGATAACAAAGAACGCTTCAACTTGAGATCCAAACTTCTTCTTGATCTGCACAGCCAATTTAATATCACATCATTAGCTATCACCTTTTACTCCTCCAACTCAACAGAAAAGGGCAATTTTTGGAGTATGAGAGTCAACTATTTCAATTTTCTCAACTGAAACACGATTCCTTTGTTCAGAACCTATTTTAGATATTTTGAAACTGCATAACAAGCACTATGTCACAAGATTTAACAATTCGCAATAGCTTAAATTAAATCAAACAATGTAGGAAAAAAGAAATATCAGTAATATCATTAAGCTTGATCAGATGGATGATGGCTTGCAACTGATGTTAATACTTTTGTAGACTTCATAGATTCCCGAAAGTTTTAAAGGGAGGCTAAGATCCCTTCCGCTGTAGATATTTCTTGCACTTCCTTTCTTTAATGAAATATCATACTTATCACAAGAAATTCAAGATTCGTTGGAGGCCTAAAATACTTCAGTCCAACACCGAATAAAAAGGCAGCCATGTTAAAGTATAGTCACCATCTTTTTTGTGTATACCTGAATGCGAAAAAATCGTAATGTAGACAGCACGATACCACCCAATACCAGTCGTACTACAAAAATAAATTTGAAAGTCAGTCACTAAAAGTATTGCATAGCAGATAAAGGAAGAAAATATGAGCGGTTTTTAGGCTCACTATAAACCAGAAGTTAATGATCAAATAAAAGAAATCACTTTTTTGTTTTACAAAGAAAGGAATCACTCAAAATATTAACACCATTCAATGTTCATATGAGAGTGTCTCTTTCTAGCTTAAACGTGATTGAATTGGCCATCACCTGAAAACAAATCATACTAGTTATTTACTGTGTTAGATTGTAAAGATGGTGCCAAGAAAGAAAAGGCAAGGGTTAGATTACTATACACTAGCCAAGACTTGCGCAAGCCATGTCCCATTTTAAAACTTCTAACAATGTAACATGGTCATGTCACATATGTCCAGGGTGTATGTTTGCGGGAAAAATGAATATGTATGTTCCTATAGTTACCAGCTTATAACTGGGTTAATTGTTGTTGTTTCAGCATTAGGTATTAGTAATCTCACTTGTCAGGTGATGAGCTCTTTCTCTCTCAACCAAAGTCATTCATTGAACTCGACATTTTCCACTTGTAACTGATTGCACATGAACCATTGAATCTAACAATAAGTACATAATAACTTTAGCATCAGCCTGATCTTTCAGAATAACTATAGTTCACTAAATCACTGTTCTTTCTTATATCACCAACCTCCTTTCACAAATCAACACGTGCTAACTTGTATTCATAACCTGTTAACCACTATGGGTAAGCTAAATTGTGTAGAACGTAAAATCTTAGAAGATTGTGTCTATATTTCTACCTTTGGCATCCAAACCAAGACAATGTGATTATGAGTTGGAGTTAACTAATATACTATTAAAAAATTGTAGGGAGTACCGAAGTACTGCAAAATTTCTTCTATTTTTTTTTTTACGTACGCCAAGTTGAAACAAATGTCTTTTGACTTCTAAATGATGAAAAGCAATTCGGGCAACAGTCGCAGGTCAAAAGTAACCACATAAAGATCATGTTTTAACAAGTAAAACCTCATCATGATTACCAGACACCTTCATATCAGATTTAAGCTTCAGATATAATCTTGAACCATACAAATGTTCCGTCACAATACCATACCTGCATAGAGACTATACAGTTTTGGCATGTGTAGCAAATTCATTAGGAGAACAACTGGAGATGCCAAAATAGATACAAGAAGAGCCCCTGTAATGTAGATGGAATTGCAGAAAAAAAAAGTTAAATGTTGGAGATAATGTGCACAAAATAGAACTGAAGACTGGACTATGCTTTAACTGACACTTTTTTTTAGAAAAAAGCACATCGCCCACACCCAAGAAGGTCAATGCAGATATGTTCCATGATTATTGGCATGTCTTTGAAATAGTGAGCAAAAAGGACCACTAAAAATTTTTAGCCTTCTCTCAGAAGAGTAACCCTTTCATATCATTTTTTGTCTCCACAAATTCCACCCAAAACCCATTCCCCAGACAGGTCAACTGTGGATTTTTCCTTGTCCCTTCCCCTCTCCTTATTGGTGACTCAAACATTCAGTCTCATTTTTGGAGGTGGACAGGATCAGCAACAAGAGAAACCCTCTCTAAATTCGATTGTATATCACTATTTCCTCTGCAAAATAGGCATTGAACGGGAATAGAAAATTTCTTGATGCAGCACTAATTGGCAATAAATTGGTAGATAATGTTAACAATAGAAGGTGGCATTTCCAGACAAAGACGTAAACTGGACAGAATTTCATTGCCATTGGATGAGTTATGAAAATGAACTTTAGCAGAGAAAGAACAGACCTCTTCCAGAAGAAGCAGTGTCCTAGGTTTGCCGTTTATGTAGGAGGATGTGAATACTCTGCATAAATGATAAGAGAGGTTGCTTCAGTAGCAAGAGCATCCATTTGCAACCAAATGGTTGAGAGTTCGAGTCACCAAGGAAGAGGAAGTAGAAAAACACACTGTTGACCCTGGGGAGAGGGGGTTTTGGGGTGGGATCTTCTAGGTCTAAAGAAACAGACACAACACACACAACATCTGCACAAGTTTGTGACATCAAAAGAAAAACACACCACAATATCTGCACAGTGTGACGAATAAGAAGACTTGAACAAGCTGCATAAGTGCTACTTTCTTTTCTGATTAGAAAATTTTTATATTGGTGATAAGCAACAAGCTAAAAAAACTTTTGCAGTAATTTTTCAATTTAAGATGGACAATTTTTTTCCTTTTAACAAACTATATCAAATTGAGCATTTGTGCTGATCATCTCACATGATAAAAATACGTACTACAATCTCTTGATAAGCTTAGCTGAAGTAGAAAACTTGCCGATAAATGTGCGAGGTACAACTCCAGGGAACTCCAGATGATCGTACTAAGGTTGCAGAACAAAGAATGAAAAAACTCAATTAGTATACTCTGTAACATGAAATTCACCAAAAATGTGGGTGATAAAACTTATGGGGGGAAATAGGAAAGTAAAAGATCATTACCTTCTCTATCTGATGCCTGTGGTACAAAATATCATGCATAGCCTAATCAAATAAGGAGAAAACTGTCAATACCATGGGACAGAACAACGCTCTTCAGTAGAAGGAGGAAAACAAAGTAGGGGAGCATGATCATCAAGGCTCAGTCAAGAAAATACTAAAAAACAGCCTCCAAACTATGCAGTTCTAGGATATACGATAGCCTTAACTACACTACACTACACTTTTCAACTCCACCACAGATTCTTCAGTTCTTGTAGCCTTTGCACACACACAATTTAAGCCATTTTACTACCCTATGCATTTCCCTAAAGGCGCCAAAATCACTGATTTCAAAGAGAAACAACAGCAATCCAATCCAACCCATCTAAAATAATACGAATTACCGGTAAAGCAACTGGGTTTTTACTTTACGAAATACCCAATTAATCAACTCAATCCAATCAAGAAAACAGCAACTGAAAATTCCAGAATCATGGGGAAAAAATCAAGAAAAACAGTAACTGAAAAGGCAAGAATCATTAAAAAGAAAGGGAAAAAAATTCAAGAAAATACAAGTGGACCTGTACCTGAACATTGAAACTCTCTTCTACCTTAGTGTAAGGTACCATCAACACATAGAATGCAGCAATTGACCCCAATAGTAAATCGTAGCCTATAAAATATCGTTTCAAGAAGCTTAATTCTTGATTTCAAGAAAATATCACAAGTAAAAACACAAAAGGAATAAAAGAAAAATTGGGATTACAACTGAGATATTACCATATAGCTCCAAGAATTTCTCAGACTTACGTGCCATTGTAGAAAGAAATTGAAGCAGTATTTTTTTTTATCGGAAAACACCCTTTGAATGTCGGAAAACAGAAGGGGAAGACGGAAGTTTAACGTCGTATATATAGAGAAGACGACTCGTTATAATTTAAAGAGAAAGGGTCCAAAATGCCCTCATCCTTATGTTGTTTTCTCAAAAACACCCTTCAAATATTTAAATAGACTAAAAATACTCTTCCTCGTAAAAGGTACATCCCCAAAAAGAAAAAAAAAAGCATCAATTTTATATTTGCACTAAATAAAATGAAACAATTTTGTTGTCCTATTTTACAAAAAAATGATGTCTTGGGAGAGGGAGTTGCATGTGAGAAATATGATAAAAGATTAAAAAAAAAAAAAGAATATCTATTATAAACACTTTCCATTAAAGAAAATTAAAAAAATTGATATTTTTTTTTGTTTCAAAAATAATATCTATTATAAACACTTTCCATTAAAGAAAATTAAAAAAATTGATATATCTTTTTTTCTTTTGTTTCAGTGCAGTATGTGTGTCGTATGAGTCAGGTCGAACTTATAAACAGATCTCTAAATGGGGTTTTCCCTTTAGGTACCTCAACTACGTCATTTTCCCATTGATTCATATAACCACGCATAATTTATTCCTTTTAAACACTGTTGGTTGATTTTGAACGGCGTTTCTATTGTAAATGCCTTCAATTGCATCCGTATTGTAATGATTTTGATTGAAGAAATGAAGACAAACCTTTTGTTAATCTAATTTGTTCAAATGACTTGAAGTGAAACACAATTATTCTCGAACAGTTTCACTATCAATTTGGACTAATTTAAAACAACATATGTATTATCATTTAATACCCCTCGCAAAAATTGGTTCACATCTGCCAATGATGTTTAAAAGGAAATTATAGATTATTCAATGATTCAACAGGAAAATAGCATATCAAGGTAACTAAGGAGAAAAACCTAACACGTTTAGAAATTTGTTTTTGTCTTTGGCCTATGAGTTATTATTTTCTAAACATGAATGATATCATGTATCTTTTCTTACTAACTTTAAAGAATGATATCATAAAAAAAATCAATTTCAATTATATCTTAGATACACCTTATAACTTATTTTAAGTTTGAGTCATTTCAAATGTTTATTTGGAAGATTAATACCAATAATTAAACTTAATATTTCATAAAATTGACATTGAATTACATTATTGTTTAAAATAATTAAATCAATCTCATAATCTCCATTCAAAACTAAGAAAATTTTAAATGGACTATTAAATTAGCTATAGGGAGTTTTAAGTTTTGTGCACTGTTATTGTACAAAACTTACTGTAATATGTTTTTTTCTATCCGGTGTCATCCTAGTCTCCAACCATAACAAGAAGTTCAATCTATGTAAAATAAAGCATTGCAAACATCACACTTGTCCTGGCACAGAAGGCCTAATATAAGCTACATTTCTTAAGTAGTTAAGTGCCAAGTTTAGTCATATCAACTTATTGGTAGTTGGAATCCTACTACATGGTCATAAAAGTCTTAAATTTTCCTATGCAGATTGGCTGGATGAGGCTGGATTAGCAGAAATAGAGAGGCTTCCCATCCATGCCGGTGGCGACATTCCAGTTTGTTCATGCACAGTCTCAAGTAAAGGAGGCAATGCTTGGTAAATAGAAGCCAACTCTTTGATTCCAGCATGTCCACTACTTGTTCCGTCAACCATCTGTCCGTTTGTGGCACCGTTGCTCCAAATGCTGATTTTTGGCTGAAGGCCCTTGATTGCTTCAGCATTGAACTTGGCGATGTCTTTGAACATTCCTTTCTCAATCATCATGTAGTCTCGCAGGGCGTTGTAATTTCCTCCCAAAGCTGACATCAGACTGCGTACATAGACGCCCTCTGCTTCTGCAATGCCCTTTAGTCCTTCAGCCTCTTTCTTTTTGGCATAGAGTGCAGCATCAGCAGCTAGTTGTATGGCATACGTCTGAGCTTCCGCTGCCAATTTCTTAGCCTCGGCAGTTTTTCTGTTTTCATAAAGCTCTGCTTCTGCTTCCTTCTGCTTCTTGTACAATACTGAATTGGCTTCTTGCACCTAGAGTGTTTTCATGTCAAACTTTGGATGAGTAGTAGCATGGTACATAAACAATGGATTCATATGACAGACTAAAGTATTAGACTTACAACTGAAAATAGACAAGAAGGAAAAGAGCCACATGCACGAGTACATATATTGGGCAAAGTCACAAAACAAAGAATGTAATTGGAAGGAAACACAAGCAAAGTCATGTAACAGTTGGAACATGAATCATCAAATCATACTGATTTTGTGGACTATTAAGTGAGTAGCCATCTCATATGTAAACATCTAAACACAAAAATAACATGAAATAATGATAAATAAAAGCAATCTAACTCACTCTAGATATATCAGCAAATGAAAAGTCAACTTTATGAACTCACAAAAAGGTGCTAAAAGAGAGGTGTGGTGACATGATGAACTTGCCTTAATCTCATAGTCAACAGTAGCCTTACTGAGGTGTTGTGCTTTGAGGCTTTCTGTCTTAGTCAATGCATTCTTTCTCTCAACTTCTTGTTGCAACACAGCCTCGCGAATTGCTACAGCTTTTTGGGCTTCGATCTCAGCCATTTTTGCCTGCTGAGACCACCCAGCCTTCTTGGTTGCCAGAACAGAATTCGCCTCAGCCACCTCAGCTTCTCTCTGATTTTCATATATCTTAACATCAGTCTTCACTTTAACCTCCTCTTTCTTTCCATCACCATCCCTTTGGGTGGATATGATCTTTGTCTCAGCGTCAATCTTGGCAGCATTTTGACGTGTGAGACCTTCTCGCTCCTTAGCTCCAATCTCACCCTTCATTCTGGCCTCAGAAACGTCAATTTTTGCTTGGTTTGCAGCTTCCATTTGAGTTTTCTGCCCCAAGTAAGAAAAGTATTCGTGGCCTTGAACATCGACCAGTTGCTTAATGTTGGCATTGTATATCAGCAAGCCAAATTGGTTGAGCTCAAGCTGAACCTTGTCAAATACCTCCTTCTTGAAATCTTTTGTGCCTTTAAAGATTTCTTCCATGGTCATGGAAGCAGCCAAGACACGAGTCTCTCCCTCAATGACACCTTGAACAAGGTCCTTCACATCATGTGAATCACGTTCATGGTGGGATAGAAGTTTAGCATATTTGTTAAGTCTCTCACGGTCATCCACACATGGACCTATAGTGAAAACAGCTGGGAGAAGGAAGGGCAGCTTCTCAGCACTCATAGCATTGACTTCAAAAGTATAATTCACAGGAGTAACATCAATGATCCGACATTTCTGCAATGGCCATACTAGTGCCTTTTTTGTGATCTTCAGTTCATTAATACCAATCCCAGTGATCACCAGAAATTCAGATGCCCTTGCTACGCGGTACATCATGTTTGCAGTTCCTTGATCTTCCTAACATGACAAGTAGAGGTTGTCAAGAATCAAGACCGACAAACACCAAACACAGACAAGTAAAAACTTACATTGTACCTCAAACTTAACAGTATAAAAACTATCAGAAAATCTCAATCAAGACAGAAACACAGTTTACAACTAGTTTAAATTGTTGTATGTAAAGCTCATTAATAATCTGAAAAAAGTTTAGTCATTCGGTTGTAAAGCCAGCATAATTCCAGGCTCCAGCAGATGATTAACTTGAAATACCTTTTCCAAATTTAGTACAGATTCAAGTTTTAACTTACCCCGAAGAGTTCTTGACCCTTTTTCTCAAAGTTAGAATACCTCAAGAAATCTTCCTTCTGGTGCATAAGACAAAAGATAAAGTTCAAATATAATTCGTTGTTAAGAAAAAAACCAAGAACTCCATGCCCTCTTTGACTAAAGAAATGAAAAAAAATTCTACTCTCAACATTAAATTGTAGCAAGAAACTGCAAGAATCACCAACAAATTGCCAGTGAAGTTACAAAACTAAACACCTAAAAGAACATACGACATTAAATTATCATCTTACTTTCTCAAAATGGGAAAGTACATGAATTTGATACTAGCTTCAATATTCAGCAACTTGAAACATTAAGAATCTGGTCAAAATCAAACACAGAGAAATGAATAGAAGTAAACTAAAACCTCAACTAATTCCACAGAGTAGTATTTAACACCTCCCAGGTACAGGGTAATCGCGCCAAACTTTAGACCCCATGGTAATCAACTCATTTTACTGATCACTAGACCGATAGGCTACATCTTTGGATATTAAACATGTCAACAAACAAAAGTTTTGCCACTAGTCAATTTGTAAAATATTGTCTAATCCAACTATGGTTTTTGCACTTTCATTATAGTAGCTAAGTTTTTTTTACTAAGGGGTTCCAAATACGAAGAAATAAGCCAAAAGTGTTCAACATCTCCTACATATACATAAAAATAAATAATAACACTTCCCACAGGAGGCTAGGAAGAATCACTCAGCAGTAACTTGGCTCCACCCCTCCATCCAACAGACCATATGAAATAAAAAACAGTTTCTTCGCAGGGTTTTATGAAAAATAATTTTGCATTTCAGGTTTCTCCACTATACACAAAGTCACAAACACACACACACATAATCACAAGACCAAAAAAGGAAATCACAAAAAAAAAAAAAAAAAATCTTCAAGTCCAGATATTATTAAAAATAAAAATAAAAAATCATTCAACCATAGAAACATAATGAAGAACTCATTCGTTCTTCTAAACTAGACGCATGAAGCTCTTTCAAACAACAACAACAATATACCCCGGTGAAATGCCATAAGTGAGGTCTAAAGCGGTAAAATGTACGCAAACTTTACGAAATACCCCAAGTAAACAGAATTTATTTAAAAAAAACACCATTTTTAAGATGAAAAATGTAGAAAAAATGCTTTACTTTGTGAATGAAGGTTGCTTTTGAAACTCAAGAAATGCTTCCAAGTTCCTAAAAAAATATTTTGTGGATGAAAGAAGACTATATATATTTATAGACTCTGTCAAAACGCCATTGTTGCTGTTGTGTAACAGAGCAATTTCCATTAAGGGATATAAGGAACATGCCATGAAACTTCATCTCTGTTATGGAAAAAAAGTTACTGTTATCCGAAAGCCAATAATAACATGACAGGTGGTGTGTAATAGTACCACCATAAAAAAGATAAAAAATTAAGTAATTAATTATGGTAAAATGATACTATTATATGATTTTGTTCTATATTCAAATTTTATACAGTTTCGTCCTCCATTAAAAACATTCCGTATCGATCAAGCTAGTTATAGGGTTTTAAATTCAAAATCACAACCTAGTGATTTCCATTTACGGATAGTGTACAAGAATAGTAATGAATAAAATATAGTATGATATTAGTAAAGTTGAGATTATTTCTTATCTATTATTTGATTTGTTGTATCAAATTATGTAATATTCATTACATAATTTCTTTTAAAAGAATATTTTTATAAATTACCCTTTAGGAAATATGGTGGAAATTACATGGAAATGTTTTGAGGCACAATTGTGCTTTTAATTATGTTAATGCATGCATTAAAACGAGCACTTATACATAAGTTGAAAAAGAATATATCGAACAACATATAAGTAATGCATTAAGTTAATGTATATGACCCATAGAAGGCTAGTTTCCATCCTGTGCGACCTAATGTGTGACGCCCAGGCAATAGACGTGCCCTCAACTTAATGGATTGGGGCCCAACTTGTGTTCAAAGACGCAACGGTTCATTGGATTCTACAGTTCACACCAAGTATCGCATTTCGCTATGTTCTTCATCTATGCGAGGATCATTTCTGTTTCAAGAGCAGCACACGTTCCCACGCACTCCGCGACGGGACGCGAGGGGGCGTCTATCAGTTTTAGGATTTTCAACCGTCTTCACTAATCTTCTCAAGCAAAAGTGAAACCCGGTTACAACCAATGTGAGAAAAAGTTACTAATCTCACGATCAAGTAATCTACCTATTACTTGAAGAGCCTAAACGGATACAACACCGCCCACTAAGCTATCGCCCTAGATAACTTGAACTTTGCTAAGCGAATACCACACTGCCCACTAAATCACCTAACTCTAGATGACTTAGAATTTGACTAAGCAACAAAACAATATTGCCCACTAAATCAGTTAACCTTAACTGATTTAGACTTTCAACAAACCAAAACAATCTGATTCCTTTGTAAAGTAGGATCAGATTTACAACGTAAGCACATAAGACATTAAGCTCTAAATACAACAAGACTTTTTAGCACTCCATCTGGTTCCTTGTTGATGAGCAGTGTTCTTCCTTGAAGATAACCTTCACTTTTCAAGCTTATGATTTTTTAGAGAAAATCTAAGTTTAGTTTGTCAAGTCTTAAAATTGTATTTGTTGGAAAGAGATAATATAAACCACCACAAATTCGTTGAGAAACTCCCATTGGCTGAAGGCCTGCGGTTCAGAAAAGTTGTGTACCTGCCGCATCAGAGGTAACAGTTTTTCTGACAACTATCTCGTCACCTTTTCACGTCGCAGTCTTGTGGGGACCAGGTCCCTTGCAAACTTCTTTGTGAGTTCTTGAAAAAGCTTGTTGGCTGACTTCCTTCTTTGGATGAATGAATTAGTATGGTTTTGTCATGCTAAAAATATCAAACATAAAGAGTTATTATCCATTGGACAAACACCCTCCTCCATTCTGATTGGTATAGTACGCTGACACTTCACCAACCTTCTGACGCAGACAACTTTTATAGTTGTACTCCATCATGCACATGATGAAGTCTGCGAGGGACCAGGTTTCTGCATTTGTGAGATACTTAGACATACAATCTCATCTGCTTTTTCCTATTGATGTAGGACACTGCACTTTCCACATACCACCTGACATGACAGCCTTATAGTTGTACCCATTTGTATCTGAACGAGAAAACTCTATCAGGGACCAGGTCCCTGCATTTGCGAGCATCATCAAAACACCTAAAATATAACAATAATTAAATTATATTTTTAGAATTATTGTGTGTTTTTTTTCTATAATTACGCGGACTTTTGAGGACATAAATGCATGTTATTCTTCAATACTAAATAGTTCAGTTAATAAGTTAAATATTCACCGAAAAATCACCATTTTCAATAATAGAAATTAGTACTCTCTGAAATTGAAAAAAATACTATTTGTGTATATCGCTTGTGGTCAACATTTTAGAAAGAACTATATATAGGCGCTGGATGCATCAGAATTACATGAAATCAGAGTCCATTAAGTCCTTGTTACTTTATAATGGTTTTTAAATTAAAAATAAAAGTATTAAGTTGAAATGACTTTTAAATTTTTTTTAAAAAAAGTTAGGAGACTGGTTTTTGATTTTTTACCTTTTAAAAATTATTCTTAATTTTATCGAACACTGTCAATTGTTAAAAATGACATAAAATTAAATTTGATAAAAAATTTTAAATCAACCCAAATAGACTCGTACTCTACAAAAGCAAATTTCTTTAGAAAATATATTAGTTTGCCTTTAAATAAGAAAAAGTTAATTTTCTGTTGAAAAAGTATCATTCACCCAAACGTCAAAAATTATAAATTGTTACTTTACCTACATCATCTTTCTTATTTAAACTTATTACTCGTTTTACTTAATGCGGTCATGATATATTGTTAATATTCTCATATAATATAATTAAATACTTTTCTTTTTATTTAATTAAATATATATTTTAACAATTAGAAATTTTAGAATTTATAATTTTAAATTTATCATAATATTTAATATTTAAAAATTTTAAAACTTATCATCTTAAATATATCATAAATATATCTAAAAATCTACTTAATTTTTACGAAAACATTTTTAATGAAAAACATTTTCCATCTTACCAAACACACCCAAAAATCAAAATTTATCTCCCATTGCTCATTAGTTGGTCAACCCTAATATGTAGTACATTTTACCTGCACTTTTAGTTGACCAACACTTATATTTTAAAAAAAATATAACAAACTCATTATATTTTTTTAAAAGATATTTTCTAAAAAATTATTTTCGGTGAAAAATATTTTTCCTTTCTTACCAAACACACTTCCACTTAAGTTAAGGTGAGTAGCTTTTTAGTTTACAAAACATTTTAATGATTTTAGTGTGTTTTGTCTATGAAAAATAAAAATTGAGAATGCAAAACAATTCGAGACTGATATTCCCGCCAACGATCTGACCACAAAGATTCTTTTTCTTTGCTTGTTTGACAAAAATGCCCCTATTATATTCCCAAAACTCGGCCTACAAGTGAAAGGTAAAAGGGTAAATATCCCTCAAAGGGCAGTCGTTGGTAACGAACTCTTTTTCAGTATAAACAGAGCACAGCTCTTCTTCTTCACTTTTCTTCATCAGTTTTCCGATTCCGTTTTCTCTCTGCAAAAAAATAAAAAAATAAAAATGAAATTCTCAGTGATGAAAAATGCTGCGAAAGATTAGTTCGAAAGGAATTGGAATAGGGAATACATGACGAATCCAGATGAAATTCCCCTGCGTGCTCACGAAAGCTTGAAGAGGGTACATTCATCATTACAGCTTCAATTTTTCATTTTCATCAATTTGATAAAAAAAAGGTGACAATAGAATAATTTTTTTTTGTTATGATTCTAGATTTTGTGATTGAGACATCGAGAAATCAATATTTGTTTGCATATTGAATAGAATATACGTAACTTTTTTTTCTTTTCCAACTTTGCTTAAGGTTTCATTGATTTGCACTTAAAAAGGAAAGATAAATCTTATTAATCATTCAAAACTCAGTTAATGATAAGTATTTGAATATTAAAAAGTGGTGTATATATACAAGTTTTCGTTAACAGACTGAATATTTAAACAAAAAAAAAAAAAATCTAAACCACATCTTTTAAATTTAAATCACCACGTGACTTTTAAGTCCAACCCAACTAAAAATAATTGAAAAGGTAAAAGTGTAAATATCCCAAAAAAGAATAACGGCAAGGGGTTAGTCCGTTGGTAACGAACTCTTCTGTGCAAAACTATACACAGAGATGACGCTCCTCATTCTTCTTCATCACTTGCAATTTCTCTGCAAAACGAAAAGAAGAAAAAATGAATTTCTTACTGAATTTGTACTTCAATAGGAATTGGACAAGACAAGACATGATGAGTTCTGCACCAATTACCCAGCACGCTTACACAAGCTTGAAGACGGTATGTTTACACAACACAAATGTTGTAATTTAAGATGTTGTTACTAGAAGATGATGCTGATTAAATCCCCAATTCTTATGAATTTTGGTTCTCCGAATAATCATAGACATACTCGGTGTGTTTTCTCCAGTTTCTTGTAGTTCAGTAAGAAATAAGGATGAATTACAGATTCTCAGAAGATTTTGAAGTTTGACGTTTTAATAGTAAAAAACGATTGGAGATTTGGACTAACATACAACTTTTTATTAGCAGTTCGAATCGAGTTTTCCCTATCCCGTCTTGAAAGTTGTTTGTTAGCAGTATAGATTATGATAATGGAAGAACACATCAAAGTTATTTGTTAAAATTTTGAATAGTTTAATGAACTTAATTCGCATTTTTATATAAGTATTGATTAGTTTTTGCTGAAACTATAGGTATATGTTACTCTCTTGTTGGCCATATTGGCCACTACTTTTGGATCCTACTTGCACTTGATCTGGGAAACAGGGGGGATGTTATCGATAATTAAATGTGGATCAAGTTTACGCTTGCTTTACCGTACACCACAACAGAGAGTGGTAAGTGATCAATGACTCATAGATTGTCTTCCAAGTTGTTCAATTATTCTTCAAGTCGGCTTCTTATATTGTAGCTATCTTCTGTCTATGTAGTTGTCGAGGCTCTTATACTTGATGGATGTTGCCATTTGTTTCGGTGCTTCTGTTGGCCTTTTTACTAAGTATTTCTTTGAAATCGATCAAAGGTAAAGACTCCAAAGATAATCATTATATGTACCAATATTTGACAATTATGACTAGCATTGAGTTTCAGAATGTTGGTTTGATGTTAACATTGAACTAAATTGATGACTAGCATGGATTTAGGGGACTGGAATGGAATTACAGCTACCAAATTATATTCTTTAGAAACCGGAAACAGTTTTGAACTATATTGGCTTATGAATGAGAGATGTTGAGCAACACATACACCAAACTGTGATGAGTACTTTATTAGCACCTAACTTCAGAAATCTCTCTCTCTCCAGCACTGTCATTAGATTTTTGCAAGGTGCAGCAATTGTCTTTGGATGTTTCTGGTGTGCAGCAAAAGTACATAGGGAAAGGAGCTGCATCTACATCACTAGCTTGTTTAGCACTTGTATTCTAATACTACTGCGGTTTGATGTTTCTCAGTGGACGTTAAAGGTGAGAAAGTTGTGTGCATACAATGTGTTCACACACATCCTATAACACAGTTGTTCCCTTGTTCATAAATCAGTAATTTTGCCTCAAACTTAATATATATGCATAATTACAATGATTTTGAACTACTTGACTCTAGTTTTATGAATAATATGAGTGACTTGAATAGTGCTTATGACAGGCATACGTTCTGCTGGCACTCTTTATGGGGTACCTTGTGCTATATAGCCAAGAGATACTGTACAATGCTCGATTTGGAGAAATTAACTTTGCCAACTGCGCATTCACTATCTTCTTCTGTTTACCAGCTATTGTGGTCCATGCTGTAAGACTATGCCTGGGTGCAAACATTGAGCAACATCGACAGAATTAATGCTGATACACTTGGAACTATATATATACTCTGTGATGAAGAAAACATTGAATAGAATATACAATGTGATGACTACATTTTCTGTATATGATGACTGCATTTTACTGTAAACTCATAGTCTGAAGCCAAGTGCTTTGAACAAATATACTTTGTGATGAAGAAAACTTTGAATAGAATATACTGCAGAATTATTCTTTCTTTTTTCAAGACATGATCACTCCATCACCTATCAAGTATTCTTTCATTAAAAAAAATTATAATGACAAAATCACTCAACGTAATCGAAGTATCACTAAATTGAGATTAGGAATGAGATCAAGAAATGAATGCTGTGAGAGCTTACTTCAAAAGGGATTAGATAAATGAAGATATGACGAATACATTATCTTGTTATTGATAATGCGAAAATTCTGAATACAAGGACTTGTGAGATTTCCATACCTAAATTTGTTGGGTAATCTGTTACTACAAGACAAGGGTATAGGAATTGGACTAACTGATGGCTTGAGACATAATCATCATTCTCCGTGGCGTTCATGAAGTTAGATAAAAATGGCTATTACGATCACATAGCTATCGTAGTAATATATTATTTCATACATCTATTTCAGTTTATATAATCTATGTAATTTGACGGAACATAAATACATTTCAAACTATAAACTATTGTGAATGAATTTCAGAAGACTTTTTTTCAAAATTCTCAAACAAACCCCTTATGGATAAAAAATGAAATTTATTTCAAATTAATAGTCTTAGTAGGCGTATGACTATATATATCAATTTTTTTTAAAAAAAATTAGAATATACAGTATAATAAGCTAACATATTTCATTCCTTATTATCAAAATTCATTTCTATTAATAATATAAAATAATAATCTGTCCAAGGAAATAAATAATCGAGGGTCTGAGGGGGGGAGGGGGGGAGGGCCTCGGGGCACACGGCGCCTCAAGGTCGGGCTGGGGGGGGGGGGGGGTAGGCCTCGGGGCACGGGGCCTCGAGCGGTCGGGCCGGGGAGGGGGGGGGGGGCGGGGGGGGGGGGGGGGGGGGGGGTAGGCCTCGGGGCACGGCGCCTCGAGGTCCTGGGGGAGGGTGGGGGTAGGGCCGGGGCACGGCGGCGTCTCGAGGTTCCCGGAGGGGGGGGAGGGTTGGGGTAGGGCCTCGGGGCAAGGAGCCTCGAGGTCCCGGGAGGGAGGGTGGGGTAGGGCTCGGGGCACGGCGCTCGAGGTCCGGGGGGGTAGGTAGGGAGGGTGGGGTAGGGCCTCGGGGCATGGCGCCTCAAGGTCCTGGTGGAGGGTAGGGAGGGTGGGGTAGGGCCTCGGGGCACGGGCCTCGAGGTCCTGGGGGAGGGTGGGGTAGGGCTCGGGGCACGGTGCCTCGAGGTCCCAAAGGGGGGAGGGTGGGGTAGGGCCTCGGGGGCACCGCGCCTCGAGGGTCCCGTGGGGGGGAGGGTGGGTAGGGCCTCGAGGGCACCGCGCCTCGAGGTCCCGGGGGAGGGTGAGGGTAGGGTAGGGCCTCGGGGCACGGCGCCTCGAGGTCCAGGGGGGGGGAGGGTGGGGGGTAGGGCCTCGGGGCACGCGCCTCGAGGTCCGGGAGGTAGGGCCTCGGGGCACGACGTCTCGAGGTCCGGGGGGTAGGGCCTCGGGGCACGGCGTCTCGAGGTCCGGGGGGTAGGACCTCGGGGCACGACGTGGCATAATAACAAATTAAACTTTGACATGTCATTTAGTTTCAAATAATTATTCAAAGATATCTAACAAAAAGTATTTTAAAGTTAAAAATATTATAAAAAGGAAAATCAACCCTACCCATAACCCCTTTCGGCAGAATTAGTCCACCTGAACACCATAGCCCGATAACGAGCGGCAGTATCTTCCCCATATTTCTCTCATCAACACCATTACTGCTACTTATCCTCTTCCTTTTATTCCCATTTGACAATTTTGTATTAATACAATAACTGCTATTTTTCCGTTTCCCACTCTCTTCTTCGTACATCATTTGAGATTTGTTGATATTTTTTGCATTGTGGATTCTTTAGGATTTGACTTCTTTAACAATTTCATAGAAAACAAATTAGATTTGTATTAGTCTTGTTGGAAAAAATAGATGCTTGCGGGATTTTTTTGACGCAATCCAATTTTTACTATCATTATTATTATTATTATTATTATTATTATTATTATATTATATTATTATTAATATCATTATGTTATTATATTATTATTATGTCCACAATTTTAAAGTTTATCTCCTCTAATACTAATTGCAATACTCGCACCATTTTTTTTTAGAATTCCTTATAAATTTTTCTGAGAAAATTTTGGTTTCGGGGCCAGATTCATGGAAGATTAGCACACGAAAACTGAAAAATTTGCGTAATTTCTAAGAAATGACATGAAAATGCAAATATGTGTTAAAAAAATATATGTGATCCTACGTGATAATTCCCCACTAATTACTGAAGTCCTCGTAAAGTTTTTCTAAAGAAAAAAATTGGGTGCTCCGAAATAATTTTGGGTCCTCATAAAGTTTTTCTCAAATTATTTATTGTGCTCATATTAGGTCTCACTTATTTGAAGAAAAGTTCATTTCTTAAAGATAGTTTTGAAAAATTATAATTGTACGTTACATTTCTCAATCCTCTATATCGTTGTTCTTGAATTAATTTCTGTCAGTTGTATATTAAAATTATTTTGAGTGGGCACATGGTAAATCTCGATCCTATGCAATAGCTCACAAAGCACATAGGAGAGGTAATAAAAAAATAATTTAACTTTTAACCTTAATGAAATGATTCATAGTAAGAGAAATATCTCAGATTTGTTTTACACCACAAATTTCAAAAGTATATTTTTTTTAAAATAAATTATGTCAAATTAAACGATACCATATAAATTGAGACGAAATAATATTGTATATATAGCATGATATTTTGTCATACGATTTGAATAGACAGTTAACAAATGCTCGGGAAAGTTGTCATTCCGTTTGTCCTTGTTCTTTAGGAAGTATAAAAGTAGCAATTCAAATATTTATACAATTAAGATGCTAAAAAAAGCTATGAACATTGTTTTGCCAATATAAAATAATGAAAATATGTAGATTCTCTCTACTTCGAAAAAATAATCATTCGAACAATGTTGATCGAATAAATGGCTAGTAGTAATTTGTTAAGTAATTTAAGTCATATGTTTCAATTATTTTTCTTATTTTTTTAGTTTGAATACGGAAATATGCGTTTAAAAAATGGTGTGAATATATGTGGTGAGTTCCCAAATCTTTACGGAGATCCTCATAAAGTTTTTTGAAAAACTTTTGTTGGGTGCCTCGGGGCGCCAAATCCATTGGTATAACATATGAAAAATTAAGAATTTTGTGATATTCTTAAAAAGGGCTTGTCAATGCAGAAAAAAGACAATAAAAATGGTATGAGAATATGCGGTGATACCCAACTCATTACGGTGGTCCTCATAATTTTTTTGAGTGCCCTAGGCGCCAGATCCATTAGCTATATAATATATAACAACATGAAAAATCAAGAATTTTGGATAATTACTAAATAAGGTCTTGTAAAAAGGGGAAAAGGAATTTAAAAATGTATGATTATTCGTGGTGATTCTCCAACTTATTACGGTGGTCCTCATAGATTTTTTTGAGAAAAAAAATTTGGGTTCCCCGGGTGTCGGATTCATGGGACACACGAAAAATCAAGAATTCTGATTAATATATCGAAAAAGACCTGTAAATGCGAAAATAGACGTTAAAAATAGTGTGAGTATATGTGGTGGTTCTCAACTCATTAAAGAGGTCCTCATATAATTTTTTGAGAAATTTTTTTTGGGTGCTCCGAGGCGCCAGATATATGGGCTATAACGAACGAAAAAATCTGTGATTTTGGGTAATTTCTAAAAAAGGTCATTAAATGCATAATTAAGAGTTAAAATGTTATGAGTACACGTGGTGGTTCCCAACTCATTAAGGTGGTACTCGTAATATTTTTTTAGAAAAGAATTTTGGGTGCTCTTAACGCAAGATCAATGGGTATATATAAATATAACACACGAAAAATCAAGAATTTTGAGTAATTCTTAAAAAGGGCTTGTAAATGCGAAAATAGACATTATAAAATAGTGTGAGTACACGTGTTGATTTCCTAACTCATTACGGATATTCTCCCAAAATATTTTGGTGCTCTGAGACGTCAGATCCATGAGCTTAAACATAAAAAAATAAATCGAGGATCCTAGTTAACTACAAAAAAGGTCTTTTAATGTGAAGATAAGAGTTCTAAAAAAATGATGTGAGTATAGGGGTTCTTTCCCCCAAGTCTATATGAAGACCTTCATATATTTTTTTTTAAAAAAATAGGTGCTATGGGTGTCAGATCTATGAGTTATAACACACGCAAAATTGAGAGTTTTGAGTAATTTGTAAAAAAACATAGGCTTGTTAATGCAAAAAGAGACGCTGAAAATGGTGTGAGTATATGTGGTGGTACCTAACTCATAAATGAGGTCCTGAATTTTTTTTGTCTGCTCCATGGCGCCACATACATGGGCTATAACACTAAAAAAATTGAGAATTTTGAGTTATTCCTAATAAAAGGTTATAAATGGAAAAATATGCGTTAAAAAAAATGAGAGTATACGCGGTGGTTCTCTAGCTAACTAGGGACGTCCTCATAAAAGCTTTTGAGAAAAAAATGGGTGCTTTGATGTGCCAAATTCACGAGTTATAACACACGAAAAATTGAGGATTTTGAATAATTTCTAAAAAAGGGCTTCTAGAATAGAGATAGATATTAAATAAATGGTATAAGTCTACGTGATGTTTCTCCAACTCATTATGAATGTTCTCATATTTTTTTTTAAAAAAAAATTGGGACACATGAAAACTTGAGGATTTGGGTAATTTCTATATATATAAAAAAGGACATGTAAATGCGGAAATAGGTGTTAAAAATAGTGTGTGGGTAGAAGGGGTGGTTCCCAACTCATTACGGAGGTCCTCATAAAGTTTTTTGAGAAATTCTTTTTGGTGCTCTAGGGTGCCATATCAATACGCTATAACGCACGAAAAAACATAGATTTTGGGTAATTCCTGAAAAAGACATGTAAATGCGAAATAGATGTTAAAAAAATTATGTGAGTATATGTGGTGGTTTCCCAACTCATTATGGAGTTCCTCATTAAGTTTTTTGAGATTTTTTTGGTGCTCCGGACGCCAAATCAATGGGCACAACGCAAAATCGAGTATTTTGGGGAATCCTAAAAAGGGCTTGTAAATGCTGAAATAGGCGATAAAAGAATGTGTGTGAGTATACGTGGTGGTTCCTTCACTTATTAATGATGTCCTCATAATTTTTTTTTGGGATTTTTACTTTGGTGCTCTAGGGCGCCAACATGGGTATATATAACACACAAAAATCGAGAATTTTGGATAATTCCTAATTTAAAAAAGCATGTAAATGTGAAAATAAGCATTAAAAATGGTGTGAGTATGTTTTGGTTCCCTAACTAATTACAGAGGTTCTCATAAGTTTTTTTGAAAAAGAAATTTAGGTGCTCCGAAATGCCAAATTCATGGGCTATAAACACAAGAAAAACAAAAATTTTGGGTAATTCCTAGAAAAGGACCTCTAAATGCAAAAATAGACATAAAAATGGTGTGAGTATGCATAGTGATTCGTAACCTCATTACGAAGCTCCTCATAAACTGTTTAAGAAAAAATGTTTGGGTGTTCGGGACACTAGATTCATAGGCTATAGTAACTCATGAAAAATCAAAATTTTGGGCAATTCATAAAAGAGCTAAGAAATGAAGAAATAGACATTAAAATGGTGTGAGTATACGTATATTAACACAATTTTTAACTCATATGTTCGCATTTACAGAGCCACTTTTAAGAATTTCCTAGAATCCTCAATTTTTTGGTGTGTAGCCCATGGATTTGACTCCCTAAGCACCCAAAAAAAATCTCAAAATTTTTTATGAGGACCTCCCTAATGTGTTGGGAACCACCACATATACTCACGCCATTTTTATCGCCTTACAAACCTTTTTTAGGAATTATCCAAATCATTGATTTTTCGTGTGTATAGCCCATGAATATGACGTCCTGGAGTACCCAAAAGGATTTTCTCTAAAATTTATGATGACCTCCGTAATGAGTTGGGGAAACACCACGTTACTCACACCATTTCTATAATACCTATTTCCTCATTTACAAACCCTTTTTTAGAAATCACCCAAAAACTTTGATATTTCATGTGCTATATATCCCATGGATTTGACACCTGGTTCATCCAAAAAAATAATTAACAAAAAAATTTACGATGACCCCCGTATTGAGTTGGGGAACCACCACGTACGTATAACTGCACAATTTTAACGTCTATTTCTATATTTATAGACTCTTTTTAAAAATTACCCAAAATCCTCTATTTTCGTGTGTTATATATAGCCACTATTGATCTAGCGCCCCAAAGTTGTCAAGAATTTTTTTCTCAAAAAAATTGTGAGGCCCTCCATAATGAGTTGGGGCATCACCACATATAATCACACCATTTTCAATGCATATTTCGACATTTACAAGCCTTCTTTCTATAAAAATTACCTAAAATTCTTGATTGTTTATGTGCCCATGTATCTAGTGCATGGAACACCCAAAAAAAATTCAAAAAACTTTATGAGGAACTCCGCAATAAGTTAGGAAGCACCACATATACTTACACCATTTTTTTAACGTCTATTTTTGCATTTATATGTCATATTGCAAGAATTATCCAAAATTCTCGATTTTTTCTTCTGTTATATAGCGCATGGTTATGGCGCTACGGAGCACCCAGGATTTTTTTTTTTCTCAATAAACTTTATGAGAACCTCTGTATAGAGTTAAAATTATTCAAAATCATCTCAATAATGATAAAATGAAAATGTTAAAGTTACGATGTTACAATATATAAAAAATAATCATTCAAACTTAAAATGTTAAAAAATATAAAAAGTAATTCGTTTTGTACTGACTAAAAAAAGAAATATTGTCACATAAAATAGAGGGAGTATGAAAAGTGTTTATCATATGATTGCTTTAAACAATAGAAGAAGGCAGTACAAAATGAATTAACATTGACTCATATGATTGCTTCAAACAATAGAAGGCACAAGAAGATGATTAACGTTGGTTCTCCATAATATCAAATAGATTTGGAAGAATCAATTCTTATAAATTTGTTATTTAGATGGCCTCTCATAAAAGAGTTGCCCACTACAATACCATATGTCATGCCGACGTTAACTGCAGAATGTAGCCGTGGACGAATTATAGAACACATTATGGTTAATCAAAGAGGACTAAGTGGTCTACACTTTCCTTTTCCTCCACACCCCTGGCAGTTCTGAAAACATGACATACATGTTCACGAGGGTCTCGATGATAATCAAAGAGGACTAAGTGGTCTACACCTTCAAAGTCAATACCTCGGGGGGATGCTCTGCAACAATTTTTAGAAGATATCAGTTCAGATTTCTTGTCCCTTCTTCTAGTGAGGGAAACAGCTGAAGTGCATCATCTAACTGACACACAAATAACTATCAATAGAGGACTCTGCTACAACATACCACACCAATAATAAAGAAACATTCTCCACCTTTGAGCTACGAAACACCTTCATGTTCTGCTTTCTTGGTCCAGTGCAGCATGGAATTAAAATTTCTATCGAGAATCCTTTTCTATCAAAGCACTTCAATGCATTCTCAATCATAACATGCAGGATTTAATTTGGAATGAGAATTATCAATCTGCATATACAGCTTATCCATTTTCACTTGCACACATCCATATTAAATGGGGAGTTCTTTTATCCCAGTGCTAAAAGCCAAGATAAATATTTCTACCAATTACTTGAGAGGAGAATCATCGGTTTACCATAAACTGTTGTTACGATGACGAAATGTTGATAAAATAATTGACCACACCAAAAGACTTTTACTTGTCTCTTTTTCATAGACAGGAATAACAGGGCTAGTGTTCACTGCTAACATATGAGGTTAATCATTTATATGGAAATCATGATCTCACTTCGTTAAGGCAAGAAGAAACCCTGGAAGTAAGCGCATTAAAAATAATTTACTTTGAACAAGGCAATCAAACCAGAAATCACAATTAGACATATCCTACAGCTGAAACAAGAACATTCGTTTCAACTTTTCCCTGGAATCCCATAAGATGCTCTCATCAGCAAGAAAATACAAAATATGTCCATGGGCAAAGTAGCAGTCACGAATAGATATTGTGTGATGATAGGTGACAAATTAATCAAGCATTGAAATGCAGTCTCAAAATCCTGATCATTAAATAGGATGTCAAACTCATCCAGCACAGCCCTGAACAAAGATAAATATGAAATATTAGAACTGTATAAGTAACTGCTTAGATCATATTTTCAGTTTCTGGTAAAGAAGTATATCAATTTAGAAAAGGAATGTATAGCTTAACGGTTAATGAAGCTAGATTAAAACAACGACAGACCAGGATGCAAATCCCATTAAAGGAAAAACACTAAGTGGTTGCCATCTTATTAAGGTTGGATTGAGAAAGTCACACAATATTGTTCAAAAAATACAAGAAGATTAAGAAAGAGGAGCCATGCAATTTAAATATCATGTACCAACCATATAGATGACAGCTGACCTTATATTAAAGAAAAATAGAAACAGTAAAAGAACTTCAATAATATTTCTTTTTCCATTACTTTTCTAGATAAAGAAACTATTCACATCCCTATTCTCTTTAATGACCTTGGTGTTCGGGACATCTTGCACACACCCCAGCAAGGCACTAAGAACAGATGGAAAGAAATCACCTAGTGTTTTTTTTTGGGATTCAAACCTTAGACCTCATGGTTTTCAACCCACCCTCCGCCTCGAGCTACCCCAGCCCCGAGGCCTGAAACCTACCCCTACCCGTGGCCTCGAGCCACACCCAGCCTCACCCCCACACCCACACCCGTCCCCGAGGCGCCCTTTCGAGAGACCCCCCCTGCCCCATTCGGCCCCGAGACTACCCACCCCTCACCTGGCCCAGAAGAGCCCTGCCCCAAGACCATTCACCCCCACACCCGACCCATATGAGCCCCGTCCCGAGGCCACCCCACCCCACAATCGGCCCAGAGAATCCCGCCCCGAGACCAACCCACCCCCCACCCGGCCCATAGGAGCCTTGCCCCGAGGCTACCCACCCCACTCAACCTCGAGGCGCCCTGCCCTGAGGCCACTCACCCACCCCTCACGGCCTCGAGGCTCCCTTTCCTGAGGCCACCCCCCAAACCCTTACTATACAACTGATTTCTTCGTATATAGCAAATTATACAGTTATTTTTGTATATGTATAGCGAAATATACATATTTATGTTTGCTATTAAGCGCAATTATGCAAAGTATAATTATAGCATACAAATAGAAGTGGCAAACGAGCGAGTCGAGTCGAATATGAGTCGATCAAAAAATGAATTAAATAAAATGGGTAAGTTATCCAACTCGACTCATATTTTAAATGGATAAAACAAGTTTATCCGATGAATAATATGGATAACCTTATTACCCATATTATATTAGAGATCTTATTTATAAAAATTTAAAATTACATCCAACCCTACCAGCCCCCCAACCCCTACCATCCCCACCCCCATCCCAAAAAAGATTAACAATCTTTTTTTAAAAAAAAAATTATCAACCCCCCCCCCCCCCCCCCCCACAAAAAAAAATCCCTACCACCCCTATCTAATTATTAAAAGTAAAAAAAAAGTTTCATGTTTTTTTTTATAATTTTTTTTAGAAAAGAAAATATTTTTACTATCTATTCAACTGTTTATCACTTTTTTTGTTGTTTGCTTTTTTCAATTCATTTAATTATCTATTTTTAAATGGTTAAATGAATATTACTCGTTTTTTACTTATTTTTAAATGAGTTGGATACTCAAATTTATTCATTTAATATAAATAATATAAATGCTAAATGAATATTATTCGTTTTTTACTCATTTTTAAATGAGTTGAATACTCAATTTATTATTTAATATGATAAAATAAATGCATACTCATATTATTTATCTATTTTGTCACCCCTATTTACAAATATAATATTTTATGTTTTCTAATTATCCCAAATTTTATCATTGATAATCCAAATCAAACTTTAATAATTTGGGGGGAAAACGTTGTATTATCATTCTTTCCCTCTTGGGAAAACCTAACAAGAAGGCCGTTTTCTACTCTCTCCCGTCGGTTCATACAGACCAGGAGTCCGGGACTGGTGTTTTGCTATCAGGTTGCCATTTCTACCTATCGTATATCTTCGTAACAAGGTAATTTTGTTGTTATTTTCACATTCAAATCGGAATTTATAATGGAAGTATCAACCAGAAAACCTAAGATTTCCACTACCGGTACAGGGATTGATAGAATAAGCTCATTGCCAGATGATGTACTTCACAACATACTTTCATCTCTCTTTATTTTTGATGTGGTTCAGTTGAGTGTGTTATCGAAAAGATGGAGATATGTATGGACGACAATGCCTTACTTGCACTTTGATATTGATCAGTTTTATTCACAACGGATCAAACGGTATTGTGATTTTGTAATAGCTGGGAGATTTAAAGACTTTATCAATTGGGTGTTGATTTCCCAAGGTGAAACTAATAAACTTGTTCAATTTCTTCTCTGTTTTGATAATATGTTTGATAAGGTAGCTATTTTGCGATGGATTAATCACGTGACTATAAGGCGAAATGTACAACAACTTGTGTTAAAATTTTGTCTTAGCGAGACGTTTGAGTTACCGTATTGTCTTGTAACGAGTCAATCGTTGCAAGTTTTGAAACTACACCTGTCTGGGGATGTACTTAAACTGCCTAATTTTGTGGGATTTCATCAGCTGAAATTTCTTCATCTTGAGCAAGTCGAGTTATCGGATGAGCATTTGATAAGTTGCTTGTTCTTGAATCTCAAAACTTTGATCTTAAAAGAGTGTAGTGTAGGAGACATGACACGGCTTGATATTGCTTCCGCGTCTCTTGTACACATTACTTTGCAAAATAACATTTCTAATGTGGAGTGCTATGGTAATTGTGAAATCAAAATTTCTTGCCCAAGTCTCAAAGTATTAAAGTATAATGCTCCAGTGCCAAAGGATATAGTTGTTGAGAATCTCTTTTCAATAGAAGTTGTTCGTATCAACCTTATTGATAGCGGTTCAACCAAAGAAAGAGGCATAATGTTGCATGAGGTGATAAAAAATGTTCATCACTCTACATCAGTTTTGAAGCTATGCATGACTTCCATTTCGGTAAAGTCCTCTCTTTACCCGTAAAAGTGAGAAAGAAATATATAATCATTTGGACAACTTGTTGATAGCTTATCAATTAATCTCCTTACTTAGTTATTGAAAACCTCTCTCAATTCTGTTTTTTTGTTGTTTTAGGGTCTGTATCATGTGGCTCGCAGAATAAAACTCTTTCCATTCTCTTTTCATAAGCTGAAGTCCCTAAAACTGGAAGTAGTAATTTATGAAGAGTCTATGCAAATGATGATGCTATTGCTCAAGTACTCTCCTAATCTGGAGGTTCTTAAATTGTGGTCTGATGAGGTAACTGTCGTTATTCTTTTAACTAATTCTTCTGTAGAAAACCTGTTTCTTCTATATGGTAGTTAGTCAGAAGGACTTGTAAGTAAAACCAGAGGTTGATTAACATGAAAGGGTTCTTTCAAGATAAGAAGGTAAGAAACTAGGCTTGAAAACTGACATCACTAAATCTTCCAAGGAAGCGTTGAGTTATAATTGCAATGTCATTGGAATAATGCTACATTATCTCTATTTTCGAGTAATTTGACCCTAACAAGCAAATTCCACTCACCAAAGATCTTACATGCCACAATGACAGGGAGGATCTTTTTAATCTTCAATTATTATTTTTAACACACACTTTGTAGTTGGCATGTCAGTTTAAATCACATTTACTGCATTGATTTTAATGTTTGAATCATATTACTTCATGGATTTTAATGTTTGAAATAGATTTTAACTGTAAAGTAATGTGGGGAAAGTCTGAGAAGAATTGAGATGATTACAACTTTAGGGAGCATTAAGTTGATAAGTTATTTACACTGATAGATTCTAAAATCAACTTATTGCAATGCTAGAACTTAGGAGATGTGTTTCAAATGTGTTCATGCACAAAATATATGGTCTAAAGGGACATTAGTTTAATCCTGCTGCATACAAACATAAATCCTGGTGAGTGGATAGATCACTGAATATTTTAATGCGTCAGTAGAACTTATGGGAAAAGAAAAATCCAACGAGAAGTAGATGATCCAAGACATTTTGAAAATGAATCCTGTTTGACATTTCCACTTTTAATCGAGGAATGGTTGCCTATTCTGCTGAATGATTAATTATCGTGATTCATTTATTGCTGTTTTGATATAAGAACTTACTATTCCTGATTAAGTGGTTTCTCCACTGACTCTCAACCGTCTGCTAGAGTATAGACGAGAGTGTGAATTGGCAGCTGCTTGATCTCGATGAAAGCATTGTGTGCTTGGAATCCCATCTAAAATCAATTCATTTGACTGGTTTCAAAGGTGAAGAAAATGAGATAGAACTACTGAAGTTTTTCCTGAAGAATGCACGAGTGTTGGAAAAACTGATGATTTTCTGGGAAATAAACATGGATAAGTCACAAGAAGCATCAGAGGAAGTTTTGAACTTTCATAGAACTTCTTCACACGTTGTTCTGACGTTTCTTGATGCCAAGCCCAAGCAAAGATCTCATAACTGGTACAATAGATATTCAAAATGACTCGACTTAGAAGTGGATTATTTCGATTGTTGGATGTTCTCTTATTGAGGATTCTCTTAAAGATTCCAGTCCAAACCAGATTATAAGCAATTTCACGTGGCTGTGATGCTTATGAAACTTCAATTGTGGTTTTCCTTTCCATGTTTGAACTGCTATAGAGTAACTAGGAAGGTCATGTCTTTTTCCTATGTGAAGTATCAAGCTGGATACCAAAATTCTAGTATTGTTTTGCTTCGACACTTAAAGATCCCCTGCTTTGCAAGATCACTTTGCTGAAGTCTTTAAATTGTGGCTATATGTTGATAACGATTTAATGCAAGTTGTGATATTATTGCTCAAGCATTCTCCTAATCTGGAGGTCCTTAAATCATGGTCGCTGCTCATCATTTTTCTTAGCAATGCTGTATAAATTCCGTTTCTTTTATATTGTAGTTAATGTTGCAAGTTTTGTTAAAGTATAGACTGATTTACGCGAAGGGATTCTTTAGATGACATAAGGTCTCTACAACTTTTCAAGGGGAAGTTGAGCTGTGGTATCTACAACGTATGTTAGTGATTGAAACATACACTAACATGTATACTATCAATGTATATATTTACCACGCGTCATGTTTGATCAGTACCCTTTCTCGGACTCTATTTCAACACTGCTTTACAACTATTTTTATTATTATAAGACGAATTGTAACAATAGAACGATAGTAGTGGTGCAAAGTCATGTGTTTCCCAGTTGGGGTGACACAGTACAGTAGTGATAAACTGATAATGTTGGTCATTAGTTGCCACCTTAGTGTAAGGTCATATTGACAATATCTATCTAACGTGCAACTCCTACTATTATCCACTTTAGCCATATCACAACTCACATGTTTGTGTTGTTTTTAAAAGGTGAAGAATTTTGGAGGAAAAGAACCTAGTATAAATTGCCTAAAGATAGATGCATTATCATCCCTATCGGGGTTTTTAAAATTCGACTATGATAGGATTTTCAAGATTCGACTATGAGATACTGGATTAAATCGAAGAAACATCGGACATTATATGCACCTATCAGGAGTTCTTTGGTTGGTGGAATAAGAAATCATTAACAATACCTATGGAATTGTCTTGTTTTTAGAGATAATGCCCAAGTAACCCCTCTATCTATGCTCGAAATCTCAGAGACACTTATACTATACTAAGGTCCTATTACCCCACTGAACTTATTTTATTAATAATTTTCTATCCTTTTTCGGCTTACGTGGCACTATCTTGTGGACCCAACACAGATTGATTTTTTTTCAAGCTAGTGCCACGTAGGTCGAAAAGGGGTAGAAAATTACTTATAAAATAAGTTCAGGGGGTGATAGGACCTTAATATAGTATAAGTGTGTCTCTGGAATTTCCCATGTTTTAATTTCACACTCTATGTGGAATAACATTTCGAAATTACTAATTTTGAGATAAGAATAACAAACTGTCACATTTTCCTTTCTGATCTTGAAAGCTTGTCCACAATAGTCTTTTAGAAGAGTTGAGAATCAAGATTATCTTCAACTACTTTAACAGCAAATACAAACTATTTCTTCTTTCATATCAATACATTGGTGTGTTTAATTAGGATTGGTGAAACTCTCAAAACAAGTTATGGAATGAAGATAATGTTTTTTCAAGTAACAATCAAAAAATAGATATATTTGTTTTTATCTCTACTATGGTCAATACAAGAAATCGATTGATTTATGACATTTCAACTTAACCAAGAGTATTTTCTTTTACCTACAATAAGTTACTTTGAAACCAAATTTCCCTCATATTCATAGAATATTTGTACTTTAACATAATCATTTTTGAACTTGACTTTAGACTATAAATTACTATACTATGTTTTCGTCATTTCTAAGAAATGAATCTCCAACTTCATATTCTTCTACTTTTTTTCCGCACCCCACCCATCAATCAAGAAGATCAATAATGGTGACTCGAACCCTCAATTCATCGATTAATTCGATTAATGTTCGAGGTGCTCAATCAAACACTAAAACAAGCCTGAGTTTATGTGATGTCACTCATAATATATATGCTAAACTAAGCTCTACTTCAACTGAATAGAAGATTCAAATAACAAACTAGCAATATTAGAAGACTAGACATAAAAAGATTTACTGCTATAATTAAGGGTGTACTTACCTGTAAACATTACTAATTACTTCCACAATAAACGTACATGCTAATTAATCATGAATCAAATATCAATAGCACATTAGTACTAGACTCTCACATAAAATATATAAATATCTCACAACTTGTTTTCTCCCCTCGTCCCATCTTACGTTATCATGACTTAAGTAATGACCAAATGTGAATATAATCGTTTGCTGTGACGAATTAGAATAAATAGTCCTGAGATAAAAATTTGGTGTTATGTTTGGGATAAGTTATCTCAAAATAATTATTCCTTGGATAATTTGTTCCCGACCAAACACAACAAGAACTAACGTGATCAATTTACTTGAAGATTTCAATTTTAAAATAAATAAAAAAAAAACAACAAACGAGAAATGTCCACTATTTATCAATATAAATAAAATCATGGTCTTGACTACAAAATTATATCGAACTATAGCTAGCCATACATAATAAGGAAAAAAAAAAACCCTCTAACATAACAAATAGTAAATTTATCCACCATAACAACATGAAGGTAGACACAAAATATATAGTATATGATTCGTTGTGACATTGTTGTTGCTGTTCCTTATAAAAACTATATAATATAATAATAATAATAATATATAGGGTACGTAGCTAGGTACTACTTATATACAGAATAATAATAATAATAATAATAATAATATTTTTAGAAAGAGGTGAAACAATCATGATCAGAAGAGTTAGAATCATCACAAGGAGAATGGTTATGTCTACCTTCATAAGTAGTTATTACCATACGACAATCTTCTGATAATCTTTCAACTCTCTTTTTCACTCTACAATTACTATGCGTACATCGATAGTAACTCCTGCAACAACAATAACCAAACGACAATATAAATGATTTTCTTACTTATTTTTTTATAAATAAACAATACTATAAGATATATAATATGGGGTAGGTGAAAATGAGATTATCAACTACTTGTGAAATTATTTGTTTTCTTTACTAGCACCACCACCAATGAAGTTATTTTCCTAAATGAAAAAAAAAAAAAAGATTTTCCTCCGTATCAAATATATACATTCATAAATTTTAAGGAGCACGAATAAAGATAAATACCCAAAGATTTAGATTAACTATATATAGATTTTTTGAATTTTTTTACTTGAGAGCTCTATTACTTATCATCTACGTTGTAGTAGTAGTCAAATTTAGAATTTAGTTTCAAAGCATCTTTAACAAAATTAATTTAATAAAATATACCTTTAATTATTTGAAATGATGTCAAGTCAATACGAATGAAGTAAAATAAAACTGATGATATACTAATTTCATACATTAATCTATCAAGTGCATAACAATATCCTCTACTTAAAAGCTTAAAAGGTTAGAAAAATACATTTTATATTACTTAATTACATTCTCAAACATAATCAACTTTCTTCACTATTATTTAGTCTTTCATACTCCAATAATGTAATTGACTCAGCTCATATTTTCAAGTTTAACTAATATTTGCTCAGTTTTAATTTATCATAATTATACTAACTATGATAAGTGAGATGCAATATATTCTTAAATAAATTGATGAATTTATGTTTTCTTCCTAAAATATATAATCTGAAAATATATATTTACACAAAAATTAGTGTAAAATCTCTTGAAAAACTACCATATTAAGAATTACTAGACTCCCTCCGTTTCTATTTAATATTACTAAAATTAGTTATTCCTAAAAAGTATTTGTCAAAAAAAAAATAAAAAAAATCTACGTCTTTGTATTAAGTGTTAACTATTTTAAAATTAAGTGGCGATATAAATAAATAAATAAAATAATTACTGATAGATATATTGATTAAATCATACGACTAATTAATTTTTCTAAAAGAATTGTTCAAAACCTTATCCTAACAACTAAATTATACTACTAGTAATGCACTTTAATAACTTGGATTATTTACTAGATGATAATTACACACTTTAATATGATATTGATAGATATTTGTTACCATCATTCATTATTAATTTAACAACTTCAATTATTTATGAGGTCGATGATAGTGCACTTCAACATGATATCGATAGACATATGTCAGTGTCATCCATTATTAGAGAAAAAGAAAAGATATATAGATGGTCCATTACCAAATGTATCTCTAACATTTCTCTAAGCTATACAAAAATATAGGAAATATTATTTTGAATTTAAGGTAATTATTAGAAGTAGGAAAATAAGAGAAAAATACTGGAAACAAATAAAGCCAAAGTAGAAAAATACAAACCAAAAGGGGAATTGGAGCAGAAAAAAGAAATAAATACTCATCAATTGTTATAGGAGAATTGAAGATGGTCCACAGGCTACTGTCAACAGGGTCTCTATCCCACTTCTAGATATCAAGTAGAAGTAATTATACCAATTAATACAATTTCTTGTACTTCCCAAAACTATTTGAAAGCACACCAATATAGATATATATATCATTTTCACTATTTTTTTCATTTTAATTTAAACCACATGACAAAAAAGTTGGTATGAAATCTCAATAGACACGAAAGAATTGATCGAGTGTTAAGTATTCTTTATCTTAAATTTTAAGTTTGTGCATTTGAATTACTAAAATAGGAAGAAAAAACAGGTGTCGTCTTTTAGGAAGGGGTTAAAAGATTACGGTTTAAATCATCAATAGAGAGAAAAATGTGTGATCTTCTGAGAAGGGGTTAAACAAATACAAAAATAAAAACAAACATTTCAAATATTACTTCTTTCATCTCAAATTATGTCGCACTTTTTAAAAATATTTTTCTCTAATTATTTGTTATTATAGGAACTCTAAGACAAAATTTAATTTTTTATTTTATTTTACCCTTATAGTTATTGTTTTTTTGAAGGCAATAAACAAGTAAATTATAAGATGATGTTATGATGATTATTTAAATATAAATAAGTTAGTTTTTATGAATTTCAATTAATATTTTTTAAGAAATGTATAAAAAAGTCATAACAAATAATTTGAAAGAAAAAAGTAGTATCAATCAAGCTCTAGATTTAATATGTATATATATTCATTGAGATCTTAATATAAGTATATTGTATAAACAAAATTATTAAATTCAATTGATATGGACTTTTGGGCAACACGATTTGGATTTATATTCATAAAATTATAATTCATTCAATTATTTATGTTTAAACATGTTAATAGTTTCTTTTTCTATTCATTGGATTTGTTTTCACTCACTTAGTAAATTCATTTTAAAATTAGGCTAGCATGTCATTTAAATTGACCTATAACAAATCTTATCTAAATATTTTTTATTTGATTTATCTATATAGTCATAATATTAGGGGGAAAACTTATTAGGTGCTCACTAGTCATAAGAAAACTGACTTTGAATTTAAAATAATAAGAATCGAGCCATAAGTTGGGTTATGACTCAACTTTTAGATTATTTTAACTCAAACAATATTTATGTGGATAAATGACCTATCTATTTATTAACTAAATTTGATTAGCGTTCTTAAACCTAATCCAACCGGCCTATTTAACGTCTCTAATCACAGAAGAAGATAAAATAGTACTCATTGCTAACAGTATCACACATTTTCTTAATGATGCATAGCAAGTATTTATAATATTATTGTTTTTAACCAAAAAAACAAATTCAGATTCTTTTTGTCTTAATTTTTACGATACAGTTTGAATTTGGATCGATGAACCTTTTTTTATTTTGATCGTACATTGTAGACATACAATTATAATGTTTTTGAAAAGTAAATTTATATATTATGAAACTATATAATAAGTATCCATTTAAAATATCTCAATGGCACATAAATAATTCACGGTTGTCAAAATTGACTTTAGAAAAAAAAGAATAAATTGTGATAAAAGATTTTCATATTATGACTTTCGAAATCTGAAGTATGTCATATAAATTAAGACAGAGATAGAGACTCTGAGTACTTGATTATGATTAGGTACCTGGGATGAAGGCTATTCTTGACAACTTTCTGACCATATTTTCTCCATTTATATCCATCATCAAGAACATCAATGTCACTCCTTGTTTGGAAACAAAATCTTGGTTCTCTTAACTTTCTTCTTATCTTCACTTTTCCTTTGTCTGAAGATGAACTCTTCCACCTTACATAATTTAGAAATGAAATAATGTTGCTTGCTAGTAAAATAATAAATTGATGAACTTACTTAAATGACAACAATATAAATTTATATATACTTGTGCTAGCAAAATAAATTAAACAAGTCTTATCATATGTGAGTTGAATTTTTATCATGATGTGGGTACAAATATATTTATAGTTGAGCATTATAATATGTATAGTGGATCTAGCTAGCACTTGTCCTTCTCAAAATGCACAACACCCTAGCTCCACACCACATATTATATAGTACAAACCATAGTATTTATATACATACACACACTTTGAAATAGTGTCATTATTAAAGAGCAAGAGAGACATTTCAAGAAAACATGATAGCAAAAATCTATCTATCTGCATGAATGCCTTGCTAGATCTCTTTTCAGGTTTTAATGTAAATCATTAAGAAGCTTCTAGATAGATAGGTAGTACTACTAAATAGTGGAGTTGAAAATAAAGTTGAAGACTTTTTTTTCCTTCAAAGTCTTTGTCGGAAACTCATTAGTCCGATTAATTTTGATATTCGTAATGAAAAATTCATAATCTAACTCCAATTCACCCTTGTTTAATTAAATCGCACTATAAAAGTGCGATATATTAGGAAGAGAAAACCATTCCCAAAGAGTCTAAACTCTAATTAAGTGTGATAAAATTTCTATCGTTCCACCATATGTTACGCTTCGATCTAATTATTTCTTAGATTATATAATGGAATGAATTAAGCATAAAATAGAGAGATTAATAATTTTTTTTGAAAAATTGAAGAAGAAGAAGAAGAAGAAGTATTCATGAATAGTTGTGAGAAAGAGTAGATAGATGATAATCTTTAGTTTTTCCCCTTTATGAAAACCAAAATAAATCAAAATGTTAGAAGAAATTAAGATATTTAACTTCTATATGATGAAATAAAACATAACAAGCCGCAATTCATAGCGCGAGAATCGATGTAACATTTTTTGAAAATAAATTAGTACAAAAGTTATATATAGAGAAGTAAAATAATACCATGAATTGTTACCCTCACTGGCATTACCGCTGCAATTTTCGTCATTAATACCCTTGGGATCTAGTGTTTCCACCTACACGTAAAAATTAAACAAAACGAAGAAATTATTACGAAAGAAAATCGAGAAACCCTAACGCGTTTGCTATGTTATCTTTTACCAGCACAGATTTACGATTAAAGTTATAAATCATTTGAATTTACCTGTTCGTTGTTGTTCCAAGAAGGTCTATTCACAAGTAATTGACTGTGACTAAACCCTAGACCACCACCACCACCAGCAGCAGCAGCAGCGTTTGTATTGACGGCGGCAGATGGCGTAACACTTACGCTGGCGGCGGCAGCGGCAGCGGCGGCAGCTTGAAGAGAGTGAGAAGATTGTGATGAAGGAGGTAAGAAGGTTAAGTTATTATGATCTGCAAAGTGTATAAATCCCAATTCATGATGAATATTATTTGTTGCTGCTGAGGATGAAGATGAAAAAGATATTTGTAAATTATAATTGTTTAACTGATTTCTTTCTTCACTGCCCCTTTCCATTAATTCCTCTTTTTCTTCTTCTTCTTCTAATATTCCAAACTACCTTTTTCTTCTTTTGAACAATTACTTGTTGTTGATGGTGAATTAATTATTGAGGGATCGGATGTATTTTGTGAATTGCATGTATTCGTACTCCGTGTGGGGTTTCATTTTCAAGTAGAATGATGTTTTTTTTTTCTTTCACCAACATATATTGGAAATGGAAATATATATATATATTTATATATTTGGTCAACTGGTAAACGCTATAAGGAATGTAAGATCAAATATTATATACTCCCTCCGTCCCTATTTATATTTCATTTTATATCTGATTCCTATTTACTTGTCCATTTTAACAAATCAAGAAAGGACAAGAATTTTTTTTACCTAATATGCTTTTATTTAATTTTAGAAAATTTCTATTACTATTTTTATTACTATTAAGTTGTAATGCATGCTTTTTGGAACCAGAAAATACATTACATAATTTTTTAAATTAACGATAAAATTATAACTAACCTATGATAATAATTGATGTCTTAATATGTCTACCACTTCTAAAGTGGACAACTAAATGAGAACAGAGGGAGTATATATATATGTGTGTAAAAAAATATTGTCACGGACAATTTTCTTCCAGAAGGTTGATTTTTTGGGTTAAAGTTTAGACTTAAAGTTTTTTTTAGAAAAAAAAAGAATTTTGAAAATTATTATTTAAAATAAAGTCAGATATAATTGTGTAATGTGTTTGGTACGAAGGAAATAATTTACATAAGAAAATGATTTAGTGTTTTGTAAGTAAAAAAATATCATTCCAAAAATATTTAGATGTAATTTACTTTCATTAAGGAATTCATTATCGTGAAGGGGGTGGAATGGTCAAGGGGTAGGGAGTTGGGGAATTGGGAGGATGGGGAGCATATAATAAACGTAGAATATCATTTATAAAACTTATTTTTTCTATTTCCATTAAGAAAGTCATTTTCATGATTTTTAAGTAGCTTGATTTCCGAAAGAAAATATTTTTCAAAATACTTGTCCAACCAAACGTATGAAAATAAGAAAATGATCTGTGAAAAATGTTATCTTAGATACCAAATAGATTTAAATTATTTCATTTGGATTAAAATAAATATTTAAATTAAATTGATACTAAATATAAAATGTATACTATCTTTTGTGACCTATTAGAAAAGAAAGTACATGAGGTAAATTAAAAACGAAGAAAATAATAATACAATAATTGAGTCCACAAATTAATTTTCTATAGATGTTTAATTGATGAATTGTTTTAATACGTATATAAAATCTAAAAGGGAAAATTAGTGGATACACGTAAATGTAAAATTAGCATAATCCAAATATATTGTGTTTGTGCCATGTATGGTCCAATATCCAATTCTGATTTCTGGGCATGCCTCTTAATGAGTAAAAATACTCATGTTCAATTTTTAATATCAAGACAATAGATGTATAATATTTTCCAATAGAAATGTTTCACTCAATCCTCATTAAGGAATATATATTCACAGTTTTTCTAAGTTATTTAGTTCTACGATAAATTTATTATAATAAAAAAAATTATTAACGGCAATTAAGAATTAATTGTGGTTAAATATATATTTTTAGCGGCAATTGTCACTCTTTGAATATGTCCCTAAAGTCTTTAGCGATATTGATTCTAATGACACTTAACTAATGCCGGCAAAGACTTAAACACTTTTTATTAATATCAATATTTAATGCCGCTAAAAATTATTTTTGTTGTAGTGATTAATACTTCCTCCTTTAATAATTGTTTGTCAGAGTAAGGTTATGTATTTCCTTCAAGAAAAATTTAATATAAGGTGTAATTTGACTAATATAACCCTACTATAGCAAGAATGTCAAAAGTCTACATAACTTTTCAATTGAACAAAAAAGAATAATAATTAAGAGCGGAACTGAAAAAAAAACTTATTATTTCTAATTGTTTAAATTTACAAATCTTGGACATTCATTTTAATGTATCTACCAAATATTTATGAACGGAGGAAATATAATTTGATATAAATATCAAAAGCGGAAAAATATAGCATACTTATTTGAAGAAAATCATATTGAGAAAAAAACAAAACGGCTAATCATATTATTCTACAATAATTAAATGATAAATTCTTGTAAGAATATATATTAATTAAATTATTAAATGGTAGGGTCCGTGTGGAAATCCCGCCACTCCAAAACTCATTTAATAAAAAAGAAAAAAATAATAAAAAAGAAAATTGCTATGTTAAAATTAGTAGGGGTGTGCATCGGTCGTTTGGTTCGATTTTACATATAATCGGTTCGGTTTAATCGATTCTAGGTTTTAAAATATGCTAACCCAATAACAAATCAATAAGAAATTTTTTATATCGGTTTATTTGTTTTTGATGTTATCGATTCGGTTTTCGGTTAACCCAATAAGAAAATGTCGATCAAATAATATATAATAGTACGTATGTTATAATTACATGTTACCAACTTACCGCCAAAACATAATAGTAAACTTTGAATGCTGTGATCAATTACTAATATTCACAAACTTGCAAGCTATCGCCTACAATACAATTACGAAGAATTAAAACTAAAATAAAATATTTCAATGAGACAATCTTGAACATTTGCTTGATCCACCAGAATAATAATCAACAAAGTTCTCACCAATTTCCTAACAAAAAATCACATAGCCTGAAAATTAATATTGAATCTTTTTATATATTAAATTATGTATATTTAATATTGAGGAAGGGTAAAGTAAGTAATAAATATCGTCTGTATTGGGTTATATTTTACCCAATAACCCAATAGGATAAAACCGAAGAACCGACCCAATAACCCAAAAATTATTTTTTCTAAACCCATTAAAAACCCAATAACCCAATAACAATAACCCAATATCATTTTATCGGTTCGGTTTATTGGTCGGTTCGGTTTTTTCATACCCCTAAAAATTAGAGCTGTTAATATGGACTAGTCCATTTTATTCGGGCTAATTCATAAAAGCTTTGATATTTTACGGATCAGGTCGGGCTAGCCCATTTTTAGTGTGGGTCAAGAAAAACGACCGATCCAATCCATAAGTACGTGGGCTACAGGCATGCTGGATCAATCCACTTTTTTAAAAAATATATTATTTTAAGAATTATTAACTTAAATTATAAATTATAATTTAAAAATATTATCATAAATATCGACAAAACAATATTACATGATGTTAATGTAATAATGTTACTACTTTGTAATCAAATCCCAAATAAATTATTTTTATAACAATTTATTAAGTTTTTTTTTCAAGTAAAAGTATAAATATTAAATAAAAATATTAACCTAATTGTTTTGAGTTTGAACTCTCTTTAATTTTAAATTTAATATTATTTTAAACTAATTTTTAGGAAAAATTACTTATATTCATACCTTTTAATAAATAATTACTGATTTTAACGATATTTTTAATTTATTACCATTTATAGCAATACTATGTTAAACCTGCAATATGTATTAAAAGTGAATTAAGTATGCAATATATATGTATTATAACTATTTTATAAAATATATTATGCTTGTTGGTAAGAAGTTGACATATTGAATTATAAGTGTATTAAATGTGACATAAATGTATTATCCATCCATAAATCTTGTATCATATGTGGAATAATAAATTATTTTTTGTAATATGAATTAAAAGTGTATTATAAATGTATTAAAAGTGATAGAATGAAAAAAAAATATTATTGCTATAAATGGTAAGTATTTTTTATTTGTAGTATATTTATGTAAGTTTAATTTTTATTGACCGACGGGCCAGTCCTACTGATATTTTTCAAACCCCACAAATCAGCAGACTTATTCAGGTCGGGCTATAAAACTCTTTTCTCAAATAGGCTCCATAAATCATAGATTAGGTCAGGACGGCCCAACAGGCGAAACCACATACACCATTCACCACCCAACAAGGTGAAATCAGAAATGTTTTACCACAAGACGGATATTAAAACGCGATCTTGAAATTAGAAATTCTAAAAAAAATTGAAACAAATAAGCATACAAGTCAATTTGCTTTAATCATACATCTCAAATACAATTTGATTTTGACTGATCCTATATTTTATTGAAATATTAGTATTAAGAACCATGTGTAATCATAAATGATAAAGAAAATTGAAAATTTGAACCATATTGTTTGGCTCTCGGTGGAGTTTGATAACAACAATTACTTTAAGACTAAGTATATTTTAAAATAATCATTGTTATTGACTTATTATCCACTAAACGGTTTGTTAAGCAATAAATCTGGAGTTTAAGTTATAAGAAACTTTATAACCACGAATTTTTCAGTACATCTTTGACAAATATTGCAACAAAAATATTTATTCTACCAATTTCTAAGGTGTGACAAAAAAACAAATCTCATTTTAGTATGTTACAACGAAATGTTATTATATTTCTTATCTTACATCTTTGACAAATATTGCAACAAAAATATTTATTCGACCAATTTCAAAATTTGACAAAAAAACAAATTTCATTTTAGTGTGTTACGGCAAAATGTTATTATATTTCTTATCTTTGATATATAAGTAAAAAAATATTATTTTAAAAATGATTATATGTAATTTAGTCAAACACAATGAAGATAGGAGGAGATAGGGAGTGGTGGAGATGAGACAATATATAGTGGTGCATGGAGTCAGGTACGATGTGTTCGAGAGGATACATAAGAATTTATTTAATAAAGATGATATGTAACCTTCTCATTATATATATATATATATATATATATATATATAATACTATTTACCGTCCTGTTTAAAGTATTAGAAATGGATATAAATTCCCTTTATCATTTTCCTGATCAGGAGGGAAAAACAAGATATATGGTAGCTATTTATATCTAAAACTTCACGTGCATCAATATTATTAGTTGAGAAAAATAATAAAAATATAATTTAGCTAGAATTGAATCATGATCGCCCATGCGATTGCGCTTGCTTAAACAAGCATTATCACCTGCCCTTCTATGCTTTTTTATGAAGCACTATTATCTTTTTTTTAGTTTCTTTCAAGATTTTCAATATATATATATAGATATATATATATAATATATATATATTATATATATATAATATATATATATATATATAATATATATATATATATATATATATATATATATATATATATATATAATTTTTTTAAAGTTAAAAAATGGCGTACACCTCCAATCACACATGTAGGTCTGTCTTTATAGAAAATTTTGGTGTTATTATAAACTGTACCAATACTCAAAAGTATAAGTACATACATAGTTTTTTCATTATTTTATAGTGACTTAACAAGTTCAATATTTCTCACGAAAATTTTGTCGTATATTTGAAGCAAATAATGTTTTTATTTTGACCTAATTATATTGGAAGTTACAATAGAAATTGAAAACTCATGTTTAACTATATATATCATATACTTAATTAAGTCTCAACATCTATTAGGGTGTTTGGCTTAATTAGGCATTTGTCTGTATACTACATATAACTTTTGTATAATAATTATAACGTCGATGACTAATAGACTCTTCTTTTAATTTGCTCTTTCTTTATTCACTTTTGATTAGGATAGGTCCATAAGGAATATTGTACAAAATGAAAAAAGGTAAGATTGTAATCTTAAGATAACCTCGTCTATAAGGTTTCAAAAAAAAGTAAGATAAAAATAAAACTTTTCTTTGAAAAAAATAACAAGGAAAAAAAAAAAACTTTCCTCTGAAAAGAATAAAATAATTAACAAGAAAACAATAGTATTTAGGTGAAGGTAGGTCAATTGATTTTATAACCTTTTACAAATTCATCTTTAATTTTATTTTCTTTTTTCAAACAAAGTTGTTATTTTTCTTCATAAGACATAAAAAATTAACACAAAAGAGATCTTTGTAAAGTCGTTTTCTTTCTCTTAAAATGGTAGGAAATACAATTTTGTGATTCTATCGAGTAAATTTCTTAAGACAAAAAAATAAAAAAAAATATTAGGTGATTTTTTTCATTTAATCTTGATGGACAGAGTCACTTGATATCTGTTGCTAGTGGTAAATGACAAATATCTCGTAAAATCAACCAAGGTGAATGAAAGCTGACTCGGACACCACGATCATAAAAATAAAATAAAAATTATAACCTATTCCTTTTTCTCTTGCTCATTTTAGAAGACCTCACTTCTCTTGAAAGTTCTTCGTTTTTTATTTAATTTCTTAGTCTTGTTTAAATCCATCTACCCATGGTGCAACGTAACAACTACTCATGTTGATTTCTATATCCATAGGTTATCAATTTTATCAATACATCTACATCTACAATAATGTAATATCTAATGATTGATAATATTTGAGATCATAAATTTTCTTAAAAGAAATTATTACTTTGGGGGATAGGGGAGGTACTCCAACTCAAAATAATAGTCCTATTTTTTTATATACACGCCCCTTAAAAATATTGACTAGAAGGCTGAGATGTTTGATTTTTGTCTTTATTTATGTCTCAAGACATAATTTCTTTTTATTAAATATATTTATTTTATTTATGTGTTATAATTGAGATGTTTAAATATAATTTCCGCGAACAATTACTATTAAGGATATAAAATAGAAAAAATATGGTTAATAATTTCTGAAACTTCTAAAATAATAAGTATTTTGAGAGATGTGTTTTGATGGGGGAGGGGGTGTCCTTGTGGAAAAACTGTTTTCCACTGAAAATATTTTCTTTGATAAATGATTTCAAGAAAATAAGTTATTTATTTTTTTATGTTTGACACGTAAATAAAAGAAATGCTATTTTTATAGTATTTTATATATATATTGTAGAAAGTTACTATAGAAATGGGGTGAAGATGAGATATACTAATGAAAGGTGGGAGGATAATCAATGCGAAATATCATTTTCTGTTTTCTCTACTTTTACTAGAGAGGCTATTTTTCTCAATACGAAGAAATTACTTTTACTAGAGAGGTTATTTTTCTCAATACGAAGAAATTTACTTTTTTAAAAAAATATTTTTTTTTTTTTTGACTAACTGAACATAAAAAAATGAAAAAATATTTGAAACAAAGGTATAAATTGATTTAACATCTCGTGGAATATTGAACATGTTGTATTATGAGAGTAATGATCACTTATGATCTAATTAGTCATAATTTTTTTTCTTTGAAGAATTAATCTATCTTCTCATCCAGCTTGAGAATTTTTGCTTTGTTTATTTGTGGATATTATCAAATAATCAAGATGAAAAGGAAGAATCGAGTCTTGAAGTGAATGATGGAATAACAAAGCTGTGAAATCTATAAACTATAGGCGGTAAATTTCATATTAAAGAAGCAAATCAAACAAATTTTACCACAACTAAAAATTTGAGATAGAAGGAGAAATCATCGGTTTTATTTATACATATTCAGTTGATTTCTTCACACAAAATATAAATACATGATTTCGATTATAATTCTTAGACTATATCAAACTTATCTACCACCCCCCCCACCAAAATTGAGACATGACCCTAAACTTTATTTTGGTACCTTGTGCCTCCAGGTGCAAATGGTTTTTGACATGAAATTAAATTTGATATATTCCATCTCCATGATTGGATATTGTTGTCTCCTCTCTAACAAATACTATGGCCATGTGGTTGGTTCATATGTAAAGTTTGTTACATTAATATCCAACATCATTACACAAATCACATATATATATACCAAATAATTTATTTTTTTGTGAAAATCCCTTTGTTAATGGTTGGTAATGCAAAGTTAAAAATTCATCGTGGAATTTTTCTTCAATTACTTCTTATTCTTATAATGCTCTTATATTTGACTTATAACGAGCTAATAAAAAAATATTGTGCACATAAAACTAGGAGTCTGAAACTCAACGGAAAAAAATATTAACTAAAATTCCAAAAGGGTATATAAATTTTTATATAAACCAAAACGGTAAAATCGCTCCGCACGCTTACAAATCGCTGCCAGGGCAGCGATTTATAAAAAAAAAAAAATTAAAAAAAAAACATAAATCGCTGCCTAGGCAGCGATTTACAAAAAAAAATATTTTTTTAAATAAATCGCTGCTACAGTAGCAGCGATTTATAAAAAAAAAATTTTTATATAAATCGCTGCTACTGTAGCAGCGATTTACAAAATTTATTTTTTTTTAAATCGCTGCTACAGTAGCAGCGATTTATATCAATTTTTTTTAATAAATCGCTACTGTAGCATCGATTTATTTAAAAAAAATTTTTTTATTAAATCGCTGCAATAAACAATTTTTTAAACTAAAAAAAAATAAAAATTTTAAAACAAGATTTTATATATAAAAAAAATTATAATTAATAGGTGTGATTAGGGATGTACTTGAATTCAATTAAATAATTTTTCTCCTTTAATTTTTTATTTAAAAAATTAATTATTTAAATTCAAATATTATTTAAATTTAAATTCAATATAATATATTTTTTAGAAAGAAAATATATTTATTACTTTACTTATTTTTAATTTTTTTAAAATAATGTAATTTTCTTATAAGTTATATACATAATTTTAAAAAATATTATAATTTTTTTTATATATAAAATCGCTGTTTTAAAAATTTTTAATTTTTTTTAGTTTAAAAATTGCTTATCGCAGCGATTTAATAAAAAAAAAATTAAATAAATCGCTGCTACAGTAGCGATTTATTAAAAATTGATATAAAATCGCTGCTACTGTAGCAGCGATTTACAATTTTTTTTTTTTTTTGTAAATCGCTGCTCAGTAGCAGCGATTTATATAAAAAATATATTTTTTTTTTTTTTGTAAATCGCTGCCTAGGCAGCGATTTATGTTTTAAAAAAAAAAAAATTTATAAATCGCTGCCCTGGCAGCGATTTGTAAGAAGATAAAAAACTTTTTGGCAAAATCGCTGCCCCAGCAGCGATTTTACTTTTTCAGTTGAAGTAAATCGCTGCGTGCGGAGCGATTTTACCGTTTTGGTTTATATAAAATTTTATATACCCTTTTGGAATTTTTGTTAATATTTTCTACCGTTTGAGTTTCAGACTCATAAAACTAGCTAATGAGATATATCAATATAGTAGTTGTTCCATGCAATGCCGTGCTATTAACATTTATACTTTTTATTTTAAAAATCAATCCAAACTTAAATAGTCGCGATAGACATAGATTCAAATGTCGTCACGAACTAATTGTGTTTCCATCACAAACATTGCAAGATCTAAGTTATATAGTAATGCTAAAGTCTAAAACTCATAGTATCACAACATGAAGTAACCAAGTTTTGACACAAAATCAAATAATTTAGAGGTTAAGTTATATCCACGATAACATATTCTTTCCAATCTTTTCTTTTATATATATAATCAAATAATTAATCTAATAATGTAAAATATCTTGATGTTACTAATTAGTTGTATGTGAATGGGGTGTGGCTGAACCAAAGGAAAATAATTAATTTCTTGAAAGTAATGAGTAGTAGGTGGGGTCCATTACAATTTTCTTACATGTCAAAAGATATATTGTCGAATGAGTATTTAGACAGTGGAAAAGGAATCAATGAACACGATAACCCTTCATATCTAATCCTGCCAAATTTGATTCCATTAAAATCTATATCTATATTTATCGAATTTAAATTTTATATATCATCGTTATCGATAATTTCTATCGAACTTAAATTTCATGTATCGATCATTATCGATAATTTCGCATAAAAAGATAGTATTCATATGATCATAGTATGTTTCTATTAAAATGGATAATCAAAATCTTAAGAAATAAAATATAAATTGGTTGGTACTTTAACTTTTTTTAGAAAACTTATTCAGCAATATATATTATATATATATATATATATATATATATATATATAATATCTATATATAATATATATATTAACAGTTATACTATAGAATAAGTAATAGAGACTTTGCCCACCAATTCAATCGTCGTATATGTTCTACGATAGAAGATTAAAATCAGCAAGAAATCCGTTACTTATAAGTTATAAATATTTATTTATAAAATTAACTTTATTCCTTGTTAAGTGGATAAATATTAGTTTACATCGCACGGTAATTTATTAATCTCTTCATTTCAATTTTTTTGTCTTATTTTTTTTTTAAATTAGTTTTACAAAATGTCATTTTCCTTGCAATTCTCCATTTCAAATTATCCACGTGACATATTTCATAACGTAAAATTAAAAAATATTTTGATACATTTTATATATTTTTTATTTCAAATCACAAGACTAAGAAGAAAAAATTAACCTTGGTTTGTTTTATTTTCGTATCAAATAAAGAAAAAGACAAATTAGAAATGGAAAGGAATATAAATATGAGTAAGTAAAGATTAATTATGTCATTACGTGATTTAATGAATTAAAATGAATTATAAATTTAAATACGTGACATATTGGCTTAAAGTAAACATTCGATGTGGATAAATTTTACCTCTTTGTATTGTGCTTTTTGTTGGATAAACAAAGATTATAGTCAAAACGATCAATATTCATTTATTTTAAACAAAAGATTTTGAGCTCATATCCTTTCTAGATATAAAATTGTTTCTATTAAGCTGCTTATTACTTCCTCTCAAACTACCATTGAAGTTTTCAGTACAAATTTAAATTTAATCAAATTTTAATACAAATAACAGATGACCGACAAAGAAAAAAAAAGTGAAGCTAGGGGTAGCTAGAAAGGTAGCTAATAAGTAATACTACAATATAGAGTGACGTAAATAGGGCACTTTTGCCTTTAGTTTTGCCTTCTCTCTCGGCCTTCCACTCATCACTCCGATCACCTTAGTTTCTTCTTTAATTTCATATTTATTGATACATGTCTCTCTATTTGACTCTATACACGATCTTTAGTCGCCACTTATGATCATCTTATGTTCCCTTTTCACATTGCAAAGATGGGAAGATACATAGTCGATAAGGTGGACAAAATTAAATTGAAAATTAAATAAATAGTAATTTATTGCATTTAAAAATCTAAGAGCATGAAGATAAATTCAATACTAATATCAATTTATAAATCATATTTGAATGAAACAATGCAAAATCTATGATAACCAGTTAAATTAATATCAATATGACACATATGAGTATATTAAAATTTTTAACTTGAGCACGTTTATAAAAAAATATTGATCAAATTTAAATTTTGGCCAAAAATTTCTAACAGCACAAATCGAAAATGGAAACCTCAAAACCTGAACCAACCATCCTATCAGATATAAAAATTATCTTTCCATACTAATCTCACTGACAGAATTCTCAGCAGAGCACGTTTACAAAAATGTTAATCAAAGTCAAGTTTTAACAAAAAGTTAAAAGTTAAAATACCTAACAGTACAAACCGAATATGAAAGCTTCAAAAAACCAAACTAACCATCCTATAAGATGAAAAATGGTCTTCTAGAGCTAACCGAGCTAACAAAATTCAAATTTGAGCATGTTTCTCAAAAAATTGATCTAATTTAAATTTTAGCCAAAAGTTAAAAGATAAACGCTTAACGACACAAACTAAAATAAAAGTCAATCATACTATGAGACCAAAATTGAACTTATATGGCTAACCGCGGTGACAGAATTTCAATTCGAGCACGATTACACAAAATATTGACTAAAGTGAAATTTTCGTCAAAAGTTAAAAGTTAAAATGCCTAACGGCACAAACTAAAAACAGAAGCCTCAAAACTCGAACCGTCTATATTATTACATAGAAAATAACCTTTCGCATCTAATTGCACTGACTAAATTCGAATCTGAGTACGTTTATCAAATATATTGACCGAAGTTAAATTTTTTGACCATAATTTATAATTCAAAACACCTAATAGCACACATTATAAATGAAAGTCTCAAAGCCCGAACCAACCATCCTACTAGATAAAAATGACCTCTGGAGTTAATTACGCAGACATTCTCATATGAGCATGTTCAAAAAAATATTGACTAAAGTCAAATTTTGGTCAAAACATAAGATTTAAAACACCTAACAGCACAAACAAAAAATGAAAGTCTCTAAACTTGAACCAACCTTTATGTTAGATAAAAAATGACATTTCGAAACTAATGACACTGACAAAGTTCTAATCTGAGCACGTTTATCGAAAATATTGAACAAATCAAGTTTTGATTAAAATTTTAAAGTTAAAACGCCTAATGACACAAATTGAACATCAAAGCCTCAACACTAAACGTTGATCTACCAAAAGAAATTAACATTGGTGAATTTACCAACTATTCAATATAAGTTAGTAATTAATAATTTACCAATAAATTTTATCAGAGTTGGTTATAGTTACTATTCAAGTAAACATTCATATGTAATATTATCAACTAATAGTTGATACGTTGGTAAATTTTACCAATGAATTAATGATCCGTTGATATATTACCAACTATTTTATTGATGTTAGTAATTTCCTACCTACAATCTTTATTCATCGGCAAAAATTTCAACTAATTAAATGTTGGTTGACAAGTTTACCAATAAATTACATTTCGTTACTATTTTACCAACACATGTATGTTTGGTTGGTAAATTTAGCAACACAATCATCTTCGTGTTGGTAAATGTTTGGTTAGTAATTCATTGGTAATATGTTAATAAATTATACAAACAATTTTTTTGTCATATCTACCAACTGATATATACTTCGTTAGTAATATTACCAACAAAAGATTTGCGTTAGTAATGTTTCAGTTGGTAATTCATTGATAGAATGTTGCTAAATTTGACGTCATTTTTTCCCGCCGTATTTACCAACTAAAATACTTAGTTAGTAAGGTTTTGATTGGTAATTTGTTAGAATTTCGTTGTTAAGTTTTAAAATGTAGTTCACTTAGAAATATGTTGATAAAAACTGTTGGCAATTTGGATTTTTTTTTAGTGATATATTTCTAAATAGTCTTTTAACATTTTATTTATTTTTGAGACTTAGAATTTTGAATGGTTAAATAAATATTATAACCTCAGTAACTCTAATAAAGCTCAAAGCAATATTAATGGTAACAAAAATTTCATCTCAACACTAAGAATGACTATATTGAATATTTTTTCTTTAATTTCACAATGGTTTAGATAATTAAATACATAACTTAATTTTAGTTTTTCTTCAATGTTTAGTCATGTAATTACTACTTATTAGACTTATTTTTGCATGATTTAGTACTTTTAATTATAATCATTTTTATGACCTATTAATTTGCAATATTTACTTTATGAAACTTCATTATTTTTTTAAAAAAAAATGTGTCATCACTCATTTCATATTTTGTGTTATTTTCTTTTAAAAAAATACATTAGATGATTGTATTTTGGTACAATTAAAAATATATTAAAGTACAAGCAAATTAGATGCTTGTTATGAATACTTTATCGGAAAAATTAAAAAATATCCAAAATTAAAAAATCTAAATTCTATTAATTTGATCTGATTTATAAATTTTAAAATTTAACAATCATAATTTGATTTGATATTTTAAAAAATTCAACTTAATTTCATCATATACACTCTTAATTAGTATGAAAAATATGATTCTTTTCATTTATTTAGAACAAAGAAGATAATGAATTTTGTAGAACAAAATAGAAAGTCAGTGTTGACCTAACAAGAAGTCAAAACAAAAATTATGTTTTGTTATATATTATATATTAAAATTAGTGAAATATATTAAGAAAAAAATATTTTGATATGGAGGGAGACAGAGAATCTTATCCCCTCAAAGAATTGATCAATAATTAACATGCCCAACCCTTCACGTTTTTGTAGCTTAATACCAACAATTGCTCGAAAATGTGTAGATCATGCTATTGGTGGTGGAGCCAAAATAAAATTTAGCCACTAAATTCAACTTAAATATTTTATTTATCTAAGTATTTTATTAATTATATGTAATAGTTTAAAACTTAGTAACTTAAAAAAATAGAATTCGAATTTATAAAGTTCAAATACGGACTCCGGCCATGTCACAAAGTTGCTTAAGTTTTAAATAAAGAAAAAGGCCGAATATATAAACAGAGCCGTAAACTTGTTGGGTCTTTTTCTTCAGATTTCTCAACTATGTTATTTTCCTATTGAATCATTGAACCACCCATAATTTGTTCCTTTTAAACACCATTGGTTGATGTGGAACAAGATTTTGTGAAGGTGTTGATAGAGAGCATACATATGTTGTTCCCGAACACATTAGTTCAATTGATAATGAAAATGTTTGAGAAATAATTGTGTTTTACTTCAAGTCATTTGAACACGTTAAAAAACAAATAAGTCTAATACACAGTTTGCCTTCATTCATTCAATCAAAATCATCACAATACAAACACAATTGAAGGAATTTACAATAGAAAAGTCGATCAAAATCAATACACATTGTTTAAAAGGAACTAACTATGGGTGGTTCAATAATTCAATAGAAAAATAACTTATTTGAGATACCCGATGAGAAAAACCTAACAAGTTTAAAGATCTGTTTATGAGTTTGGCCAAAGAAAAAAGGAAAAGTAACCCTAACATCCATGGCCATATTTGACTCATGGAGCATATTATACTTTGACTACTAGGACTACTTCTTCAACAACATATATATATATATATATATATATATCTGTAAGTAAAAATGTCCATGTGATAAAATTAAAATGCAAAGTTTATTAGGCAAATATTTATTGTTGCAAATCAGAAAAATGACTATAATTAAAAGGATAGACCTTTAAAAATGTTTTTTCGTGCAAAGCTAAGAAAACAAAAAATAGGAGAGTAAAATAAACAATAAGCCTAATATATATACTTATTTAAATATCCAAGCGTTGACCTTGTACAAGTCTGAGTTGAATAATTTAATCCAATTTATGTGAATGCAGGTCCCTAGATTGGGCATCCTATGCTTAGCTACGTAGAGCAAAATAGAATAACAAGTTATTATGTCATAAAATTGTATTTTTAAAATTTTAATTTTTGTTTCAATAATAAAAATGACTTCATTAAGTGACAGAATTTTTTTACCAAACTAAGTCATAATACAAAACAATTTATCAAAATAATATATTTTTCTAAAATTTTACAAAATTAATATAAACGTATTTCACAGTAACGTTTTAGGATATATTTCGTTTTTTAAAAACTAACAGTGTTAGGTTGATATACGTAACAGTAATAACGTTTTACTCCTAAAACGTCATTTTGAGTAACGTTTTACTTCTAAAACATTACTCACATTAACGTTTTAGGAGTAAAACGTTACTCTGAGTAACGTGTATCATGTTGAGAATTAAACACACAACACACACAAATAATCTAGAGAAAAGAGAAACGGAACACAAACGGGACACACAAGAATTTAACGTGGTTCGGTTTCCCTACTCCACGACTGTAACAGAAGAATTTTAATTCACTTGTGCTACTATAGAATTACAAATACAAGGATCATATTTATAGGAAATCCAAATGGTTAACCTAGGGTTTCAGTAATGGGTCGGGCCGGCTCACAAGCCTCCACAAAGCCCAACAATCTCCCACTTGGAGGCTTGAAGAATTTCAACTGTCATCCACTTAGAACACTTGTATGTCTAGTAATCTTTTTCAACTCTCTCCTGCTACAGCGGTCTTCTCATCAGTCAACTGAAAGGCCCATTGAAGCTCCCCGAAGCTTCAACACATCAGTCACGGCTGAAACTGCCCTTGACTCGTCCTCGGTCCCTACCGGCTCCCACTTGAGACACGAACTGCCGGATCCTAGAACTCCCTGAGAACAAACACTCTCCATACTCAGCAAGAAATTTTCTGGAGACGTATCAACAGCTGGAATACTGGTTCTCTTGACCCACTGTCTTCTAGGAGCCTTGGCTGAAGCACGGCCGGTGCTCCCACTGCCACAAACGCCTCTGACTGGTCTTCCTGAACCTTTCCTTGCTCGTTCATCCTGAATCTGACCTGTGGCTCTGGGTTTCTTTCTTGCAAAGACAACCTTCTTCTGCCCACGAGATTCTGTGAACCGGACTTTGTTTTTCTTCTGAACTGGGACGGTCACTCCCTCAGACGGTAATCCGACAATATACAACGATCCTCTTTTAACATCAAGAGCTCTATCGTCTGCAAGCCTTACCTTTCCAAAGTCTCCAATAACCAGATTCTGCAATGCTTCACTGTTGTGGGTAGCGTGAAAAGAAGCACCAGAATCCATGACCCAGGAATCCACATTGCTCTCCGCGCAACAGATAAACAAATCCTCGTTGGCGCTGTCTTCTGCAATGTTGACTTGTTTGTCTTTCTGGCATTGATTCCTGAAATGCCCCACCTCCTTGCAGTTCCAACATGTTACACCTGATCCATCCCGAGCCTTCGACTGACTCCTTCTTCGGTTCCTGCTCCCACTACCTCTGTTATTTCCTCTGCCTCTGACGACGTTTAGCATATCACCTGATGATTCTCCAGAACTCCTTCTTCTGACATCCTCGCCAAGAATGAGATCACGAATCTTCTCAAAGGTGAATCCATTAGGTCCCACTGAACTGGCAACTGCTGTAACCGTTCCGGACCAACTGTCAGGCAATGATGATAACAGTAGTAAAGCTTGAACTTCATCATCGAACTTAATGCCAACTGACAAAAGTCTGGCTAAGATCGAATTCAATGAGTTGATGTGCTCGGTAACTGAACTGCCTTCCTTCATCTTTGTGTTCACCAACTCTCTAATCAGAAAAATTTTGTTTGCTGCAGATGGCTTCTCGTACATGTTAGACAAGGCTTCCAAGATGCCTTTCGTTGTCTTCTCCTTAAGAATGTTGAACGCAACATTCTTGGTCAACGAGAGTCGGATAACTGACATAGCTTTCCGATCCAAAACTGCCCACTCTGCATCAGACAATTTTCTTGGCTTGTCACCCAACACTACGTCCAAATCTTTCTGAACCAGCAAATCTTCAATCTGCATCTTCCACCAACTGAAATCTGTACCATCGAACTTCTCAATTCGGAACTTCCCATCTTCTGCCATCTCAAAGGACTAAATGAGATACTCGGTACAACTAATTTCAGATCTTGGTAATTTCGTCAGAAATATTGCACCACAAAAAACCGCACCTTCGGCAATTCCCTTAACGGCGTCTTCAGACAGCGGGCGGCGATTTGGACGATGCTCACGATCTGGACGCTCGCGGCTGGATCTGAGGCTCCTCGACGCGGCGGTCACTGGACGGCAGCGGCGTTCTCTGCCTTGCTACTGCTGCGCGGCTTTCTCCCTCGCTGGGCTACGATCTGCCGCAGATCTCCTTCGATCTGGGCTGCCTGGTTCGCGGCGGCTGCTGCTCGCGAATGGCGGTTCCAGATCCTCGGCGTCTTGCACGGCTGTAGCTTGCGAACGGCGGCGGCACACTCCTTTCCGACGCGGCGGCCAACGGAACGGCGCAACGGACAGCACACGGACGACGGCTGTTCGCACCCTGCGCGGTTCTCCTAGCCGGCTGCTGCTTGAGGTTACCCACACGGTAACCGCGGCTCTCCTCCCTGCACACAGTTCTTCACACAAGAACCCTAGGTGACAATTTCTCACAGTTTGTGTTACAGTGTTGTTGAAACCTCCCTCTGATACCAATTGTTGGGAATTAAACACACAACACACACAAATAATCTAGAGAAAAGAGAAACGGAACACAAACGGGACACACAAGAATTTAACGTGGTTCGGTTTCCCTACTCCACGACTGTAACAGGAGAATTTTATTTCACTTGTGCTACTATAGAATTACAAATACAAGGATCATATTTATAGGAAAACCAAATGGTTAACCTAGGGTTTCAGTAATGGGTCGGGCCGGCTCACAAGCCTCCACAAAGCCCAACATATCAATCTAACATCGTCAGCTTTTAATAAATAAAATATACCCTAAAACATTACTGTGAAATACGTTTATACTAGTTTTGTAAAAATCTTAGAAAAACGTATTATTTTGGTGAATTGCTTTATACTATGGCTTAGTTTGATCAAAACCTCGACAGTTAGAAAAATCAACTCTCACCGTATATGACTTTTTGGAACAATGTATATGCATCTTTATAAACACGATTCAAAAATAAAAGCTGAGGGTTAATTTCATTTGAATAATCGATCAACTTTTGCTTTATAGTGTCAAACGAACCTAATTTTATATCTTTATTGTAAGATCAACAAGTTACTATCAAAATAAAAAGTTATGACCGACAATAAAAATATAGCTTTAATTTGTTAACTAAATTTATTAAGTAAACATTATATTTGATCATGACTTTAACAAGGACCACCATAACCCCTCGTGGATCTTGCCATAGATATAAAATATTGTCGTTAGCCAATATCATATGAAACTCAAAATAGGACAATGTATAGTAACGGTCCCCTTTAAAAGTCCTACTATACTATCTCCAAATTAAATATATTTCATGGTAGAAATGAAATGAAATATCAATAAAGTAGAAATCAATGATTAAAGTGTAAAAAATCAAAGAAATTGGAGAATAAGGCTTCTACAATATTCTGATGATTAATCAATTTGGAAGATAATAGTTTGATCCAAAATCAAATGAAAAAAAAAAAAAAAAGTAATAGATCCAACTTTTGGTCATCCCAAATCTTCTTGGTCAAAGTCCTTTATTGTTTCAAAAAATCATAATGAATTTTCTTCTGCAAAAAGAAATAATATAATTTCGAGGCTCATCGATTGATCACTACTCATCATGAGATAAATCTTGTAAATTATACTATATAGTTCTGAACTTATATTATAGTACCTTTTTCTTGGCCATCAATCTACCGCGATAGCAATTATCAAATATATATAAAGCTGAATTTATAATATGTCTAATTTAATTGTTATTAATATATTATTATCCATATGAAGGCTGGGAACAAAGAGAACAAATATAATCATGTTTGTTACTTTTAACACGTCAAATTAAATATGTCGATATTTTTTTGAATATTTTTTATATTTAGATTGTAACTGATTATAAGATATCATATCGTCTTTTATTCCTTTAGCTTGACAAAGATACGAGCAACATGTATATGTTGAGTAACAGTTCTTTGACCTAAATATTCTAGATACATTTATAGGCTAAATCTTGTGGCTGTAATTTACACAGTGACAATTATTCAATACAATCTCTTTCGTACAGAATCATATAAAGATTTTATTCAAGTATTAATGTGCTACTTCCCTCAGATTAACTTTTTCATATTTGTACAACGTTTTGGCTAAAATAAATGAATTTTGATAATATTGTATTAAAAACAATTTTAGTAATTAAATTGGTTGACTATCAGTACTCCCACGATATTCGTGAGGGTTTGATTCCCTCCGCATAATAATCCCTTCCTTTATCTGCGATTTTAAAAAAAGAATATTGCATGAAACAAACCCCCACCCCACCCAAAGGAGAAAAAATTAAACAAAAATGACAAACTTTATGATGGCAAAATATAGTAGTATTTGTCATATTTTCTCTCTTTTGTTTTGATTTTGTTGACAAAATGAGATTGTCATAGTTACAAATTTTGATCTTTTGGCCACCAAATAAATCGTCCAACTTTTTTTTCAATATATTTTTGTTGACCTTTTAATTAGCACGTTTATTTCTAGGGTACAATTGTTGGTTGCACTATGAGAATCACAAGGGGAGACATGTCCACCACTTTCAAAACTTGATAGAGTAACTTTTATTTATTATATGTTTGAGACACCAACTAAATATTTTTTATAGAGTAGCTTTCATTATAATATTGAATTAGTCTTAATTATCCAAATATCAATATTTATTCTTTTTAGAAACGAGAAAGGACCTAAAATATCTTTGAAGTATTGAAGATGGTACAAAATTACCCTCCATTCACCTATTGACTTCAAAATGTCTTCTCATATACCTATTGGCTCCAAAATACCCTTCTCGTCTTCCAGAGCATTAAAATATTATTTATACAAGAATATTTGCAACAAGTCTTTCACTATTAATTACTTCGTCCTACTATGACTATTAATCACTATCATTAATATCGTCACCTGCCATTATCGACTATATATCGTTACTATGTTATCATCATCATTAATCACTACATTTATTTGTCATCTCCTTAATCACCATTACCACAACAATCACTAATCAATATTGAAAACCAACGCCATCAACCACTAGTATATACTATAACTATCATTTAGCGGTCATCACCAAACACTATAACTAGTTATCACTATCCTACACCACAATTATCATCAACTGCCACCACCCAGAATGAGCACATACAAACATCACCGTTAGCTATTACCACCACAAACCACTATATATCTTTTTTAAAATATTTTTGTTAATATAGTTATAAATAAATTGGCATTATATTTAAATCTATACTAATCAAGTATAAGATAAAAATTTCTGCGTTTAAATATTTGAAAAAAAAACATTATTCGTTATATATCATATCTTAATATAACGTATTATTATTTTCATGTATATTCAGATGGACGTCAACATTCTCTCTCTTTCACACACATATATATATATATATGATAATTTAAAACATTTTTGTATGATCGTATCACTTAAAATGTTGATATAGACAATCTTATATAATAAACATCTATCGAAAACCTGAACAAAGTAAAAATTCATTTTTTTTTATTATGTAAAACTACACGAATAATGTAAAATTAATACATAATACTGTCAATATATATAACTCGAATTTTCGAGAAGAAATGAAACAACCCAACCAGTTGGAGGTAATTGTATGGATTTGAAAAGGGAAAGTTTTAGCTATGGATCCGACAATCTCATGATTTCTAATAAAAATTTCAAACAAGTAATGGATTGTCTTGTTCAAAAAAAGATATTCACTAGTAACAAGTTGAAGTAATTGAGAGATTTCCACCAAAGGGCAAAGGGCAAAGGGCAAAGGGGGGCAGGCATCATATGCTGAATTCCATGCAACCATAATGGCCATTTCAATCAGTGTGCTAAAGTCTTCTATTACTCATCATAAGATATATATTTGGTGGGGTCTTTCACTTTCTTTCTCTTTTTTCTTTTTTGTTGTCTTCTCTTTGTTTTCTTACCCTTTGAGGTACATATGGTTTTTTCAAACTTTGACACCTTTTTTTTTAAAAAAATAATCTTTTTTGAACTTTGACATGCAAAATGTTTCTTTAATTTATTGGATGGTGAGACTTAACATTCCTTCAACCACTTAAAGTCAATTACATTTGCACTAACTAAATCTTCAATAGCTAAGTGGTATATGATTTAACATGTTGGTTGCTTAGAGACAGATTCACGAGTTAAATTTGATAGAATCAATCACTTAAGTTAATTATATTTGCACAAACTAATTAACCCTCAATAGTTAGGTGGTATCTGCTTTTAACATGTGTGTTATTGGGAGGTAGATTCAAGATTTAAATTTGATAGGTTCAACTACTTGAGTCAATTACATCTGCACAAACTAAATGCTCAATAGCTAAGTGGTATCTGATTTAACATGTGTGTTGCTAAGAGACAAATTCAAGATTTAAATTTGATAGGTCCAACTACTTCAGTTAATTACATTTGCACAAACTAAATTCTCAATAGCAAAACTACTATTATTCTCTATGAAAGAAAACAATTGCGTTCTATGATTTCACATGTGTACGCGCGCTTAGAGAAGATTTACGAGTTAAATTTGATAGGTTTAACTTTTTTGAGTTTATTAATGATGAACGCATTATCTAAATTATGGATTTAAAATCACTTGGCTTACTCAAATACATTAAAATAGGTTTCATTGCCTCTGGAACACATTTCAAGTATTTCACCTGATACCTGTTACTTCGCACCAACACTAACATCATAATTTTGCTCCATAAAACAAAAGCAAAGAAAATACATCACTTATTAAAAGTTATGTTTACCCCTTGCTTTTCTTTATTTCTTTGTCTCTCATGAGTAAGAAGGGCCCTAATACTTTTTTTTTCTCATTAATAATTTTTAATCATGGAATACCTGATTGCTATTGAGTTGTAACTCAAACTTCAATCATATTTTTTTGTGATCATTGTTCAATAACTCTCAACTATGTCATTTTTCTTTGACTTTTAATTTCTCTAGACTTATATAAGCTTCTAAAAAATGCATGTTTTTCTTTAATTTAAACCAAGCTTTAAATTTTTACTTTTCTGGGAAAAGCCATAATCTATTTATTCAATATTTCACTTATAATTTGTTCTTTAGGCCCACTAGATCCACCTTCTAAAGTTTACTGGCCACTTACAAGGAGGAAGGAGCCTTTAATAATTTGGACTAACCTATTTATTGTATTGGATATCATGTAGGGATTTCCCTAGGTACTTTCATTTTAGAGCAAAGTTATACATTTTACCGTTCGACCAAAATAATTATATGATAGATTTAAAAAAAAAAATTGTATCAAGAATGTATATTTTGTGTATCTCATATAAAGATATACATCTGTTAACTATTAATTATTGTGTTTATGTAGTGTAGCTTTCCCTTCATTTTACCACTCTTTTTCTTTCTGAGAAACTGGCATGTGTATCTTAGTCGGATAAAAGATTGTTACGAAATCGATCACTAGTCATCTTCAGGCTTCTTCTAGAGTTGACATTGCGTTGAACTTTTCGTTCAAATGCCTTGAAATCATTGTTGTGATATCTGCAAACTTAAAAACGTGAATATAACTATGAATACATTGTTCGAGGTTAAGAACACATTGTATATATGTGTGTATATCCATGTATATTTCATGTACTTGTGTATATCAGTGAATATCCGTGATAGTATATGTTCAACAAAGAAGAATGTAGGTCATGTATATACGTGTATATTAGTGATAATATGGTTATGATATACACACGTTATATATTATCAAAAGTAATGTTTTCCAAGTGAATTCCATATGTTCAATTTAATTTCAATCATGTATGAAATAACCTCCAATCTACATTTACCAATATACATGTGAAATTCTTACATGTAGCACTAGACGATAAGCAAAAGTAATTTTTGTTTCAATTTCATTCTTATACATAATTAAACTGCGAGAAATAATTAAGAGCTTTGATGGCATGGGAAATGTGTTCGAAATGGTTGAATGAGAATATGTTTTTGACTGTTGGTTTGGGCCATTGGGGCTGCATTTGTTTTTGGGCCTAGTAGAATCAATTTAATTGGGCTGGGCCGGGGCGAGCAATGGATGGGAATAATTTGGATAGGACTTAGATATTTTCACTTGTTAATACAAATGTGTTTTGTATGTGGAAAAATTGAAGTCCCTATTCAATAATTTGGATAGGACTTATGATATTTTTACATGTTAATATAGGTATGTTTTGTATGTGGAAAAAATAGTTCTATTCAATAATTTGGATAGGACTTAGATATTTTCATATGTTAATACAAGTGTGTTTTGTATGTGGAAAAATAGAATAGTTTGGACAAAACTTAGGTATTTTTATATGTTAATACATTTTTGTTTTGTATGTGGAAAAATTGAAGTCTTATTCAATAATATGGATGGGACTCAATATTTTTACATGTTAATATAGGTGTGTCTTTTATGCGGAAAATCGAAGTCCTATTTAACAATTTGGAGAAAGAAAAAATATAAATAATTTGAATTTTATGTCTGTTGGAAAAAAAAAAATCATTTTCATATCTATTCAAAAGTGACCACATAAAATTATTTCTTCCTTATTTTTTTGGAGAATATTTTATGTTTCTTTTATATCAAAAACATCATAAGAATATTTTACCATCAATATTTTGTATCAATTTGATTCATGCATCAAAATATATTTTTCTTTCTTCTTAATATCACTATCGAATTAATATTTTATCTGAAAACATAATTGAACACTTCATTCCCTTCGAATCAAAAAACGATAATGAATTGGGATGAAAAAATTTGTCATTGTCACCGTGTTTGGATTAAAACTACATAAAAAGCTTCTTTCTATTATACGCTTGAATTATTAGGTAATTGGTTCAAGATAGATGATTTTTGGATAAAATTATTTTTTACGGTCTTCTAACTAGCTATGAGAGGAACAATTTTGTAATCATATTTGCTATTTTTTCACTTGAATTATTTGAGGATAAATAATTGTCATCTTAATAAATTGATCACTCACAAAATGTCATTTTCAATTTTAAAAAGATAAAACAATCTACTTTTGAAATTGAAAAGACGGTCAACAATGGTAAAATTGAATAAACCATCTACAGTTAGACATGAAAAATTGCAAGTTATAGTTTTAGTATGTATGTATGTTTAAATTCTTCAAAATACAAATGATTAGAAAACCACACAACTATATATATATATATTTTTTTATTTTTTTATTTTTTTTTAGTAACAAACAACTCTCTCTAAATAATTTGTAAGCTAATTTATTCAAATAAATTTACTAGTACAAATTTAAACCATAAAATCAAGAAAATAAACAAAATAATTAAATTGATATTATGGGATATTTTTATCTTTACATAGACTTATCAAATAATATTATATCTTATGTATTATTAATACCTCCAAATGGAATGTATTACTGTAGAGATGTCAAAATGGCCTGGCCCATCTTAACCCTAACGAGTTAGAAAGTTAAATGGGTTGGGGCAGACTGATCCCTACGAGGCCAACGGGTCAAATGGGGCGGGCTAAAAAGCCTCGTTCATAAATGGACCAAAAAAAAGAGCAACTTACAAAATGACAACATTTATAGGGTTATTGAAGTTCAATAGCTATAAATATGTTATTTACTAGAAATGACTACGATTTATGTCCATTTCTAGCTGCATGTTTGTTTTAAATTTTATTTTATTTTATTGTTATTATTATTATTATTATTTATACAATGCACTAAATAAGGTATGATATGTTACCATAACTTTCAAGTACCAATCATTTATTATGTTCCTAAATAACTGAATTTTTCATTATTAAATTACCAACTAATATTACATATTGTATGCAAATATGATTGATTCACATAATACAAAAGGTTGTATTTATAATCCTAAATACAATATGTTCACTAAATACTAATCATGAAGGTATTCATAAAATTTTGAATATAAAAGTTTATTCAGTCTTTTCTCGTTGTATTTTTGCCTATATTTTTATTTTTTTATTTATTTATACATTAATACAGTTGTAATTACAATAACTAAATAAGGAAAATGTATCACTTGTACAATTAGCATATGAATACTTTGAATTCAAATTGGTGTTTCTATTTATAAAACTTAAAGTATTAATATATCAAGGATACAAGTATTTATAAAAGTTCAATGTATTAATACATCAAACAAGTAAAGTAGTACAATTTTAGAATATGAATACAACAATTTGAAAAATGGATACACTATTGTTAACCAAAAAATGAATACACCAATATACTATAATATGAATACACTGTTGTTAAATAAGAAAATGGAAAAACAATAGAATGTGTTTGTATCAAAGTGTGTAAGTATTCGACTATATAAAAAATTAAAAACCAACAAAACGTCGATCTATTTTTTGTAAAGTTTTCTATAATACTTGAGATTTGACATTAAATTAGGTATTTATTTATAAAAATATAGTATTGATGTATCCAACTATACTTGTATTGCCTAATCAAATTGGATAAATTACTTATGTATCCAAATATATATGTACTTACAATCACCATTTTATTAATATTACAATCCAATTATCTATGTATATAAGTATTATTAAATATAAACATTTGACATTTGATTGAACTACATATATAAGTATAATGAATTGAACCACAAAAATCACTACTACAATCATACAAAAGGATCTTGAATTGGAAGGAATTGAGGGGGGGGGGGGATACAAAAAAATATGTAATATAAGGATATTGATGAAAAAGAAGGCACGAATACATAATTAATTATGAATTTAATAATAATTTTCCTATTTATTATTTATTTGTATTTAATATAAAAAAAATTGATTATTGATATACAATTAAATTTGCTATTTATTGTATAGTTATAGTCATATAACATAAAAAAATTAAACTATAGTTATATTATGTAAATGTATATTGAAGTTTGCCATATTACGTAGCTTTTCCAAATATATTAAGCCCAACCCCACTTATTTCAAGGGTTAGATTGGACCGGCCTCACGGGCCAAATCCATTTTGACGGCTCTAAATATCAGAACCAAATACTAAATATAATACTAAATACCAAATGGTCCTTAAATTTTTTAAATATAAAAATAACACTACACACACATTTAAGATGTTAAATATCAAGTTATAAACAAACTTTTTCATATTAAACTACTTATAGCATATTATTATCAAGTTATAGCATATTAAGAAATATTATATTATTCTCATTAATTTTAAAATAATAATTAACTTATTTTAATAATTCAATTACCATATTTAAAACCAATGTAATTAATTACACTTATTATTTTAAGTTACCTTTTTTAAACAAAAACTCTTAATTAAAGTTATTTAAATTAATTATTATTTAGTTACCTTATTTAAGATAATACAAAATTATAGGTGTTTTTATCAAAATTTAAAAAATTACAGTTTTAAAACTGTAAAACTATATTTAAAAAAAAAATTATTCCCCAAAATTTTTGTTCTTCCCCATTTATTTTCAAAATCATTACAATCGCACGCCTCTCAAAACCTTTCAACATTTTCACACGCTTCACCATTTTAGCACGCCTATTTCCTCTCTCAAAATTCCATCTCTCTTAATACTATTCTTCAGAGATTCTCAAATAGTTCCATTCAAATCTTAATTTTTAGCACTCAAATCTTTAAATATTGAGATAAACAAATCGTACAATGTCTAAAAGAAGCAAAGAAGAAACCCCAAGAAAAGTAGAAGATTGAATGAAGAAGCAAGTTCAGATGATTTTCATGCTCCATCTTTAAATAATTTATCACACAACACAAAATTTTAAGGAAGATGAGAAGAAGAGAAAAGGGAAAGAAAGAAAGAAAAAAGAAGATGAATCTGAGAAAACGGCTAAAGAAAGAGGAAAGAAAAGGAAAGGAAAACAAATCGAGGAATCATCAGAGTCTGAATCTGATTTTGTGGAAGAGTTGATAAAATCAAATCAAAAACCAAGAAAGAAGCAGAAGAAGAAGAAAACAGATAAACACAAAAAAAGTTCAAAGGTTTAGTAAAGTTAATTTTTTAATATTTTTTTATGTTCTGTTATTTTTTTCTTTTATTGGGTATAAATAGTTAAAATACAATTTTGTGGTAAAATAAAAATGTAATAATTGTTTATGATTCCATATATGAAATTTCTGTTTAAATAAATATTGTTTTTTCTTTATGTATGATTCACCGTATGAATTGTGTATGATAAATGTATAAATTGTGTATGATCCACTATATGAATTTTGTATGATTCACTGTATGCTTCACTGTATGATTCACTGTATACATAACATGTGTATGAATTTTTTTTATCAAGTTTTTGGGTACTGTTTTTCATATATTATATATTTTTTCATTATATTATATAATTAGAAAATTATATAGGTTAAAATTTTATGATAACTGTATGAATTGTGTATGATTCACTGTATAAATTTGTATGATTCACTGTATGAATTTAGTATGATTCACTGTATGATTCACTGTATATATAAAATATGTATGAATTGTGTATGATTAATGTATGAATTTTGTATGATTCACTGTATGATTCACTGTATATATAAAATGTGTATGAATTTTTTTTTGCAGTTTTTGTGTACTGTTTACTAGTAATATTCATAATTAGTTATACTTTATATTTTGATTATGTTTTGTATAATATTATAGTATTAGTTTTGTATTACATGTGTATGAATATGTGTATGATTAATGTATTTAATTTTACAATTTTGTTAGGAGAAGAAGACACAAACACATCTGTCTTCATGTATTAACATGAATGTGTTTGCGGATTTATTGACCTTTTTAGGTTTTTATGGCAAAAGGCTTGATTTGTATGCGAATAATCCCCTGATTATCAACAGAAGTCTCACTCTGAACCTCTAAGTATCAAGAATGTTACACATGTTCCTCAACAAGAAGAAAGTTCAAAGTATGTATATTTCTACATTATTTTTTATTCATTTTAAATTGAAATTGCTAATATTCATTACAATTTTTTTTTCAATTTGTTTACAGTGATTGTGGTTTATACACATCTCTATTTGCCGAATACATGAGCAATGGAGTTTTTGATATGTCACATATTGATATTGATTCAACATATCATCGTCAAAGATATGCAACATACTTTTGGCATTATGGAAATCAAAGAATGATGAGGCGCAATCAGTGAAAGTGAAGTTACAGAACAGTTGCTAGCAAAAGGGTGGACCTCGAACTCATAAAGAACAAGTTATGGACACCACCAATTATCCTACTCCAAAATTCCATATCAGGAAGTAGAAATCTTCATGGCACATAAATAATTTATTTGAAAGACTTTTTTTTTTTAACTTATGAACAATTTATGTATTTTCCCAGTTTTTTTATTATGAATACTTGATGGTTTTATATAAATTATTACTGATTATTACTAAATGTGTCTCACTTATATTAATTATATTACTGGTATGAATACTGTATGAAAAATGTATGAATTATATCATACAATTATACATAATAAATGTGTATTACCATCTTACATACATATATGAATTATGAATGTCATATTAAAATTTGATATATAGTACATAGTATGAATTATATTACTGGTATGAATACTGTATGAAAAATGTATGAATTATATCATACAATTATATATTAATAAATGTGTATTACCATCTTACATACATTATATGAATTATGACTGTCATATTAAAATTTGATATATAGTACATAGTATGAATTATATTACTGGTATGAATACTGTATGAAAAATGTATGAATTATATATCATACAATTATACATTAATAAATGTGTATCACCATCTTACATATATTATTTATACCACTAATATACATACAATTTGTTTCTGTTTTTATTTTAATTTTGACTACTGATGGTTTTATATAAATTATTACTGATTATTACTAAATGTGTCTCACTTTAACATATATGAAACTGTATGAATCATGTATGAAAATTATATGAATTATGAATGTCATATTAAAATTTGATATATAGTACATAGTAATGATATGAAAAATATATGAATTATGACAAATTATAAAAAATATTTTTCAAAATACAAACACAAACAAATGTATGTACATTACTGATATGAATAATGTATGAAAATTTTATGAATACTGTATGACATTTGTATGAATATTAATTATTATTCAATAAAACAACATTATAACAATGTAATGCCTCAATAACACAGATTTAACATTACGACATCATTATTTTTGTACAGGATAATTTGAACAAGTCTTGCTATTGTGTCCAACATGATGGCATCTACTGCATGTGCTTTTTGTCTTCTTGAATTTCACATCTGTGAATCCCTTCCAACGTTCAAGTTTGGGTCTTCCTGCTGCTCTTTTTGGACCAGGCGGCATCAATTTAGGATCTGAAATATAACTTGGTATATCCCATGTACTCTCGCACGAGATAGGCTCGACAGGAATGACATAAGCATCTTTGAAATTCTTGAGGCTATAAAAAGCAGAACAGAAATCTGCTTCATGTAACTTCCGGTACCGGAGAACAGCAATTGCATGACCACATGATATCTCATAATGTTGAAATCTTCCGCAACTACACATCCTTGTGTTCAAATTTACTATGTATTTATTTGCTCCTTCAGCTACAGCATGCAGATCAACAGTTGAAGGTATCACCTGTTTAAAAAAAATATATTTTATACATACTGAAGATTAGTATGAATTAAAAATACAAAACAGTGAAAAACATACCCTCATATTGCACGACAACGTAATACTTTTCTGTAGATAAACATCATATTTTTTTGTCAGATTAGATGTAGTCTTATCAGCCTCCTCATTATGCTTGTGAATCCACCTCTGAATTGTCACCCTCATAAACTCAAGAAGTGAAATCACCGGTAACCTCCGTGCTAATGTTTTAACATTATTCAATGACTCCGCGATGTTTGAAGTCATCGTCCATGTGCGCTTACAATTCGAGTAAGCTCTTGACCATTTGCTATAACCAATATCAAACAAGTATGGCCGTATTCGCGTATTTTAGCACACAATTCATACACTTCATACAAAAATAATACAAATTCATACACAATTTATACTCAATTACTACACTGTTTATACACTATTGTAATTTACTAAAAACAATTATACATGTTTATTACACACTTAATACCATTTTATACAAAATTAATACACAATCATACAATGTTTTACCACACATTTATACAGTTTGTACAGAAAAAATACACACTTATACATATTTTAATACACAATTACCCACTGTTTTATACACTATTATAATTTTAATACACATTTAATACATGTTTTACTACAAAATTAATACACAAATCACACATAATTATATACAAGACACTTGTATATACAATAACAAAAATTTAAATCAATACATGTCACGACCCAAATCGGGGACGCGACTGGCACCCACATTTACCCTCCTATGTGAGCGAACCCAACCAATCTACCCTTAACATTTTAATACAATATCAACAAAGAAATGCGGAAGACTTAAACTCATTAATAAAACAATTCAAAACTATTATTATTATCCCAAAATCTGGAAGTCATCATCACAAGAACATCTATCTCAAATTGCTAAACTAAAACTGTCTAAGAAGCTAAAAAACTACTAGCTAGTCCATGCCGGAAGTTCAAGGCATCAAGACTTGAAGAAGAAGACCAGTCCAAGCTAGACGCATTAGCTCACCCTGAATTTCCGATGAAGTGAAGACTGGCTAGATCTACTGTTGAGTGAAGTTTGACGGAACGTTTGCTTGCATTATACAAATAACAAAGAAAAAACGTAAAAGTAGGGGGTCAGTACAACCACAAGTACTGAGTAGATATCATCGGCTAACTCAAAATAGGGAACAGTATATATCAATAACATGTAAATCAACTACAATACTCAACATGTAGCAATAGCAATGTTTAATTCATCAATGAATAATACAACCGAGTTCACACATGAGGACTCAAGCCTCAATACCATACTCATTGGGAATGTAGTTCATTAGTTTGAGTATATTCATTATCTTTCAAGATTCATTATCTTTCTTCCTCTTGTGTCGGTACGTGACA